>BSBK01000321.1:102500-335000 GCA_027943335.1 Chamaecyparis obtusa | reverse complement strand
ACTATAGGTATTTACTACCATTTGTTTAATATATTAGAGATATTTACAAGGCATTTAAAACATTTTAGAAATTTTGAGTGATATATATGCACCTAGAAGCTATCTAATCCCTTAAATGTAATAAAAATAGTTCTAAAGTAAAGATAAATAACTTTTAAGTAAAACAATTTGACATTAATATCTCTTTGAATTTTTTATATACATATAGTCACTATATTTATACTAGTGGTGGTCACGAAAGCCAAAGACAAAACACAAATGTGGGGCAATAAGAAGACCATACATCTTGCCTGAAGAAACATAAAGCTAAAAGAATGTTTATATTGTATATAGCTTATATAAAGTTTATTACTAAGATCTTACTACCTTATGATTTTTTAATATAACTAAAATTGATTGAATTTTATAACATGGGATAAATATTTATTTTATTTTATTTGGATTTGAATTTCCAATGCGAAAGTAACTTTATACTTGGTTGGACCACAAGACACTGATACAGATGAAGTATGGCAGTAATTAGATAACTTATCAAGGGGACACTTGTATACTTAGTTTTTTTCTGAAAAAGTGTGCCCTTGGTAAGTTATCTAATTATATGGCTGCATAGCCGCTACGTTTTTTTCTGAAAAAGTGTGCCCTTGGTAAGTTATCTAATTATATGGCTGCATAGCCGCTGCCATGAAGTATTGGGTGTCCAAGTTAAGAAAGTTATGTAAACCGAATATGCGAGAGAATTATGCTGTCCTTGGGTGGACCATGAACGCCAGTGCCACGTGGTTGGTTAGTAATCACGGTGTGTGCAGGGTTTCAGTTTCAATCTGGCCTATATAAGGAGCCCAATCCGAGGCGCTTAAATGCACAGAAACAAACGAGAGCATTTGTTCATTGCAAAGCATGGAGAGTCGTGGAATGAGAATGAGAATGAGAGGGGCTGCAATTGCCTTGCTGGTTGCTCTGCTCTGGAGCGGGGCATCTGCATCTGCATCTGCAGCTGTAGCTCCGGGAGGCATAAACATATATTGGGGTCAGATTACCGATGAAGCTTCTCTTGCTCAAACCTGCGCAAGCGGAAACTTCGAAATAGTGATGGTTTCGTATCTGATGATCAATGGCAGCACCAGCAACGGGGACAAGCCGGAGCTGAACATGGCAGGGCACCCGACGAACTCGCTGAACAGCGACGTAAAAGCCTGCCAGTCCGGCGGCGTAAAGGTGTTTCTGTCCCTCGATGGAACCTTAGTAAACGCGGCGCATGCGGAGTACCTGTCTAACTACCTGTGGGAGAACTTCGTCGGAAGCAATTCGGGCTCTGGCCCTCTTGGAGACGTCGTTGTGGACGGCATTGACTTCGGCATCTACGAAGGAACAGACAAGTATTGGGACGATCTGGCCAACGCAATCTCCAGCCTTAGCACGTCCTCTGAGAAGGTCTATCTCAGCGCTGCTCCGCAATGCCCCTATCCCGACTATTGGCTTGGAACTGCCTTGAAGACGGGGCTGTTCGACTACATGTGGATCCAGTTCCTCAACAACCCTTCCTGTGAGTATGTCAGTGATGCTTCCAATCTGGTGAGCTCATGGACCAAGTGGACCGCTTCTGTAGACACTGTTCAAACACGGGGCTTCTAGCTCGGCCTTCCTGCCTCGCCTGATTATGTCGGCAGCGGTGGCTATATTGAGCCTGAAACGCTCATCTCCGATGTGCTGCCTCTGGTCAAGGCCTCTGCAAAATATGGAGGGGTCACGCTGTGGACCAAGTATTGGGACGAGAAAACAAATTATAGCTCGTCCATCAAACCGTACGTGAACATAAGCGAGCCATCTGCTGGACAACTAGGCATCTATTGGGGTCAGGAGAAGGAGGAAGCTTCTCTTGCGGAAACCTGCGCCAGCGGCAAATTCGAGATCGTGGTGGTCACGTATTTATTGATCACCGGGGTTCCGGCGATTAGCCTCCCAGCCTCTCCACCGAATTTGAATGCCGATATTAAATCTTGTCAGTCCAGCGGCGTGAAGGTGTTTCTCTCCCTCGATGGAAAATTAGAAAACGCAGCCAACGCGCATTCCCTGTCTACCTACCTGTGGGAGAACTTTCTTGGAGGCAATTCGGGCTCTGGTCCTTTCGGAGACGCCGTTCTCGACGGCATTGACTTTGGCATCTACGAAGCAACAAACGAGCATTGGGACGATCTGGCCATGGCCATCTCCAGCCTTAGCACGCCCTCACAGAAGGTCTATCTCAGCGCCGCTCCGCAGTGCCCCTATCCTGACTATTGGCTTGGAACGGCCTTGAAGACGGGGTTGTTCGATTACGTGTGGATCCAGTACTTCAACAACCCTTCCTGTGAGTATGTCAGTGATGCTTCCAATCTGGTGAGTTCATGGAACGAGTGGTTCGCTTCTGTAGACACTGTTCGAACACGCGGCTTCTACCTCCGCCTTCCGGCTTCGCCTGATTATGTCAGCAGCGGCGGCTATATTGAACTGGCTGTACTCATCTCCGATGTGCTTCCTCAGATCAAGGACTCCCCAAAATATGGAGGAGTGATGCTTGTGGACCAAGTACAGGGACGAGAAAACCGGTTATAGCTCATCCATCAAAGCCGATGTAATAATGAAGCCGTCCCCTGTTGGCGTGCCTGCACTGGCCTCTGCGTGAGAAGGAAAACTATGTAGTAACGCTAAGTGACAGTTGAGCTTAGATAACGCTCAGCAAGCTTTTCTTCAGCTCCTTCATGAGTGGAGATAATGCATGTATGTAATATTTTTATATAAGCTATGTATAAGTGGAGATATTATATGTACTAGTTTTGTATAAATTATGTTTGGTGATAGTATGGGGTTTCTAGGAAGTTTAGAGGCCAGTAACAAATAATATTATCTATAAATATGTAATAATATAAAAAGTATTATTTATTTACAAGAATCTCATCTAAATAATTTAATTTATTATATATTTTGATAGATATTAGATGTGTTCATGCTTGCACTTGTTGAATTTTTGTAATGTCATCTCAAATATCTTTTTAATTCTTTTTTTTTTAAATTTGGTTTTCCACTAGATTGTTAAATCAATTGTTTCCTTTTGAAAATTTCTTGAAACATTTAATTATGAGAGCATTGGCAATGGTATCACCTTGCTCAAAAATATTGTCAATGTTTGAAGAGGCTAGAGAAATAAATGGTAATGCAAATAGATAAAGAGTAGAATAAGGTTTTGCTAGTGATATTGGGTATTATGATTCTATATGTAGAATAGTGGAAGGGAAGGATGAAGTAGAAGAACAAGATTGATTTGAAATATGGCTTATAGGGAGTAGTGTAGTTAAAAGGATAATTGCAAATGAAACAATTTAAGTGTCAACTCTGTGTCAAATTTTGTTCTTGTGAATAAAGGCTATTATGTGAATTTTGAAAAAAATATTCTTGCGGGGCTCTTCTTTCACCATTTCACCCAAATTACACATTTCATGTGTGAAAAGAAGTATGATCCCCTCATTTATTACTTTTTTTTAACAATACAATATTTTTTAATCTTATGACATGCTCATTTTAATTAAATATTTGTGGGTTGTTCATAAAGTCATAGATCTTGAGGAAAATTCAAGTTGTGATAGTAAGCTTTCTTTCTCTTCATATTAATCTTAGTGGTTGGGTTTGTTGGATGATTATCCTTGCCTACAAAATTCTTGATACTTCTAGTTATAACATTCATAGAACAAAAGGTAGTTACTCCATTTCTTTCTTATCTTGTGAATATAAAATGAGAACAAAATGTCATTGAGATACTGGATGTTGGATCATTATCTTGAGTTCAAGGTCATATTACTCTTCACTAGAGATCAGAATGTGTATGAGAGATTTTGTAGTATCTAGGAAAAGTATAAATTAACATCACAGTTTTACATTTCGTAATTTATTTTTTATAATTAGGATAGGTTGCATCCCTTAGTATGAAATGCTCAATTAAGATTTGTTTAAGGCTTAATATATTAATAACATATTTTTAGGATCATGGTCTTGAGATAGATCAAGTAGTGAAGATAAAATTATTTGATAAAAATATGCAATAAATAGATTGATTTAATTCTAAGAGGATAGTTTGTAAGGAGAATAGTTTGTATATGAATATGCTAATTGTTTTGCAATATGTTACAACCAGCCCCATAAATATATTGGGGGATATTACATTGTTTTTTAAAAGAGTTATATAATATTTGTTGAATATTTATGGATAACATAGTGGGTGTATTCTTAGTATATTATATTAATAAGGATGCAATATTATAATTCTAGTTAAATGACTTGAAGGTTCAACCTTATTGTTTAACTAGAACAATTTTGTATTTGTAAATTTAAATTGCTTTAAAATTTTGCAAATGCACTAAACTACAACTAGGTACATTGAAAGGACAAAATGCTCAAGATGGAACCTTTTGGTTTGATATAAGCATGTAGAATGAGACATTATTGTACTAATTAAATTTTGACTTTTTTTTTGAAATGATGACAAAATGAAACACAAAAACTAGCATAGTTGTGTGAAGTGTTAAAATAAACATGCTCAAGAGTCTAGCCTATAGGCCCAAAAAACCTCCATTGGAATAATGCGAAGTAACACAAAAAATTCATTTCACCACCTGATGACTATTGCATTATTTTGGATAGAAAAAGCAGTAAGAGGGTGTTGGCCTAAGGAACAGGGAAGACTAAAAGCACATTAATATAACTAGCTTCACAATAAATAATCGACAAAGTAACAGTGTCTAGTCTGCCTATTTCAAAAATAAACTTGAAGATCCTTAACAAAAAGAACAAACCAGTGTTGTAGATTAACTGAAAAGCCTTAAACATAGTAGTAGTAAACTGCCTCGTAGGGCTAAACCAAAGATTTAAATACTTAACCATATAAAAGAAAAACACAAAGTAAAACCTGGGACCCAAGGGCCTAGAACATGCCAAAATCACCATGGCACCAGCAACAGTTACATGGCACCAACACCTGATGACTATTGAATTGTTGAGGATATGAAATTAATAATATAAAAATGACACAATGTGTGGCTAGGCATGATGTGGTACAAGAAGAACAACATCCAATTACCTCAATGGAAACAAATCTAATGCACATAATATTATTAAATAATGTATAACTATATGCCAAAAAATATTAAATTTGTATAAATGAGTAAAATTAAGTACTTATTCTATTTGCGTGGCCCACCCTCCACAAGGATTCATTTTTTGCTTGTATCTGGGTCATCTCTACAACTTGTGTTATATGCACTATACAGTGGGAAAGAAACAAACATATTTTTAGGAAAGACTATTCTTCTTATGAGGGTGTTCACTTCTTTATTGATAAATCTATTTTTGAGAGTACCATTGCATATACATCTAGAGTGTAGTATCTAGGAAAAGTATAAATTAACATCACAATTTTACATTTGGCAATTTGTTTTTCTTAATTAGGAGAGGTTGCACCCCTAAGTATGAAATGGTCAATTAAGATTTGTTTAAGGCTTAATATATGAATAACATAGTTTTTGGATCACGGTATTGAAATAGGTCAAGTAATGAAGATAAAATTATTTGGTAAAAATATGCAATAAAAAGCTTTATTTAATTCTAAGAGGATAGTTTGTAAGGAGAATGATTTGTGTATGAATATTTTAATTATTTTTGGATCTATGTTACAATGAACCCCTTATATATATTGGCAGATGCTACATTTTTATTGAATAGAGTTATATAATGTTTGTTGAATATTTAAGGATAACATAGTGGGTGTACTCTTAGTATATTTATTAATAAGGATGTAGTATTATAATTCTAGAGTTAAATGACTTGAAGCTTCTACCTTATTGTGTATCTAGAATAATTTTGTATTTCTAAATTCAAATTGCTTTAAAGTTTTATGAATACACAAAACTACAATTAGACAAATTGAAAGGACAAAATGCTCTAGATGTATCCTTTGGTTTTTATATAGGCACACAAAATGAGAGAATGTTCTAAGTAATTCAATTTTGACTTTTTTTGAAATGATGACAAAATAGAACAAAAAAAGAAACATAGTTGTGTGAAATGTTAAAATAAGCATGCCCAAGAGTCTATCACCTATAGGCCCAAAAAACCTCCATTGGAACAATGAGAAGTAATATAGAAAATTCATTTCACTACCTGATGACTATTGCATTGTTGAGAATTTGAAATTACATAATATAAAAATCACACAATGTATAGCTAGGCTTGATGTGGTATAAGAAGAACAACATCCAACTACCTCAATGGAAAAAATCTAATGCACCTGATATTATTAAATAATGTATATCTATATGCAAAAAAATATTAAATTTGTATAAATGAGTAAAATTAAGTACATATTCTGTCTATGTGGCCTGCCCTTCACAATTTTTTGCTTATATTTGGGTCATCTCTCCATCTTGTGTTATCTAGAATATATAGTGGGAAAGAAAAACACATATTTTTAGGAAAGACTATTCCTCTTGTGAATATGTTCACTTCCTTATTGATAAATTTATTATGAGAGTACCATTGCATATACATCCAGACTGAAGTCAACTTCCTCAACGATTACTCAGTTGGACTTCAAAATGTTAGACACGTGGTTACATATATGTATTCCTTTTAATGGGGTTATGATGGGAAGGTGGAATAAATCTTCCATCAGGGATAAAGCTAAATTGTCTCCCCCTCAACTGAGCTTCATCAAACTGAACATCAAAGACTCTTCTAAAGGAAATCTTGGTAAATCAAGGGATGGATGTGTTCTTAGAGACTCTAATGGTAAGATCCTATCGGATCTGTGTAAATCTCTCCTTGATGACACTAACAAAATCACAAAATATAGTGCCTTGTTGGAAGGCTTAAAAAATATTGTTAATCGAAAGGTGAACAAGTTGGACAAAAAAGGTGACTCCTAAATTCTGATATCAGTTCTCACCTCTAAGAACATCTCCAACTAGAAAATTGGCTATTTATTATCTGAGGTTTGGAAATTGTTTCCTAGGTTTGCTGCTATCAAAATCAACCACACCTACATGGAAGCTAATAGAGTTGTGGACTTCATAGCCAACATGGCAATCAGTCAACAACCAGAGCTCCTTTTATTTAGCCCTTAAAATTTTATCAACCTTATTTATAGTGTCATAAATTATGATTCGATTAATGAAATTAAAAAGGAATTAGGGATTTCATATTTTCTCTTCTTGGGAAACATTTACTCTCATTTTGGTGATTATGTCTCTTTTACATTTTTCGATACATTTTGAGGATGAGAGCTATTCCTAGTACTATCATGGTGAATTCTCTTAGCCTATATGATGTTGTCTCTATGTCTCTTCATCTTTAAGTGACTCCACCTCTTTATCATCAACATGTCATAATAGACCTTGGAACTAGTTTGACTAATGTATGTGCTCTTATTTTGGAAAGAATGGTAGTGTTAACACAAAGGTGGAGAATAGAGGTACTCTTGTAGAAGAGGAGTCTTCTTCTAGGGTCTCAGGTGATGATATCAGGGGCTAAATCCTTTTTCTTCTACAAATTTTGAAATTTTGACTGTTTTCATACTAGTTGTATATTTGTTGTTGGAATATTTTCTTAACTTCACTAGATTTATCATTCTTACAGGTGGTGTTTGCCCAAAGGTTTTTTTCTTCAGAAGCGCATCTTAATTGGATCATATTTCTAGTATTAGATGTTTTTCTTCGATTACTAGTGCCACTTTGTCGATTTGGGTTACTTGTTAAACAATAGGTTTAAATTCAATCATTATATCTTTATATTTTTAGTGATACATTGTATCAGATTTGTATACAAAGATAACTATAGTATCCACAAAGTGCTTATCTTTCTCATGTATATTTTATACCATGATATTAATATTATATTCTAGTATTTGATCTTTTATCAAAAACATAAAATCAACTAAATATGCATGTTATAAATATCCACACCAACACTCTCTCTTAAGTGAAAATTAGATATAGAAATAATCCAGAGAAGCAATCAATGAACAAAAATGTAATGCAAAATATGAGATGTTTTATGTGTTTCATAAATATTTTCATATTAGGTGCTAATGTACAACTACAATACAATAATATTGAAATCTCTCACAAATAAAAAGGAGATAAAAACCTCATGGGAGAAAAAACCTCTCCAAAAGAGAGAACAAAAGAAGATGAAAAGCATAAAAGTGATTGGAAAGACTCATCAAACCTCACCAAGGACTACTTCCTTCATCCCTAACATTCAAATTTCATAATGCATATATGATCAACTAGTTTTCAAGAAATATGTATAGAACTTTGATTATCACAAGAAAGAGTAGTTTGATGATCAACAATAAAGCCAAACTCCATTATTAGTTTTTGAAGCCAAAGAAATTCTTGGCTAGCTAAGAGTAAGCCTTGATACTTTTCATAAATCTATGGTAGTATAATAGAATTTTTATATGCCCTTGGTTGTAGATTCTTAAGGGTTTTCTTCCCCTCTACTATTCTTAGTCAAAATGTTTAGCCATAGAAGGATCGGTGGTAACTTATTCTACCATGTTGAAATGTGTAAATAGATTTGTAGGATGATTGGCATTGGATTGGGGCATGGAATATTATTTTCTAAGAGGTAGGATATATTGGAGGTAATTGAGATATTAATGATATAAAATTTCTACAATCCACGATGATTATTTTGAGATTTCTTTTGGGTAGATTTTGTTAGAATCTTTTATACCAAAATTTTGGATCACACTTTGTGATCCATCATTAGGATGACACAAGAGAGCATAAGGAGAAAAAATAATGATGAACCATTTTTTCTCCTTATGCTCTCTTGTATAATCCTGATGATGGATCTGTTATACACTAAGTTTGCACCCTTGTTTCAAGCTCTCTTGGTCTTGATAACTTAGTATAACATGGGAATCATCTCCAGGTTGTGGGACCTATGCTAACTGAGATGAGACCTCCAGGTTCTAGGTTGGTTCCTCTTGGATAATCACCTTAATTTTCTTCTTGACAGGAAATTAAAACTTTGAGGGAAAAGGGATAGAAGGAATGCATGAAAGGGAAATGACTTGAAAGCAAACTACCTACTAGGTGATACACCAAAATGAAGGTATGAATTGTAGCATAAAAGATGGATTCAATGAATAAACTTAGGTCTAGGAGATCGCAACTCATTGAATAGGCTTGCATAAGTATTTCATAGAAGGGTCTACAAATAAAAGGGGGTATTCAAGGAAAGAGAGAGATTCTTTCACAAACAATAAAACTCTTAGGATTAGACAACAATCTATGACCTACAAACAAACATTCACCTCTGCAACTGGGTATAGGAATGAGACAATATTGTTAAGGGATTGTAGTATACCCACAATAGCATTCACATCAAATCATCCACAAGAATACACATGAATTGCAGAATGAAATAAGGATCAAGAACCCTAAGATATCACTGAAAAACATATAAATACTGAATTCATTAAGAGATAACTTAGACAAGAATCATAGGGACATGAAGAATGTCACAAAATACCTTACAATATCTGAATAATCAATGAGAAGTACAACTGTAGAAGCTAGAGGGCAGAAAGAATACCATAGATGAATCTTAAGAAAGGTAAAATTCCTTTTACAATTGTCCAAATTTGAGCTCTAAAAGCTCTCCAAAAAAATAATATATACATCTCCTATTTGCACACAAGCAAGAGTCAAAAAACCTAACTAGGGTTACATAGATTTTCATTAGAATAATAACCAACCCTAATTCTATCAAATCTGATCATCAATACATTTTGAAATATCTCAATCGATCAGATATAATTTTTATGTGCCCATCTCTGTACTGGATTTGCCTACAAATAAGAAACCTTGATTCATCCTCTCGCACAAACTTGATGTTGCGGTACCCCGGGAAGCAAGAAATGACCCATGATGGTTACTCAGACTTTCTTCATCATCTTCCCAACTACAATAATATTGAGACATTAATTCTCCAGCTACCTCTGATGCTCGCAGCCTGTTGAGTCAAATGTTGGCAAAAAACCTTCTCAAAAATATTTAAATTTGAATAACAACGGCTAGCCAGTCAATTTAAAATGTGGCCATTGATATCTATCATTTCTCAGCAGACGAATGGCCCAGATCATCTTTGAAACAATCACAAACCCCTTTGAAAAGTTCTCGGCCAGATCAACATATCGTAACCAATGGGAAATGAACATGTTGGCATATTTGTCAATTTGGACCCACCTTGACCTTCACTTCCTTTAGTCACTCAGTGAATGCATGACTGAAAGAACTTTTCCCATTCACAAAATACTTCTCCTAACCTCGGTCTGATCAAGCGACTACATGAATACTGCAGTCGCTAAACTTTTAAATCTTTTAGCTGACCCTGGTTACATCTTGTGAATAAGAAAAAAGCCTTTAGTTTCCAAGTCATGAAACATTTGGAGCATCACTATCTTATTACATGAATAAGCAACCAAAGGGAACCTATTGGAACTGCCAAACACTTGTTAACGCTGGGCCCATTTTCCACTTGTCATTCTTTCATTCACTTTTGACTGCTTCATCAGTAGACACCTCGGCAACCTTCTGATAATAGACCCATTGCAAACTTGATTCGCATCCAATGGTGGGTGCATGATCTCATATCCCCCAAATATTCCTTCTGATCATGCACCAGCCATTGATCCCTTTAAACTGCCACCTTGCTGACACACTCGGACCCACTAAAGTCTTTGACATTGCCCAACAGCCAATCACAAACTGGCATGTCATCTTGACCTGGCATCGGATCCACCTAACAAAGCCTCGACAATAAAGCAAAATTGACAGTCAACGCATAATCTCATGTGTCAGAAAAACACCTTGAGAAGATGTGCTAGCCATTGGATTAAAAGTTATACAGCTCTTTGGGCCTACTCTAACAATGCTTCCACATCAAAATCCTCTGACCAATTAGGAGCTTACATGTCGGACAACATTGCAGTGGACCCACTTAGTAGTTGAAGCGCTGAGCTAGGATGAAGATCAACAGTCAACCCAAGATCTCATGTCTCAAAAGAACTTCATAAGAAAATACACTAGCCATTGGATCCTCGTAACTAGGACCCTATACAGCCAAGACCACCAAAACATTTGGTGATCACGCAACTGAAGAAAAGTTAACTGTTCGTTGAGTCGCTAATTGTTAAGGAGTTAACTGCCAAGAATAAGATATTATGTGAATCACTTCATTTGCAAGTTTATTGAAAGGAATAGATAACCACCAGAAGACTTAGAGAACTGGGGACTGAAGGCTTTAAATGCACACATGGGAAATTTGAGAACTTAAGTGGCTGATAAGGTAACGACAAATTAGAACATGACCCAGGACTTTCAGGGTTTTTTAAGCACAATGACTACTTTTATGAAATTTTAGACCTGTAGACCAGGGATTCTAGGAAAAATTGTAGAGGCTAGAGGATAGGGTAGAAAACCATGAATATTTTAGAGGTGCTTGGCAGGGTTATAATGGAGACCAAAAAATAACATTCAACCTGACCAAAATGGAATGAATAGGAAATTTTGGGCAACATTTTGGCGATTTCTGCTAGATGTCAGCCTACTAGACATGATCAGTGGCCTTAAACTATCCATTGGGCATGGGGTCTATTCTTGAGCATAAAAATTTTTGACAGAGAGGTAAAGCTGGAACTGAGGAACAAAAAAATGTGCACCGACACTTCTTGGAAAGTAGGGAAAACTAACCTAGAAAGTAGGGAAAGAAAACAAGAAACATACCTAACTTAAACTAACCAGTACATAACACTGGTCAAACAAAACCATTTACTAATTGTGGAAAATAGCTTCCCATCCTTCTAAGTTCACAATAATCTACATGCCTCTAGAAAGCTATTATAAAATGAACATAGGAGATATGCAGGGTCACCTGCTTGACAAGGATTTGACTGATATGAATTTTATTCACTTGGTCAAGCTGATTATAAACACTATCATTTTGAGGAGAAATAGAAAGCAGCAAGGCTTTACTTACTTGGTCAATAGGGACAACAAGGTAATTTGGTTCATTCTCAGCTTCAGATTCTGGTGGAATATCATATTGGGATGCTAGTATAATTTGTACCTCTTTGATCACCTCCATCCTAGCCAAATTCTTGATAGGGTAGCCATGAGATATATTGGACCTGGAATTCTCCTTGATAGACTCAGGCTCCTAAGAGATTATTTTAGTCTGATTGATCTCCTCCTTATGCTGACTGGGAATAATTATCTCCTATAGCTTGTAGGTGTTCTCTAGAAGTGTGGGCTTGTCATCAAGATGCAAGCAAAAGTGTTCCATCTTGTCCCAAAATTGATCCTCTTCTTCTTCTTCTAGATTCTCTTGTAGGAGAAGTACACTATTGTCAGCATGATTATCTTGATTTACTGAAAACTCATGTGTCTTGAATTGTTCAGAGAGAACCTTCTTTAGATCAACAATCTTCTATTCAATGATCTCCTTTTCTTCTTCGAGCTGAAAACATTTCTCAATCTGCATCTAATAGCCTCTCTTATATGTTTTAGCTGTAGAAGCCAGGAATCCTATATTTTTCTTGAGATCCTGTAGCTCTCTCTCATGAAAATCCTCATGAGCTCTCAATTCCTTTTCTTTCTCAATCTGAAATTCATTGCCTCTATCAAACATGGCTTCTATCAAAATCTTTTGGTCTTGAATCACCTTTTCACAATCATTCTTATGAATTTCCAATTCTTCATAGGCATCCCTCTGAGTTGCTAATGTTCTTTGAAAATCCTCCTCTTTTTCAGCTATAGCAGCACTAACCTTAATCAAATTTTCCTTGTAAACTTTGTTTAGTGTTGCCAAGTTACTTGTAAGGGCTGCTTGGCTTTGTCACTGTCCTACAATGATTTCTTCACACTGCTTCCATCTATCATCAAACTGCTCCTTTGCTTGTGTCCTCATATGCCTTTTCTATATTTCCAACACCTCTTGATAAAACTTCTTTTGTGCTTCCAACCCTTCAGTGAGCCTGGCCTTATTCCTCTTGTATTGCTCTGCCAGGTACCTCCTATAACCTCAATCCTATTAAGCCAAGGCTTGTTATTGTTGGCTTTGGGCATGATAAGCATGCTATCTATGGAAATAATCTCATCTTGAGGTTGTTGATATGTGTGTTGATGTTGCCATGATACTGGAAGTTGGGTGGGTGGGGGGTAATCATCAGGTAATGTTGCTCCATTGCTATAACTGGATAGTCCTACATGAAATCAAAAGTACAACTACTCTGATAAAGTTGACCTTCATGAAATGAAGGGATATCTTCATGAAAAGAGGGATGGTAATCCATTTTAGGTACTGGGTCTCCTTGAAACCAATAAATGTGAATTCAGAGTCACCAGATATGCAAAACAATGACCTCTCAAAGGTCTGCAACCTGCTGGAAGCATATCAGAACTAGTAAGAACTATGAAAACCATGACCTCTTGGTCCCATCGGGCATGCTAGAATTGTTATACATGAAGTTTGCACCCTTGTTTCAAGCTCTCTTGGTCTTGATAACTTAGTATAACATGGGAATCATCTCCAAGTTGTGGGACCTATGCTAACTAAGATGAGACCTCTAGGTTCTAGGCTGGTTCCTCTTGGATAATCACCTTAATTTCTTCTTGACAGGAAAGTAAAACTTTGAGGGGAAAAGGATGGAAGGAATGCATGGAAGGGAAATGACTTGAAAGAAAACTACCTACTAGGTGATACATCAAAATGAAGGTATGAATTGTAGCATAAAAGATGGATTCAATGTATAAACTTAGGTCTAGGAGATCACAACTCACTGAATAGGCTTGCATAAGTATTTCATAGAATGGTCTACAAATAAAAGGGGGTATTCAGGGAAAGAGAGAGTTTCTTTCACAAATAATAACACTCTTAGGATTATACAACAATCTATGACCTGCAAACAAACATTCACCTATACAACAAGGTATAGGAATGAGACAAGATTTTTAAGGGATTGTAGTATACCCAAAAAAGCATTCAAATCAAATCATCCACAAGAATACACATGAATTGCAAAAATAAAGAAGGATTAAGAACCCTAAGATATCAATGAAAAACATATAAATACTAAATTCATTAAGAGATAACTCAGACAAGAAGCATAGGGACATGAAGAATGTCACAAAATACCTTACAATATCTGAATAATCAATGGGAATTTACAACTATAGAAGCCAGAGGGAAGAAAGAATACCACAGATGACTCTTAAGAAAGGTAAACTTCCTTTTACAATTGTCCAACTCTGAGCTCTAAAAGCTCTCCAAAAAAACAATATATACATCTCCTATTTGCACATAGGCAGGAGTCAAATAACCTAACTAGGGTTACATAGATTTGCATTAGAATAATAACCAACCCTAATTCTATCAAATCTAATCATAAATATGCGTTGAAATATCCTAACTAATCAGATAGAATGTTTATGTTCCCATCTCTGTACTAGATTTGCCTACAGACAAGCAACCTTGACTCATCAACCTTTGGCACAAACTTGATGTCGCGGTACCCCAGGAAGCAAGAAATGACCCACGACAGCTGCTCAAACTTTCTTCATCAACTTCCCAACTCCAATCATCCTGAGACATTAATTCTCCTGCTACCTCTGACACTTGGGGCTTGTTGAGTCAAATGCTGGCAAAAAACCTTCTCAAAAATATTTAAATTTGAATAACAATGGCTAGCCGATCAATTTAAAATGTGGCCATTGATATCTATCATTTCTCAAGAGACGAATAGCCTAGATCATCTTTGAAATAGTCACAAACCCCTTTGAAAAGTTCTTGGCCAGATCAGCATATCACAACCAATGGGAAATGAACATGTCGGCATATTTGTCAGTTTGGACCCACCTTGACCTTCACTTCCTCTAGTCACTCGGCGAATGCACGACCGAAAGCACTTTTCCCAT
Organism: Chamaecyparis obtusa; assembly: GCA_027943335.1. Classification (NCBI taxonomy): domain Eukaryota; kingdom Viridiplantae; phylum Streptophyta; class Pinopsida; order Cupressales; family Cupressaceae; genus Chamaecyparis; species Chamaecyparis obtusa. The sequence continues at coordinate 319,989 of BSBK01000321.1, read as the reverse complement.
TCGTGAAATACTTCTCCTAACCCTGGTCCAGTCAAGTGACTACGTGAACACTATAGTCGCTAAAATTCTAAATCTTTTAGCTAACCTTGGTTACATCTTGCGAATAAGAGAAAAGCCTTTAGTCGCCAAGTCATGAAACATTTAGAGCATCACTATCTTATTACATGAATAAGCGACCAAAGGGAACCTATTGAAACCACCAAACACTTGTTAACCCTAGGCCCATCTACCACTTGTCACTCTTTCATTCACTTTTGACCTCTTCATGAGCAGACACCTCAGCAACCTTCTGACAATGGACCCACTGCAACCTTGATTCACATCCAACGGTGGGCGCATGATCTCATAGCCCCCAAATATTCCTTCCGATCATGTGCCAGTCATTGATCCCTTTAAACTGCCAACTTGCTGACACACTTAGACCCACTAAAGTCTTCATCATCACCCAGTAGCCAATCATAAACCGGCATGTCATATTGACCTGGCATCAGACCCACTTGACAAAGCCTTGACAATAAAGAAAAATCAACGATCGGCGCATAATCTCATGTGTTAGAAAAACACCTTGAAAAGATGCACTAGTCATTGAATTAAAAGTTATACAGCTCTCTGGGACCGCTCTGACAAGTCTTCCACATCACAATCGTCTGACTAATCAGGAGCTTACATGTCAGACAATGTGGCAGTGGACTGACTTAGTAGTTGAAGCACTGAGCTAGGATGAAGATCAATGATTGGTGCAAGATCTCATGTGTCAGAAGAACTTCATGAGAAAATACACCAACTGTTGGATCCTCCTAATTGGGACCCTGTACAGCTAAGACTGCCAAAACATCTGGCAATCACGCGACTGAAGAAAAGTTAACCATTTGTTGAGTCGCTAACTGTTAAGGAGTTAACTGCCAAGAATAAGATATTATGCGAATCACTTCATTTTCCAGTTCATCAAAAGGAATAGATAACCACTAGAAGACTTAGAGAACTGGCAACCAAAGGCTTTAAATGCACACATGGGAAATCTGAGAACTTAAGTGGTTGATCAAGTAATGGAAAATTAAAACATGACCCAGGACTTTCAGGGTTTTTTAAGCACAATGACCACTTTTATGAAATTTTAGACCTGTAGACTAGGGAGTCTAGGAAAAATTACAGAGGCTAGAGGATAGGGTAGAAAACCATGAAAATTTCAGAGGTGCTTGGCAGGGTTATAATGGAGACCAAGAAATAACATTCATCCTGACCAAAATGGAATGAATAGGAAATTTTGGGCAACAGGATCATTGAGTGTGATTTGAAATGTTGATGTAAAAAATTCTAACACAACCTACCCAATAGAAATATTGAAATAATAACTGAGATATGTTTGAGAGAGATATGATGTAGTAGCTAAGTGCAATGTTTGACAAATCTAAGATGAGGCTGGAGAAATAAATGATGAATTGAGATAGATAAAGAGTAGAATAAGGTGGTGCTAGTGATATTAGATATTATGATTCTATATGTGGACTTGTTGGACTCACTTTGGAAAAGTGAGTACTGAGAGAGGAGGGGTGATGAATGATGCTCCTCTTAATACCACAAACATATAATAGAAATAGAGAAACTACAACAATTTGCAAGAACAAAAAATGGACTTCTTGTTATGTCCACAATTGTGGAATTAAAAATTTCATAATTATAATATGCAAAGCCACATGGGCATTTTCCTTACAATATTTGGTAAGAAAATGCCTTGAATCATTAGCCAGAACTACTACCCAAAACAACCCTAGAAAATAGTACAAGCCTTCCTTATATAGATAATTTTTCACTACGCGAGAAGGTTCCAAAATTTTAGCCCTTAAGGCCAACTACCCCTTGAATTATTTTATTTTTTATAATTATTACATTAGGGTCAGCTCAAAATAATTACAAATTATGGTTTTAGGTAGCCATAAATTTTTAACCATAGCTCTGTTTGGCTATTCTAACCACTTTTCAGAAATGGTAGGACTTGATCTACAGTGTCTGACTCACACAAGCTCTAATCAGTCGGGGTTTGATTATGGTCTGGAGCCTCTAAGGCCTTCAAAATTGAGCTCAAAGATTGTTTACCCAAAAACCTCAATAACTTCACCAATATAGATGATATGACAATGAAACTCAATTGGTAGGCTGATATTGCTAAGATGAACCTGGACCTATAAAATCAAAATATTTTGAGCTTGTATGACCAACTTACTAAAAATAGTAGGTTTCCATAAATAGAAGCTTTAGACAAGATAACCCTTATTGAAAAGAAAACATAAATATTTTTAGGTGATGCAAGATTTCCATTACACCCAGGATGCTCATGCATCAAGGGGTGAATCAACATTGCAAATTTTTTTTAACTATCTTTCTTAACCATTCACCAAATTCATAACTTTGCATGCATCACAAAAAACATATAAAGTATTAACAATAAACATAATTCATAACACATTCATTTTGGTATCACATAAATCCTTGTTAGAGGATTAAAATTGTAGTGGGGATGACACCCAAAAAACTTCACTACTGCAGTAAAAACTCTCCGCGATTAGAGCTACAATGATAGCTATTTCTGATAGATTACCCTATTAAGAGTATTAAACTACTTAAGAGTCTAAAGACTAGTTAAGTGTACCTTTCTAAAGGATTTTACAATTCTAATTGAAGAACTATACTTGATTAAAGGATTTACAATGTAAGATCTTCTAGGATCTTCTCGGCTAAGAGACTTTACTATTCTGATTACAAACTAAATCAGTAAAAAATATGTCTATTGTACTTGCATCAATCATATGCTTATCAGACTCAATGTGATCAATAATTGATTACCTCATTCTATGCTTCACTCACAATGTCAAATATGTACTTGGTAGATTCAACTCTGAATCACAATTACACTTTACTCTTTACTCCTCTACTACTCGGTAGGTTATCTTCTCATAACCTTTTCTCTACAATCTTTTCTTCACATTGGCACATTACATTCATCTAACATGCATACTAATCTTGTCACTTAGAGCCAATTTATATACAAATATAGAAGTAGTGGAAATGTTCTAGAATCATCTCCTGAAGTGGTGCTAGCATTAGTTGTATATTCACATTTAATTCTTATCAGTGTCCAGATTTAATGTATCTATAGATTCACCTTGTGTCAGCCTCTCATGCTTGGTAATATGTTTTCTTGTTGGTTCGTAACTATATTATCTCTCAGTTTGGAGGATGTTATAGCTTCATGTAACTCAATTCTCAATGCTTCCTTTCTCAATGACTAAACTTCCTTTTCCTTAACCAAAATTTTTTTTTTCTTTATTTTCTTTTACCAGCTAGTGTAATTTCTCTATTGACCATCCTTTCCTTCTTTATCGAATATCTTTGACAATCATTATGACTTCATCATAGCTCCTGACAATAAAATAAATCTTAGGAGTATCAATCTCCCCCTTTGACATTAATTTGGTATCTTTTTTTAAAACTTTCAAAGTCTTTAAAATTTTCTCCTTCGTAGAGGGAGGAAGCTTCTCTTGCAGAAACATGCACCAGTGTCAATTTTGAAATCGTGGTAGTAGCGTATTTACTAATCAATGGCACTATCAACAATGACAAGATGATGATTAACCTCCCAACCTATAAACTAAATTTGCAAAATGCTAAGATTAAATCATGTCATTCCAGTGGCATGAAGGTATTTCTCTCCCTTGATGGAGCCTTAGTAAACACAGGCCACATGCATTACCTATCTACCTACATGTTGGAGAACTTTCATGGAGGCAATTCAGGCTCTGGTCCTTTAGGAGATGTCGTTATGGATGGCATTGACTTTGGCATCTACAAAGAAACATACAAGTATTGGGATGATCTGGTGAACACAATCTCTAGCCTTAGCATGTCCTTTGACAAGGTCTATCTAAGCGCCACTCTACAATGTCCTTATCTAGACTATTGGCTTGGAACAACCTTGAAGACAGGGCTGTTTGATTACGTGTGGAACTAGTTCTTCAACAAAATTTCCTATGAGTATGTTAGTGATGCTTCCAATCTGGTGAGTTCATGAAACAAGTGGATCTCTTTTGTAGACATTGTTCAAACATGTGCCTTCTACCTCATCCTTCCTATTACACACTGAGTTTGCACCTTTGTTTCAAGCTCTCTTGGTCTTAATAACTTATTATAACATGGGAATCATCTCAAGGTTGTGGGACCTTTTACTAACCAAGATCAGACCTCCAGGCTCTAGGCTGGTTCCTCTTGGATTATCACCTTAATTTTCTCTTAGACATGAAAGTAAATTTTGAAGGGAAAGGGTTAGAAGGAGTGCATGAAAAGGGAAATAGCTGAAAGAAAATCTACCTACTAGGTGATGCACCAAAATTAGGGTTTGGATCTCAGTATAGAGGAATGAGATTAATGGAGGAATCAGGTCTAATAAGTCACCACTCACTAGATAGGCTTCCATAAGTATTTCATAGGAAGGCCTGAATAGAAGACTCAACCTATGACCTGCAAACAAACATCCTCTTCTACAACTCGGTGTAGGAGTGAGACAAGACTGCTAGGGGCTATAGCATGCCCAAAAAACATCTAAATTAGATCAGACATAGTAACACACAAAATGCAAAAAGTAAGAGGGACTAGGAACCCCAGTTTCCATTAACAACATTCATAGACTTCAATCCAATAAGAGATAAACAAAGAAAAGGAAGCATAAGGACATGAAGAACTATCACAAAATACCTCTACAATGTTTTTATCTATCAATGGGAATTACAGAATGTGGGAAACCAAGGGGTAGGAAGAAATGCCATGGATAGCTTCCTAAGAAAGAGTCTTTCTTTTTACTAAATGTGAATTCTTAGCAACAAAAGCTCCAAAAAACAATATATACAACACTCCCTGCATGTAGGAAGGAGTCAAAATCTAACCTAAGTAGGGTTACATAGTTATTCAATTCTTTACCAGACCCTAGATGTACAAACCTTCAAAAACTCTAAGAAAAGTTGACAAACAGGTCCAAAATCTCATGATTGCATATCTTTCTGTACCAGGACCACCTGCAAATACACTATCCTTGATCAACCAACTCACTTGTGACTCCACTAAGCCATTAAGGCTCCAGGCTTGATCTTCACAGAAATGAATTTAAAATACGGATGCTGCCAGCTCTTTAATGTTTCATCAGCGTAAGATCACTGCACTGTACCCTCCAAAATCCATGGTGTCATTGACTAGATCATCCATCATCATGCTCGCAACTAGAAAATGTCCTCAAAAATTAATTTCGAGCTACCCCGCTACACTTGCAAACATTCTCAGAAGAAAAGCCCACGAAAATGTTGCACCGCCTTGAAAATGTCATTGGTCGCATGATCACATGAGCTCAAAAAGCCGCATGTGATCATGTGACAAGCCCCTTAGAACCTGTCCCTGCCTCGCACACGTAAACTGGATCCAACACTGGTGAAAACCCCTGCAGAAGACTTCAAATTTGAGCCCCAACGGTTACCAGTTCTTCATTTAAAACTTGGCTATTGATCACATTTTCCTAGCAAATCAGATCATCTGGATCATCCCCAAAATAGTCGCAAGCCCCTAAGAAAGGTCAAAGTCCACATCACCAATCAAGAGCCAATCAGAAGCGAGCATACTGACATGTCAGCACATTCAGACCCACCACAAGCCTTATTGTAAACTTAACACTAAGTTAACCCTGGGTTCATTCCTACTCCTAGTCGCCAAGTCATTTGATCTTTTCCTTAACTTTGGCTCCATCCAACGACCATGCGAAACCATCAACCACACAACTGCGTAAAGCTTTTCCAACCCTGGGCCCCCTTACACCACTTGGCATTCTGTTATTCATCCCAATCACTCAGTCATCAACACCTTGGCAACCCTCCGACAATGGACCCACTGCAACCTCCAGATTCCCATCTAACGATGGGCATAAGATTGCATGGCCGAAGAATATACCTTACACTTTTATGCCAACCACAGATCTCCTTTCAACTAGGACCCCATTGACACATCAGCCCACCCACAAAAAGAGCATCAGATGGTTGTCACTATATTGTGATGCTAAAAGTCGAGCATCTTGGATCCTCGGTATAACGACAACTGCCAGATCAAACCGGACGTTAAGCTCTTTAGAAATCCTTGACCCCATAGACCCACTGACAACCACCATGTAGCATACCAACCAGCCAATCAAATGCTACTAAATAGATATGTTGCAAACCCTTCTGACAATAGGACCCACGGTAGACTAAGATCACATCAGACGGTTGTCGTTATACCACTAGCTTAAAAAGGCATCAACTTTCCTTAGCGGTGTAGCGACAACCACAAGATTTTGTCGAGCTTTAACCTTTGCAGATGAAGAATGGGCCCGCCGATAGGTGTCATCTTGTTGCATGATCGCAAGGGAAAGGAATATTCCTTGCGAACACATGACAACCACAAGATTTTGAGGAAAGCCAGCCACCAGGCCCCACTTGTCAGAGTTGAGCACTTATGAAATGAATGTCACCAGAGGAAGAAGTCTAAAACATAGAAAGGGTTGAAAACACAGAGGGTTTTCAAGTGAAGGTCGAAAACATACTGAGCTTTTGGACCAAAAGGTAGAAAATATAGAGGGTTTCAGGACTTTGACAACTTTTTGAAAACCCTGCAACAATATTTCCTACAACCATTCAAACTTGAATAACTCTAAGGGTTTTGCGAATTAAGTGATGCAATCTGGACTAGGGCATGGTGAAACATTGAAGAACATGGGGTTTAGATTGCAAAGCATGAAACTTCATGGATCTATTTCACAAGCTAAAATGAGTTTTAGCAGCAACTTAAACATTCGTAGAGGCTAGAGGACATATCATACGGCCATGAAAATTTTAGGAGTGTCTGGCAAGACAGAAATAGAGACCTGGGAATGAGTCTGGCCAAATTGTATAGAATAGGCAATTTTGGGCAACAATTTTGGTGATTTTTGCTAGATGTCAGCCTACTAGACATGGATCAGTGGCCTTGACATATTCATTGGGCATGGGGTCTTTCTGAACAAAAAACTTTGATAGAGACAAAACTAGACTAGCAAGACAAACTGTGCAAGGGCACTTCTTGGAAAGCAGGGAAATGACCTAGAAAATAGGGAAAGAAAGTAGCAAACACATATTTATAGAATTTAAAATAACACTTATAGAGAGGGATTAACCTCAAAGCAAGGCTTCAAGTGGAAACCATTCACTAAGATTGGTAGGGAATCTCCCTTAAGAGTTGAAAGCTGAAAGGCATTATATCCTCTGCACTCTGTTATAACAAATGGTCCACCCCAAAATGAATCAAACTTTGTATGTCTGCCAGGCCTTGACTTGAATTCATCCCATTTGAGGATGACATCACCAACCTTGAAATTCTTGATCCTGGCTCTTTTTTCACAACTCTTCTTTGTTTGATTTTGATGGAATTCCATATCCTGCATTGATTTGTCTCTGATCTCCTCTAGCTCCATCAACTGGGCATATCTAATTTACATAGGATCACTTTCTTCAAATAGGGCATACTGAGTGGCTAAGTCTAGAGCTGGTAATTTAGTTGAAATAGATAACTTAGCCTCCTTGCCATACACCAACATGTATGAGGAATTACCAATGATTTTCTTTGGAGTAATTCTATCTAACCACAAGGCAGAACTCAATTTAGTATGCCAATCCCTTTGATTTTTCTGTAGGGCCTTTTTGATTATTCTAATCAGATTCTTATTTGTTGACTCTACCAAACCATTCCCTTGAGGATAGTAATTGGAACTTGTATTCAAATAAATGCCATTCCTGACTAGCCACTCTGAGACTTTGAGGCCTGTCAATGCCAATGCATTATCTGAAATGATGGAATCAAGAGTGCCAAACCTATGAATTAAATCATCATAAAAACTCAATACGGCACCCTCATTTGCTTCTTTTAAGGCCATCACTTCTGTCCATCTAGTGAAATAATCAGTTGCAGTGATTATCCATTTGTGTCCTGCATTAGATGGAGGGTTAATCATTCCTATGAAATATATACCCCACTTCATGAAAGGTTGATCTACTTTGATTGGTTGAAGGGGCAGAGCAGGAAGCCTCTCTTTTCCTGAAAACATAGCACACTTGATGCATTTCCTGACATAATCATGACTATCCTTAAATATAGATGGCCAATAGTATCCAACCCTTATGATTTTATAATCAGTGGTCCTAGGAGAAATGTGGCCACCAGAGGGACCATCATGAAATTCAAATAGGACCTCACCTACCTTTTCTGAATCAATGCATCTTAAAAGGACACCATTGTGATCCTTTCTAAAAAGAACATTATCAATCAGCACAAAAGGAACAAATTGCAATCTATAATACCTCCTTTTGCTGAATCCAAACCTATAGGACATTGTCCTATCTTTAAGTAATTAATCATGTTAGACAACCAACTTGTTGCCTTATCTTGCTCTTCAGTAGAATGCACCACCAGAGATGCATCCATGTATTCCAATTTCTTTGAACTTTCATCCTCTGCCAGATGCTCACAAAGACCTCTTCCTCTAACTAGCTTCGTAGTCTGAATATCTATGTCATATTCCATCACCTTAGTGATCGAACCAACTCTTTTCTCATTAAGGTCTTTGGAAAGAAAAAATTCTTTGACACTTGGATGAGTAACCATCAATTGCACCTTGCTATGGGTCAGCAAATGTCTGAATTTTTTGAGGTTCTTTACCATAGCAAGTACATGTTTCTCTACAAAGTAGTACCTTTGTTCATACTCTTCTAAACTGTTGCTAAAGAAAGCAATAGGTTGTTCCAATCCTTCAGCATTCTCTTGGGTCAACATTGCAGATATAGTATCTGAATCTCCATAAGCATAAAGGATAAAATCCTTATTGAAATTTGGGTTTAACAGGGCAGGAGCTTCTGTTAAGGCTTCTTTAATAGCTTGGAAGTTAACTTTTCCCTCTTTAGTCCAACTGAAAGCTGAACCTTTCTTCAACATGGCTGTCAAAGGCTTGAGTAAATCTGCAATGTTAGGCAAGAATCTCCTAACAAAATTTATCTTCCCTATGAAAGATTGGAGACCTTTCTTGTGATGTGGTAATGGTAGCTCCAAGATGGCTGCAATTCTCTTAGGATCCACTGTAATTCCTTCTTTGGATACTACATATGCCAATAGTTTTCCCTCATGAACTACAAATACACACTTCTTGGGATTAAGGGATATCCCAAATTCTCTACACCTTTCAAAAATCTGCCTCAAATGTTTGATATGGTCTGTTGCATGCTTTGAGTAGATAGTTATGTCATCTAGGTAGACCAACACAAACTTGTACATGAGGCTTTTAAAGGCCATATCCATCACCTTTTGAAATGTAGCACCTGCATTTGACAAACCAAAGGGCATCTTTTGATATGCCATGGTTCCCCACTTGGTTGTAAATGCAGTTTTATATTGATCCTCTTCTTTTAGTAAGATTTGATTATATCCTGAATAGCCATCCAACAATGAGAATCTCTCAGATCTAGAGACACTTTGTAGAATTTCCTCCATAGAGGGTAGTGGATGGTGGTCTTTTAATGAGGCTCTATTCAAATCTCTGAAGTCAACACATAACCTCAACTCCCCATTCTTCTTCCTGATAGGAACAAGGTTGGAAACCCAACTAGTATGCTTGATGGGGTATATGATGCCACTCTCTATTAATTTAAGCACTTCCTTATGCATAAGCAGCTCGAGCTTGGGATTAACAGGCCTTTGTTTTTGCCTTACTAGTTTGGTGTTAGGCTCTAATTCAATGGTGTGCTAAGAAAGGGCAGGATCAAAACCTTTGAGATCTTCATATTACCAAGCAAAAATATCACTGAATTATTTGAATAATTGAGTGTAAGCTTTCTTTTCCAATTCAATATTCACTTTTCCAAATTGTAGGCTCTTATCCGGTTCCAACTCTAACTCAACACAATGTTCTTGTTGGACTACCAGGCCAGCTTTGCTCTTCTTGACTTCATCATCCTTGTTGAAGACAATCTCTAAGGTGACAAGACCTTTAGGCATCTTATTAGATCTAAGTTGCATCACTTGATCACCATAGTTCTATGATAACCTCTTTTGATTGTGCCTTGAAAAGACATCTTCAAATAAGAACTGCAAAATTTTCTCATCACTATCAAACACTTGCCAATTGACATCATTATCAGGAATAGAAGGTTTGAAAATAATCTTGATGTGTTGCTAATCTATCTCTTTTGAAATGCTATTGGGGATGTCAAACTGAGATCCAATAGCAGCTAACCTATCTGCATTTTGAGTTAACCTTCTAGGGATAGCAACAATATTGAAAGCATGGAAATATTCAATTGCATCCCAAACTCTATGTTTGTATGCTTTCAAAGAGTCATTTTTGGTTGCACTTATCCCTCTCACTTGGCTGACAACAAGTTCACTATCACCATAAACTTTCAAGGCCTTAAGCCATCTTTTTCTAGCCCATTCTAGTCCATTGACTAGACTTTCATATTCTGTAGTATTACTAGTGCAGGAAAAACTGAATCTAAAGGTAGTATAATACCTTTCTCCTTTTCGGGACACCAGCATAGCACCACCACTAGAACCATGTCTGCTTCTAGCTCCATCAAAGTATAGTTCTCAAACCTGACTATTCTGATCTTCTGAGTCAACATCCTTGAAAAGGTTGGGCTCTATAGCATCATTTTCTTGTAACAGGTAGTTTCCCAAACTAGCATTCCAAACAACATGCTCTGATTCTCTTTCATCTAAGAAAATATCAGGGATATCTCCTATCTTAGTGCTTGTTTCACTAAAGGTTTGGAAATCACTATTATCAAATATGTGGCATTTTACATTGATTGCATTAGACACATAAGGTTCTACATGGTGTGCTGCCAATTTTTCTGACTTAATGGTAACCTTGGTACCATATCTTGTGTGAAATAACATGTGAGATCAATCAGAAGATAGATAACCACCTATCTTGGCTATGAATTCTCTTGATAAACATATAGCAAATAATGCAAGGAGATCTATGATATATATGTCAAGGAGGATGGAAAAATTAGGACTAGCATGTAAGATCAGACTAGTATCTTTAGCCACACCTATAGTATTGACTAAGGACCCATCAAGTTGGGTGACATTCTTTTGGAAGGGTTCATATTTCAGTCTTAATTGGTTAGCCACTTTCTTGGGCATTATAGTACTAGTAGCTCCACTATCTACCATGCAATTATGTACTAAAGAATCTCCAATAATTAAAGATACATAAAAGGGAGGTGGCTTTGAATTCCTACCTTGCATGGCATTGGCTTTGGAGTTGCTACTTGGAGTCTCCTTTTCTTGATCAATGTTGACCAACACTGGCTTTGCAGCTTCTTTTGTAGGTTGAGGAGTTGCTGCTTTTGACATAGCCTTCTTCAAAATCTTAGGTTGTTGTGGAATAGACAAAGAATCCCACATGGACATGGTGACACTCACCTTCTTCATGATGTCTACAATGTTATAAGGTGTTAAAGTGTGTATCTTTTTTTGTGCCTTAACTATGATGGGCTCTGCCTCTTTTGGAACTTGGCCTTCTTTGCTTGTGATGACAGGAACCTCCTTAGATGCGGCAGGGGCAGCTTGCTGCAGTGGCTCTGCAGATGTAGTGGCCTTAGTACCAGAATCTACTCTCTCCATATCTTGAGCTCTTATTTTTTCTCTTGTATAGGCAACAAATGCAACATCATCATTGACTCCATTGAAGTCTGGTTGCTCCCAATTGAAGAGAGAAGTCTCATTCTCTTTTGTTTCTTGTTGAGGAATTGTCCCACTAGATGAAGGCTCTGATTGAATATACGAGGCACTTTGGGCCATCAGAGCTTGATTCATTAATCCATTTGAACATGTAGCCTGATCATGAGGCTGATTGCAAGGGGAAAACCATTCATAATCCATAGCCATATTATTTTGGCTAGGAACCATATCCCTCACTGGATTTTCAAAATTGAGAGGTGCGGGGTTATATGGTTGAAATGGTCTTTGATTGAAATTTTGCCTTTGCCCTTGATAGCCTCCTTGGTATGGTGGCCTATTTTGTTGATAAGGCTATCCTTGATTTTGGTATTGCTGATTAGGACCTTGGCCTTGTTGTTGGAAGGGTGGCCTGATGCCTTGATTTTGTTTCTTCAAATTTGTGACCTCTTTGGTTAGAGTTTGCATCAAGTTTTCCATTTCCTGCGTACGAGTTTGCATACTAGTCTGCTGACTACTCTTCATCTCTTGCAGATCTTGAGAGAAATTTGTTATTAACTCTTGACCACTGGTGCTAGCTTGAGGTGTTGATATTGTGGGAATAGGGGTAAATGGGGGTACTTGTGTAGGTGCAATGGACTGGAGACTAGGGAAGATAGGCATGGGAGGTCTTCTTTGTATCATGCCTGCCTGGATCAAACAATTTTCAGCCTTGATAGTAGTGTCAAAGGCCTGGGGTAAAGTGGTACCACCCATAGACTGGATCATGATAGAAATTTGTTTATTTAGACTTTGCAAGTAGTACACAAAGGCATGGTCAGCTAATGGCCTTACAAAGACTGGGATTCTATTCCATGTCTTAAGGAACCTACTATTGAAATCTGTCATTTGTTCTTGAGGGTCTCTCTTAATGGTTGTTAACTGCTCAACTAGAGACAAATTATCTAATTTATCCTCAAAATGTTTGCTTAATGCATCCCCTAATTCATCTCATGAAGTGATAGAACCAACAGTTAAAGTTCTAAACCATTCTAGAGCCTTACCTTTCAGAGATGCTGCTAGTAACTTTGTGGCCACATCCTCTTGTGTAATGTTGTGTATGCTATAGATGGTGGTCACATATCTTATGTGCTCAAAGGATATAGTCTACCCTTCACCAGTGAAATCAGGAATACTCTTTAGCACCACCAAGGGAACATCATGATGTACTACAAAATTTAATGGACTCCCTTGATTGAAAGGTGCAAAGGCAAAATTTCTAGCCATTGTATGAACTGGAATTTGAAGATTAACAACTATATGAGCTATATTTGCTGCTGGATTTAAATCCTCTTCTAGATCTTGAGTTAGAGATATGCCTCTTCTTCTGGAATGAAAGGGAGAGGGTCTCCTCTCTAATGTATCAGGAGGTGTAGATTGAACTCTCCTTGTAGGGGATGTTCTTTGAGTTGACCTACTTTTGTGACTTCTTCTTGAGGGCAACTCTAAAAAAATGGTGGGTTTTGAGCTTATAGTCTCAATCTTTCTCATAAGCCTTAAACAAGGTTGGCTTGAATCTTTGAAACCAGTGGATTCACCAGATATACTTGGTAAAACAACCTCTAAAGGTCTGTATTATGCAACTTGCATATCAGAGATGACATAACTTCAACAAGTGAACTTCTTTTACAGTCCCACTGAGTGTGCCAGAATTGTTACACACTAAGTTTGTGCCTTTGTTTCAAGCTCTCTTAGTCTTGATAACTTAGTATAATATGGGAATCATCTCGAGGTTATGGGCCCTTTTGCTAATCAAGATGAGACCTCCAGGTTCTAGGCTGGTTCCTCTTGGATTATCACCTTAATTTTCTCTTAGACATGAAAGTAAATTTTGAAGGGAAAGGGTTAGAAGGAGTGCATGAAAAAGGAAATAGCTGAAAGAAAATCTACCTACTAGGTGATGCACCAAAATTAGGGTTTGGATAGTAGTATCAAGGAATGAGATCAATGGAAGAATTAGGTCTAATAAGTTGCCACTCACTAGATAGGCTTACATAAGTATTTCATAGGAAGGCCTGAACAGAAGACTCAACCTATGACCTGCAGACAAACATCATCTTCTGCAACTCAGTGTAGGAGTGAGACAAGATTGCTAGGGGCTATAGCATGCCCAAAAAACATCTAAATTAGATCAGACATAGTAACACACAAAATGCAAAAAGTAAGAGGGACTAGGAACCCCAGTTTCCATTAATAGCATTCATAGACTTCAATCCAATAAGAGATAAACAAAGACAAGGAAGCATAAGGACATGAAGAACTATCACAAAATAAGTTTGCAATGTTTTTATCTATCAATGGGAATTACAAAATGTGGGAAACCATGGGGCAAGAAGAAATGCCATGGATAGCTTCCCAAGAAAGAGTCTTTCTTTTTACAAAATGTGAATTCTCAATAACAAAAGCTCCAAAAAACAATATATGCAACACTCCTTGCATGCAAGCAGGAGTCAAAATCTAACCTAACTAGGGTTACATAGTTATTCAATTCTTTACCAGACCCTAGAGGTACAAACCCTCAAAAACTCTGAGAAAAGTTGACAAATAGGTCCAAAATCTCATGATTGCATATCTGTCTATACAAGGACTGCCTACAGACACACCATCCTTGATCAACCAACTCACTTGCAACTCCACTAAGCCATTAAGGCTCCAGGCTTCATCTTCACAAAAATGAATTTAAAATATAATTGGCACCAGCTCTTTAATGTTTCATCAACGTAAGAACACCACACTGTACCCTACAAAATCCATGGGATCATCAACCAGATCATCCATCATCATGCTCGCAACCAGAAAATGTCCTCACAAATCAATTCCAAGCTACCTCATTGCACTTGCAAACACTCTCAGAAGAAAAGCCCGTGAAAACATTTCACCACCTTGAAAATGTCATTGGTTGCATGATCACATGAGCTCAAAAAGCCACATGTGATCATGTGACAATCCCTTAGAACCTGTCCCTACCTCACACACATAAACTGGATCCAACACCAGTGAAAACCCCTATAGAAGACTTCAAATTTGGGCCCCAACGGTTAGCATTTCTTCATTTAAAACTCAGCTTTTGATCACATTTTCCCAAAAATAGATGATCTGGATCATCCCCAAAATAGTCGCAAGCCCCTAAGAAAGGTCAAAGTCCACATCGCCAGTCAAGAGCCAATAAAAAGTTAGCATACTGACATGTGAGCACATTCAGACCCACCACGAGCCTTACTACAAACTTAACACTAAGTTAACCTTGGGTTTATTCCTCCTCTTAGTCGCCAAGTCATTTGATCTTTTCCTTAACTCTAGCTCCATCTAGCGACCACACAAAACCATCAACCATGGAACCGTGCAAAGCTTTTCCAACCCTAGGTACACTTACGCAACTTGGCATTCTGTTCTTCATCCCAGTTGCTTGGTCATCAACACCTCAACAACCCTCTCACAATGGACCCACTGCAACCTCCAGCTTCCCACCTAATAGTGGGCGTAAGATCGCATGGCCAAAGAATATACCTTACACTTTTATGCCAAGCACAGATCTCCATTCAACTAGGACCCCACTGACACATCGGCCCACCTACAAAAATAGCATCAAATGGTTGTCTCTATACTGTGATGCTAAAATTCGAGCATCTTGGATCCCCAATATAACGACAACCGCTAGATCAAATCAGACATTAAGCTCTTTAGAAATCCCTGACCCCACAGACCCACTGACAACTGCCATGTAGCATACCAACCAGCCAATCAAACACTACCAAATAGATACATTGCAGACCCTTCTCACAACAGGACCCACAATAGACTAAGATCACATTGGATGGTTGTCGTTATGCTGCTAGATTAAAAAGGCATCAACTTTCCTTAGCGGTGTAGTGACAACCACAAGATTTTGCCAAGCTTTAACCTTTGCAGATGAAGAATGGGCCCACTAACAGGTGTCATCCTATTGCATGATCACAAGGGTAAGGAATATTCCTTGTGAACATGTGACAACCACAAGATTTTGAGGAAAGCCAGCCACCAGGCCCCACTTATCGGAGTTGCGCACTTATGAAATGAATGCTGCCAGAGGAAGAAGTCTAAAACATAGAAAGGGTTGAAAACACAGAGTGTTTTCAACTGAAGGTCAAAAACATACTGAGCTTTCACACCAAAAGGTAGAAAACATAGAGGGTTTCAGGACTTTGACAACTTTTTGAAAACCCTGCAACAATATTTCCTACAACCATTCAAACTTGAATAACTCTAAGGGTTTTGTGAATTAAGTGATGTAATCTAGACTGGGGCATGGTGAAACATTGAAGAACATGGGGTTCAGATTGCAAAGCATGAAACTTCATGGATCTATTTTGCAAGATAAAATGAGTTGCAGCAGGGACTTAAACATTCGCAGAGGCTAGAGGACATATCATATGGCCATGAAAATTTCAAGAGTGTCTGGAAAGACAAAAACAAAGACCTGGGAATGAGTCTAGCCAAATTGTATAGAATAGGCAATTTTGGGCAACACTTCCTACTTCACATAATTATGTCAGCAGTAGCAACTATATTGAACTATTTGTACTCATCTAGTATGTGCTTCCTCAAATCAAGGAATCCCCAAAATATGCTAGAGTGATGCTATGGACCAAGTATTGGGATGAGAAAACTAGTTATAGTTTATCCATTAAACCCAATGAAATAATGAAGTTATCACGTATTGGCATGCCTGCACTAGCCTCTACGTGAGAAGGAAAGCTATGTAGTAATGCTAAATAAAAATTGAGCTTAGATAACACTCAACATGCTTTTCTTGATTTCCCTCATGAGTGGAGATAATGTAGCCTATGTAATATTTTTATATAAACTATGTATAAGTGGACATATTACATGTACTAGTTTTATATAAATTGTGTTTGGTGATAGGCTACTATGGGGTTTTCGAGGAAGTTTAGAGGCTAGTAACGAGTAAGTTTAGAGGCTTTTTTCAAAGAGGTTAAAAAATTTGAATGGTGAGTGGAGCAAGCAATGGCATTAGGGTTTCAGAGGGAGAAGTGGACTTTGAGGATGGAGAGGTAGATGATGGCAACAATGTTGCCTGTGTGCCACCCCAGCTTTATTTAGGGCATATCTATTCTTCCCTGTGGGTGTTGGCAACTGAGGGTTTCCTTAGGGTTGCGGTCCCTAGGGTTGCGGTTTTGGAAGGGGAGCTCCTCTTCCACTTCCACTTTCTGTTGTTTCACTCCAATGGGCTCTCTTCTAAGAAGGATAGGGCACTTGTGGTTTGTGCTATTTTCAAAGTTGGAATACTTTTTCCTCTTCCTCTCCTTTTCCTTGCAAAAGCTGGTGATGCTTGGGTGGAGGCTTCCTCTTATCTTATCAGCGATGCCCTATCCCTCTCCTATTTTGTCTCTCTCCCTTGAGCTTTTTCTCAATGTATAGTTAGTGGATGTAGGTTTTGTGTGGTCAGGGTTTCATTTGACTTTCCCTGTGCCTGCTCTTTTTGTAGTATGGCCTCTCTTTTAGGGGGACGGATCTGGTGGTTCTTTGAAGACTCTTTTGGTAGATCTATCTTTCCCTCCTCTCTCCCTTTCACTCAGTGGAATGTTCTTGGGGATCTCTTCACTAGTTTTTGTATGTCCCTTAGATCTCTTGGGCTAGAAGGTAGTCGGGGTTCAGCCTTCTTTGATGCAGGGGGTTTTCTCATTTTTAGTCTCTATTTTTTTGGAGCTCCTTGGTGTTTCCCTATGGCTTAGCTTCCTGAGGTATGCTCTAACCCTTGGTGCTTTGGAGTGGAGAGGATTCTCTCCTCTATTACATAGGGTTAGAGGGTAGCTATGCTAGAGTGTTGGCTTCCTTTTTATGGTGAAAACCCCTATTGAGGTGGGGCTTCACTGCTAGGTCTAGTGGCTTCTAGTGGATTCTCTTCTTCTTTCACCTTTCCCACTTCCTGTTGAGGTGGAAGCTCCTTTTGAGGTGGAGGCTCAGCCTATAAAGGAGGCTCTTTACTGGTCAAAAGTGGTGAGAAGGAGTTTTGCTGCTGGGCTTGGCCTGTGTTGGAGGGAGCTCTTCGTGCGTGAGTTCTTTTCCTGTACTTACTTTCTCCTGGCAAATTGTGGCCTGGTGGTACGGGGACACATTCATTACCCCATTTCTTTGGTTATGGTTGGGGGAACCTTTCAAAACCCTTATGTCTTAGCATAGCTCAAGTTAAATACACCTAAAATTTTAAGCTATTGTTATTTTTCATGTATGATTCTACAAGGGTGGACTGGTTTTACCACCATGCTTGTTTTGGTTCCCAGGTTAAAACCCAAAATGGTTATGGGAGCCACCCCAAAACCCATTTTATTGGTTAGGGGTGCTTGATTACCCTAGTTTTCTAGGATGCTGGTAGTTCTGTTGGCATTCTATCTTGGGAGGCTCTATAAAGATCATCTTCTTTTCCTAGTTGTCTCATCTTAGATCAGTGTTAATTCTTCCTATCTTTCACTACTTTGGGTTACAATTCCCTTCAAAAACTGATTGTGTATGGTTTCAGGGCCCATTCAAAACCTATTTTACCTAATAAAAAACAAGTAATATTATCTATAATCTCATCTAAATAATTCAATTTATTGTGTATTTTTGTAGATATTAGATGTGTTCATGCTTTCACTTGTTGAATATTTGTAACATCTTCTCAAATATCTTTTTAATTATTTCCTCAAAAAATTGGTTTTCCACTAGATTACTAAATCAATTGTTTCCTTTTGAAAATTTCTTGAAACATTTAATTATGAGATAATTCGCAATGGTATCACCTTTCTCAAAAATATTGTCAATGTTTGAAGACACTAGAGAAATAAATGGTGATGTAAATAGATAAAGAGTAGAATAAGGTTGTGCTAGTGATATTGGGTAT
Organism: Chamaecyparis obtusa; assembly: GCA_027943335.1. NCBI lineage: Eukaryota > Viridiplantae > Streptophyta > Pinopsida > Cupressales > Cupressaceae > Chamaecyparis > Chamaecyparis obtusa. The sequence goes on along the minus strand of BSBK01000321.1, from coordinate 301,292 downwards.
TATGATTTGATATGTGGAATAGTGGAAGTGAAGGATGAAATAGTAGAACAAGATTGATTTGAAATATTGGCTATAGAGAGTAGTATAGTTAAAAGTATAATTGCAGATGAAACAATTTAAGTGTCAACTCAAAGTCAAATTTTGTTCTTGTGAATAAAGGTTACTATGTAAATTTTAGAAAAAAAGAAGTTATCTCATGGAGCTCTTTTTCAACATTTCACCCAAATTGCACATTTCATGTTTGGAGAGAAGTACAATCTCCTCATTTTATATTTTTGAAATCAATGACTTCTCAAAGCTTAATATACCTACATGTAGTTTTTAGAAAATTTGTTCAATGTTTTGTAGTTGAACCAATATAAGATTTATATGTCTAGAATCATAATGCCAAGATCTAGAAAAAAGTACTTTTTGTTTTTTGATATTTTCTACTCTAAGCAGAGAACAAAACAATAAAAGTGCAAACTTCTAGCTTTTTTGTGTTTTTGGAGGTTTGGCTGCCAACATGGCATGCCACGTAGGAAGACTAAGCTGAGTCTAACTCAACCGAGTCCTTCTAGGTTGAGTACCCTTAGAGGTCACCCCCCTGTGAGTGGTCATGTGGGAGACAAACTCTTTCAAATAGAAGGGTATATAAGTTATTTTTTTAAAATAAATTATAATAATTGTGAATTGCATTCCTTATTGTAGAATATAAGGGTTTGTTTAAGCTAGGAGGCATTTGTTCGGGGAAGCTACAAAGGCATTTTATTTCTGGAGGAGTGTGAAGGAATTTTTTTAATCAAGAAGGGTTATAAAGAAAAAGAATATTTCTTGGTTCTATTTGAGAAATGGGAAATAAAAGGACTAGAACAAGGAAATATGATCGTAAAAGGGATGGCCAAATGAAAGTCATACAAAACTTATCGAAGAAGAATCTGGTCGATGTTGAAGAAGGTTCAACTCAACTAGGGGAGGATATTGGTAGTAGTTGAGGTATACATATTTATCCTACAATGAAAAGTTTGATGGATTTGAATGAGGAATCACTTATCAGTCAAATTGCACTAGAAAACTTGGTACTTGAAACCACTATTAAATTACATCTCAAAAACACATGGAAGGAATATTTTGAGGATAAATCTTTGGTGGGAAAAACACAATTGCTCGTAAAGTTATTCAGGAAAAGAGAAATTAATCCAATTTTGGAGTTATAGGGTGTTGATAATAGGAAAATTATAGGAGGTCAAGTAAAAGAAATAATAATTTAAAATTTACAAGATGCATTGAATGTTGTTAACAAGATAAATGGATGATCTGATTCAAATGCTTCTAGAAGAGCATTGATGACTATGATTTCTACTAAGATATTGACACATAGAAATCAAGTTCAAGAAATTTATGATTTAATTAAGGTATTTCAAAGAATTGTTCAGAGATATATTAGGAAGATAAATATGTTGGATATGGACATTGAAAAGAATTGGGTATAAATTTGTAGAGTTCCTTGAAAAGACAATTTTTTTGAAGATGTAAGTAGATAGGTAATTGAAGTTTGGACCAACCACTATCATGTTTCTTCCAATAGAAGGGACACTATATAGATGAATGATGAAGAGACCGGTATGCATATTTTACATCCAAAACATTTGATTGATACTACACAAAGTGAACATTTTGAAGCATTTAAATAAGAATTTTCAAATGTCAAAATAGGTAAGAGAATGTTTGAGGTGTTGCACCCTTTCTTTTTACACATAAATAAGGTTCATGAAACATGTTGGTGTCAAAATTATCTTGAGTTTCACTTATACTTAGATTCAGATAAAAAGGTAGTGGCACTACTTAATCTAGATATGGTTGGACTAGAAGTACAATAGAATTTGTGAAGTCCATTCTATGTGATAATTCAAAAGACTCGAATGAATTCAATGCCCAGTGTATAAAAAATGAATGCAATGATTGTGGAAATTTACATAAATTTCTTTTATAATTTGATAATATTGATGCTACAACACTAGTCCAGTGGAAGAGATTTGAATATGAAAGATACCAAATGAAGACAAGACAAGAGTAAAAATAAATGGCATTAAAGGAGAGTGAATTACCATACCTTCAGTTCATGGAAAGATTTCAATCTATGATTTATCAATATATCCAACATTGTTATGGAGCCCGATGGAAAGATAAATAGTTTCGTGATTCTAAAAATTATTTCCCACTTGGTTGTATTCTTTCAATTGTAGATTTTGTGAATAACTGTACATTTTCCCCTCAATCAAAGCTCTATAGTCAATATTATCATTCTAAGTAAGTTGAAATATTTGTGCATGTGACCTATAGACATGCACAATTTGATTTGGATGAGATATAAATTATAGATCAAAATGAACACATTATCATCAAGGGCATTCATTTCTATAATCAGCAATGATAGGGATCATGAAAGGTGCTATGTCGCTCATTGTTTCAACATGTTTTTGTTGGAAATTGAATTGAAACAATTATTGTATTGTCATTGATGTCAAACCTTAATTGGTAAGACTATTGCTACTTAGGAAAGTACTATATCTATTTGAGTGTTGCTAAGGGGCTAAGCAAGGTTGGTAACAATATCACCTAAGGAAAGGTTGAGTTATCTTGATACTACAAAGTGTACTTGACTATGTTGCACTATGATGAGATAATGTGTTAGCACTTGAAAGAATCTCCATGGTTTTCTATCTAATATCTAGTGTTTCCCTGCAAAATTTCATGGCCTTAGCATCTTTCCCCTGGTCTCTGCAGTCATTTTTCATCTCCCTGGCTTTGAAACCCTTAGTTCAAATTTAAAAAACTAGCCATTGGTAGAAAATACCTTGGCCATATTCTAATTCTTCATTACCTTTTTGGGTCACTTAAAAGTCCTAATTTTCATGTGCGCATTTCCTATCCCCATTGGTCATGTATTCGTATAATCCTCAAATGGATTGTCTTCTATTTCAATGAACTAGTGATTACCTATTTGTCGCTAGCTCTCCAGGTTTCCTGGTAGTTTGTCTTTCCTTCTGGTGATTCAGCGAGCATATCGATTATGCATTCTATAGGTTCCTCGATGGTTAGCTTTTCCTTTCAGTGATTAGGTGAACACTATGTTCTCATATTCTCATGTTCCTGGTGGCTTATCTCTTAACACTTAGCAACTTGGCATGGCAGTCTCTTTTCTTTAGTCACATGTTCGCATGGTTTCCAGGCCTAGGTTCTCTAATAGCATCTTGATCCAATGACAGTCATGTGTTCTCATGAGATGTGTCAAAGCTATGCACTTTTATGCTGGCTGTTGATTCTATTGTATGATGTAGCCTCTCTTTTTGAGTGGCTTCACATGCCAGTGTTGGATACAATTGTCTAAAGGACATTGTTGGATTAGCTATGTGTTTTCTTTGATGTCACACAAATGTCATATCAATTATCGCTCTCAGTATCTACCGAGTTCAGTCAGTCAACTAAGTGGTTCTCAGTATCTACCGAGCTTAGTTGGTCAGCTTAGCGGTTCTTAGTATCTACCGAGCTCAGTCAGTCAGCTAGGTGGTTTTTAGTGTCTACCGAGTTCTCTCGGGTGTCTAAAGGAAACATGACAGGGTAACAGTGTTAATCGAGCCTCCTTGGTTATCGAAGGAAAATTAGTGGTTATCGAGCTCTCTCGGTCTCCAAAGGATATTGCAAAATTCACTGTGGTTACTGAGTTCTCTCGATCACCAAAGGAAATCTTTTCAGGATTAATGTTTACCGAGCAAGGTCGGCCCTTTCAAAGAATTTTGTTATTACAGTTTGTTTATCTAAGCTGACTGTTATAATAATTATTAGTGCTGACTTGACAATCTAAATGATTATGAAATGGCATATATATATAGAAGGTCAAGTGGTAAATAAAAGATATACAGCATGCAGAAATCATTTTTAAGAAAGGTGTGTGTGAATTTTGAAGGATGGTCAAATATCCTTGAGGAGCAGCAAAGATTTAATTGATCAGTAAGGATCTAGTGAAATAGAACAGAGATCTATATTCAACAATTCAGTTGTAGGTGATTTCATTGTTACTCTCTAGCAATTGTAGCAGTGATATCAAAATCTCTTAACCGAGTTAGTTTAACAACCATTTTGTAAATCCTCTAACAAGGTAATAGTTCTATTGAATTGTTTCAAGACCTCTTACAAGGCCACTCCTAGCAAGGTGATTAAATCCTCTAACAAGGTCACACCTAACAGTGTGTTTTGTAACCTTTTACCGGGTTGGCTTCTAACTGGGCATCACTTCAGAAGAATGAAAAATAGTAACTAGTTACATTGGTGGTTTTTCCCATATTGGGTTTCCATGGTAAATCTAGTGTCTCTTGTGTTCATGTTATTTTCTTTATTCATGTAAGTTAATCAGTGATGAATGCTTAAGAATAGTTTAATTATTACACACTTCAAGGATCAAGTTTTTAGCATTTCTCTGTATATTTACCAAGTGGCACAGTAAATAATTTGTTAAAATAATTAAGGGATCAGTGGTAATATTTTTGTGATTAACTGATTCACCCCTCCTCTCAGTTATTGCATCTATATTTCAAACAATTGGTATCAGAGCTTTTGGTGCTTGCAGGAAGGGTTTCAAGGACCTAAGCTAAAGATCAAGATGTCTTACAAAAGAGAAATTCCAAGGCTTAACAGAAATAACATTTTAGCATGGCAAGGTCTCATGAGACTACATCTGGCTTCCATTGGTGATTTAGGATGAAAATATATTGATCAAGAATATACAATTCCTACTGGCACATTAACTATTGAAGACATTGCAGAGAAGAAGAACCATAACACTATGATGATAGACATTGCATCAGCTCTTAGTTATGAAGAATTTGATGAAATCAAAGACTGCACAACTGCTCATGAAATGTGGAACAAGCTAAAGAAAATCTATGGTGGTGATGACAATGTGAAGAGAGCCAAAGCATAGAGCCTAAGAGGACAGTTTGATCAAATGAAAATGAGAGAAGAAGAAAACATTGCAAAATATGTTGAAAGGATCAAGATAAGTGTTAGTGCAATCAGAGCTTCTGGAGGAAAAATTGATGATGAAATGGTTATAAGTAAGGTTCTTAGAACATTACTCCCTATTTATGCAATAAGCATTTCTGCTATTCAAGAAAGAAGATGTGAAGAAAATCACAATATAACTTTGGATGCCTTAGTTGGAAGATTGACATCCTTTGAACCGGATAACTATGAAAACTATGTTCCAACTTCTAAAAATATTGAATCAACTTTTGAGGCCAAACTTTCACTCAAGAAAGGGAATAAAATTCAATCAAAAAGTGAAGACGAATCAGAGGAAAGTTCTGATAGCGATCTTGAATTTATTGAAGCATTACTTGCAAAGAAGTATTCAAGAGGCAGAGGAAAATACAAAGGTAAAACTCCCTTAATCTATTTTTCATGTGAAGAAATTGGTCATATTGTAGCTAGGTGTCCAAACAAGCAAAGCAAAGATGAGAAGAAAAATTACAAGTACAACAACAAGAAAAATTTCAAATCATTCAAGGATAAAGGTAAGAAAACATGTTTTTTAGCTAAAGATTCAGATGATAGTGAAGAAGAAATTATTTTCATTGTTGTAAAAGATGAATCTGATAATGATGAAGATGAGATGGTACTTATCTCTCATATAAGCAAGAATGATACATGGATTATAGATAGTGGATTTTCACATCATATGACTGGTGATAGGACCAAGTTTGAACATTTTGAAAACTTTGATGGTGGTAATGTAAGGTTTGGAAACAATGAGCCCTGTTGTATAAAAGGAAAGGGATGAATTTCATTAACCAAAGAACTTATATGTGATAATGCATATTGGGTCAAAGGACTAAAGCATAATCTTCTAAGTGTAGCATAGCTAATCAACATTGGATTCAAGGTTGAATTCATGAATGGCAAAGCAAGACTGCTAGATGACAAAGGAAAACTGATAGGATCAGGCAAACAAACCAAAGGTAACCTAATTTATCTTGATCTTGGTGATTACTCATGTTTTATTGCTCAAATTGAAGAAAGTTGGTTATGGCACAAAAGGTTATGTCATGTAAATTTTGACAACATGATGAAAATAAGCAAATTCAAGAAAGTAAGAGGTATTCCTACTTTGAAGAAACCTGATGTTGGTCTATGCAAGAATTGTCAAATTGGTAAAATGGGAAAGTCTAGTTTCAAAAGTAAAAACTATCATTCTGAAGATATTTTGGAAATTGTGCATACTGATTTATGTGGACCTATTGGAATTGAGAGCTATACTAGAGAAAAATTATTTATTCTCTTTGTTGATGATTATTCTAAAATGATGACTATTATGTATTTAAGAGAAAAGTCTGAAGCATTTGAGAAGTTCAAATGGTATTTAGCAAGAGTAGAAAAGGAAACAGGAAAAAGAATAAAATGCTTGAGATCAGATAGAGGTGGTGAATTCATCTCCCATGAATTCAATAATTTTTGCATTGAAAGAGGAATCAAAAGATAGGTATCAGCCCCGAGAACTCCTGAGAAGAATGGAATAGCCAAAAGAAGGAATAGATCTATCATGGACTGTGCAAGGACTCTAATGATTGAAAAAAACATTGCTATGAAATACTGGAAGGAAGCTATTAGCACTGCAGTTCATACCTTGAACCGAGTATAGCTGAGAAAAGACATATTCAAGACTCCATATGAGCTATGGTATGGATACAAACCAAATGTAAGTTACCTAAAAGTATTTGGTAGTAAATGTTACATCTTAAAAGAATCTACAAAAGAAAAATTTGATGTAAAAAGTGATGAAGGAATATTTTTGGGATATTCTTGCAAAAGTAAGGCATATAGATGTCTAAATTTGTGTACTCACAAAATCATAGAAAGTGCACATGTGAGAATTGATGAGTTTGCAGAAAAGATTGAAGAAGAAAGCAAAAAGGAACCAGAGGACTACAAAAAATTTGTTTACATCGAACCTGATACATTGCTAGACACATGTAAGGAGACTACATCTACCGAGCCCAGTATAGTAACCGAGTCACAAGAAGAAGTTCAGACCGAGTCACAAAGTACCGAGTCTCAGTCTGAAGCTACTGAGCAAGTATCTACTGAGCCTGAGCAATCTGAACTTGAAGATGAAGAAGATGACAATGTAACTCATTTAGGAAGTAGGGAACCTGTATTAGCCAAGTACGTCAGAAAGCATCATAAACTAGATCAAATTATTGGAAACAAATCAAATGGTACTATGACAAGAAGTAAACTAAAAGGTACATGTTTATTTGCTAATTTTGAACCTAAAAATATCAAAGATGCATTAGAAAATGAAAGTTGGATTGAGGCTATGAATGAAGAAATAGAGAAAATAGAGAAAAATAAGACACGGACTCTTGTACCTAGGCCTAAAGATAAAAATGTAATTGGGACAAAATGGGTATTCAGAAATAAGTTGAATGAAGATGGTCAAGTATCAAGAAACAAAGCAAGATTGGTATGTAAAGGATATTCTCAAGAAGAAGGAATAGATTATGGAGAGACTTTTGCTCCTATTGCAAGATTAGAAGGTGTGAGGACTTTACTTGCATATGCAGCACATAAAGGATTTAAGGTTTATCAGATGGATATCAAATCTTCTTTTCTCAATGGTATTCTTGAGGAAGAAGTCTACATTGAGAAACCTGAAGGTTTTATTGATCCAAACAAAAGGGATATGGTCTAAAAATTACACAAAGCATTGTATGGTCTGAAACAAGCTCCTAGAGCATGGTATGAAAGATTACATAACTATCTTACTCAGATTGATTTCAAAAGGGCTAATGACAACAACAATTTATACATCAAAGAAGGATCAGATAACAAAATTGTTTTGGCAGAAATATTTGTGGATGATATTGTGTTTATAGGAAATGATGATCAGTGAAAAGAATTTTTAGAGCTTATGAACAAAGAATTTGAAATGTCTATGTTTGGTCAGATAAAATTCTTTGTTGGAATTCAGATTCAGCAGAACAAAAATGGTATCTACATTACTCAGTCTAAATATATCAGGGAAATACTTAAGAAATTTGGTATGGAAGATTCAAAACCAATTGGTACACCCATGTGTACTGGACTGAAGCTTACCAAAGATGATGATTCAAAATAAGTAGATCAGACCTTATACAGATCAATGATTGGAAAATTACAGTATGTAGTACATACAAGGCCTGATATTGCCTTAGCAGTTGGAATAGTGGCAAGATTCTCGGCTAAACCTAGAGAAAATCACATGATGGCAATCAAAAGAATCTTGAGGTATTTAAGGGGAACTGAAGATTATGTCTTGTGGTATAAATTTAGAGGCAATCTAGATTTAAAAGTGTTTACTGATGCTGATTGGGCAGGAAACATTGATGACAGAAAGAGTACAAGTGGTGGAGCATTCTTTCTTGGCAAAAGGTTAGTATCTTGGACTAGTAAAAAGCAAAACTGCACATCCCAATCCATAGCAGAAGCAAAATATGTTGCTGTAGTAGTAAACTACTCTAATATTATATGGTTTAAATAGCTTTTGGAAGGCATGAAGGTTGAGATCAAAGAACCAGTTGTTATGTTTTGTGATAATACAATTGCAATAAATATTTCAAAGAATCCAGTAATGCATTCCAAAACCAAGCACATTGCAATTAAATATCATTTTGTCAGAGAATTGGTACAGGACAAGGAAATCAGATTGGAATATATTCATACAAAAGAACAAATTGTAGATATCTTCACCAAGCCACTACCTAAGGATGCATTCTTGTATCTAAAAGGCAAGTTAGGGGTCACTCCCCTATCTGAGGTTCACTAAATAAAGTTATAGTGATGCATCAACCAGAACATGTTGAAGATCAATCAATTGATGCAGCATAGTCAGGGAATCATTGCATATGAATCAATACATAAGGTACATTGATATTTACCGAAACTGTGTAAGTTGTCTTTGGCATGTGTTGTCAAAGAGGGGGAGTTTGCTGTCATTTCAAGAAATTTCTAAGAAGAATAATTTGAGAAGTTAAGAGGGAGAGTTCTTAGTCAGAGAAAGAAGTTTGAAGATGATGGGAATCAGAATGAAGCTAAGGATTTGTTTCTTACTCTTAGTTTCTCTGTGAAATTTCATTGTGCTATGACATGTTGTGTTGCCATCAATGCCAAAGAGGGAGATTGTTGGATACAATTGTCTGAAGGACATTGTTGGATTAGCTATGTGTTCTCTTTGATGTCACACAAATATCATATCAATTATTGCTCTCAGTATCTACTGAGTTCAGTCAGTCAACTAAGCGGTTCTCAGTATCTACTGAGCTCAGTCAGTCTTCTAGGCAGTTTTTAGTGTCTACCGAGTTCTCTCGGGTGTCTAAAGGAAACATGATAGGGTAACAGTGTTAACCGAGCCTCCTTAATTATCAAAGGAAAATTAGTGGTTACCGAGCTCTCTCGGTCTCCAAAGGATGTTACAGAATTCACCGTGGTTATCGAGTTCTCTCGGTCACCGAAGGAAATCTTTTCAGGATTAATGTTTACTGAGCAAGGTCAGCCCTTTCAAAGAATTTTGTTATTACAGTTTGCTTATCCTAGCCGACTGTTATAATAATTATTAGTGCCGACTTGACAATCTAAATGATTATGAAATGACATATATATATAGAAGGTCAAGTGGTAAATAAAAGATATACAGCATGCAAAAATCATTTTAAAGAAAGGTGTGTGTGAATTTTGAAGGATGGTCAGATATCCTTGAGGAGTAGCAAAGATTTAATTGATCAGTAAGGATCTAGTGAAATAGAACAGAGATCTATATTTAGCAATTCAGTTGTAGGTGATTTCATTGTTACTCTCTAGCAATTGTAGCAGTGATATCAAAATCTCTTAACCGAGTTGGTTTAACAACCATTTTGTAAATCCTCTAATAAGGTAACAGTTCTATTGAATTGTTTCAAGACCTCTTACAAGGCCACTCCTAGCAGGGTGATTAAATCCTCTAACAACGTCACACCTAACAATGTTGTTTGTAACCTTTTACTGGGTTGGCTTCTAACCGGGCATCACTTCAAAAGAGTGAAAAATAGTAACTAGTTACATTGGTGGTTTTTCCCATATTGGGTTTCCACGGTAAATCTGGTGTCTCTTGTGTTCATGTTATTTTCTTTATTCATGTAAGTTAATCAATGATGAATGCTTAAGAATAGTTTAATTATTACACACTTCAAGGATCAAGTTTTCAGCATTTCTCTGTATATTTACCGAGTGGCACAATAAATAATTTGTTAAGATATTTAAGGGATCAGTGGTAATATTTTTGTGATTAACTGATTCACCCCCCCTCTCAATTACTGCATCTATATTTCCAACAGCCAGGTGTGTTGATTTGGCAGTATCTGATTGGTCAATAGAAGTATGAAGTTGAGTGGTGTCAATGGGACCGGTCTTCTTGGCGTTCAGGCAGATTAAAGTTCATTTTAATCTTGTGGCTATCATTATACCATTGATATAACATGCTCAACTTTTAACTCAGCAGTATAGCGATAACCGTTGATTCTCCTAAGGATTACAGGTGGGTCCATCAACACATAAGCATAGTTGGGGATATTTTATTGGTCCATGTATGAACACGGTGGCATCCTATCAGTGGGACCTAGTTCCTAGGCATGTTAGAGGGTCTTGATCCTGTCAGAGAATCGATGAACGATGTCTGATCTCATCGAATGTTTTAGAGGCTTAAGATCTTGCAATGGTCATTTATTTTACCATGTGTTAGAGGGTTGTTAGGGTAGGGAGAAGATTATTCATCTGATAGTGGGTGTGTAATCTAATAGAATCTTGGAGGTCTATGCGAACTATAGACGACTGTCGATCTTCCTGATGTGGGCCCAGTTAAAGTTCCTCAGTATTTTGGTGGTTGGGATAAGTTTTAGCGATTAAAGAACATTTAAAGGCTTCGCTTGTTTGTGTGAAATGATGATGGTTCTCTAATTGTTTTAGCAGTTCAGCGAACAAGCATTCGCGTAATCACTAAAATTTCTAGTGATATTATAAAAAGTTTCACAAACTAGTGGAAGGCTTCAGTCACCAGTTCACCAGATGTAGCTGGGATGAGTTAAGTCCTTTTATTCGCCAGTTCACGGGGTTAAGTGATGAGTTAGGTTTTCTTTCCATGAACAAAAAATTCATTGTCATGTTGTCGCTAAATGTAAACCAAGATTCTTATGATGGTTAGATCATAAAAGACTATGGAAAGGGAGGATCAGATGGTCATGACTTAAAGTTGATGGAGATTCAAATCTTGATGACTGATTTGCTGCTAGCACCATGGAAATCACCTTTTGTGATAATGATCAAGATATTAATCTCTTCCATGGTAGTACTCACCTTATGCATTCAAATGTTAAACCTTTAGCTTAAGAAGCTCAAGATTTAGTATTTACTCCTTCAATTACTAGTGTGGAACCTTCTTCCATTCCTTTACCTAGTATTCCTACTTATACTCCTCCTTTGATGACTACAATGGTTCCCTCTCTTTCCATTAGTGGTTCTCTTATATCCCTTCCTACATCACAACCTTCTTACCATAATGTTCCTTTTACTTATTCCAATCCTCTTCCAACTATGGTTCCAAGTGTTCCTTGAGTTGCATCTTCTATTCCTACTATTTCATACACTTTACCTAGTGTTTCTAATGTTTCTCTACCTCCTATTTTCTCTAATTATTCAATAATCATTAGTTTGGCTAAAACTATGTCCTCTTTACAATAAAAACTTTCATCCTTGACTCAAAACAAGTTTAGGATTCCTATATGTGACATGGGAAGTCCTTTATCCCTAGACATCATTCGTGCTCCTATTCCTCAGCAAGCCAATATGCCCCATCTTAAGAATTACAATGCTAAGGGAGACCATGTTACTCATGTTAAAACTTTTCAAATCCTTTGTAGTGACTATTCTCATGACCATAGGATTTTAGCCAAGTTTCTTCCTAGAACTTTTTGTGACAAGGCCTTACAATGGTATTGTTCCTTGCATCCTTATCTATTGACTCTTTTCCAAAAATTGCCAATGCTTTTATTCAACAATTTCAAAATAACATTGGTCCACAAGTGTCCTTAATTGATTTGATGCATTGTAAACAAAACATTAACAAAAAATTGACTGAATCCATTGCTAGATTTAAGCATTTGTATGCTCAGATTTCCTATCATGTTCCTAATATGGATATTCAACATATATTTATTTCAAATCTACAAAAGGATATTAGAGATAAGATTCTTCTTACTAAATTTACTTCTTTTCAACAACTTTGTAAAATTCTTCATCATTATCAATTACAAGTGAGTCAATTTGAGAGAAACACTCCAATGGCTCATGTTCCAGTTGATAAGAGTGATGCTCCTCCTATTGGGAGTTCCCTTTGATCTTAAACTTGTAGATTTATACTTTGATGGATAACTTTTACTATAACTTTGGCTCTATCACCACTCCAAAGTCTACAAGGAAGAGGGCCAATTAACAAGGATCAAAAGAGATCCTCCTACACTTTGAGCCTCAATGCTCAGGTAGGTGTACCCTTGATTCACTTCTTCAAAGGAATCACAAAATATTATAGAACTATACTCACTAACTAATTGAAAGATTTTATCATTTGAATGTGTGTGTGTGATTGATGATGATGGACTTCCTCTAGAGAAGAGATCAGTGCCTTATCTGAGGGAAAAGAGTCACTAAATAGCATATATCACCCTAAAACCTTAACTCAAATACATATGAACTTAGAGTAAGTGCTTTGCCTATTACTCACCTCACTCCCAAACATGATCATCAAATTCCAATCCAACAATGAACACACTGAAATCACCCTAAAGGCTTTAATCCTAACTTTGTTAGGAACTCCAAGCTGATCTCACAATACTCTTTGTTTACCATATGCTAATCCACTTTGTGACCTTAACATATATGAATCCAGAATCAAAAAAGAAGACAATCAGAGATTTGAGACAGGAATTCAAGTGTATTCTCATTAATTCTTAGAGATCAATACATTACCAAGAAACAAAATACCAAAGGAAAAGACCCAAAATCCAGACTCTCCTTGCTTAGTATAATACCATCAACAACAACCAAGGATCAAAAATTTTTTTTGGAACCAGCACTAAGTCAAAAAAGCTACCATATATACCCCCTAGTCATCTTGGAAACCCAAAATAGGTTGCAACAAGCTACAGATGACTAGGGTTAGGGTTTCAACCACCCAACCCACTGGAAATGGTCACAAATTTATTATAGGGGATGAAAACTAGTCGGCCATGCCTGAGAAAGATTTGCACTTATGATGGATCTTTGGGAAAGTACTGCAAATCATGAAAATTCAAATTTGTCAACCCTTTTTGGCCACCTACAACACACCTTGAGCACAAAACCACATAGTACAGGCCCCTGCAAACAATCACGGAACACCCTGGACCACACCGCAATGACAAACAAATCATCTCTTACTAGCTCCAGTCACTTTTGCATTGAATTTTAGTCCTTCTCGTCATAGGAAAAACCCTCAAAATTTGAATTTGTAAACAAACGGTCATTTTCATAGTGCCAATAGCGAATCGACGGTCTATATTTGAATCTCAATCAATTTTAAGTCCTGACTGTCAGATCATTTTATTTCATGGGCTTTATGATCTAACCTTACTGCCACCCTCAAGTTAACTCTTAGCGACTACATGACAAGGCCTTTCCCTATTCATAGAATGAAATCATAACTCACCACTTAACCCTACAAACTAGTGACCACAGGAAAAAAACTTATCCTGGTTATATTTTGTGAACTGGTGACAAAAGTTTCTCACCAGTTCGTAGAACATTTTAAGTCATCCCTAAAAAACATAGTGATCATTCTACCTTCCTTCACTGAATCACTAATCATTTTGGATCACCACCACTTTATTATGTGAATGAGTGAAAAGCATTAAAATTTATTGGACCACTAACCACTTTATCAGAACTACCAAAAGATTGAAGAAATTTAACTGGGACCACACCAGGAAGATAAACAGTTGTCTCATCTTCACATAGCCCTCTGAGATTCCATCAGATCATAAGACAACCATTGATCAAAGAATCTTTCCTTGCCCTGACAACCCTTTGATAGGATACAAAATGAATGGGTGTCACAAGATCTGAAACCTCTGACAAAACCCATAAGAACATACGCCCATCATTGATCGACTGATAGTGTTAAGACCCTCTGACAAGCCAAAAACTTAGGTCCCACTAACAACATGCCACTATGTAATACATGGACCAATCAAATACCACCAACTGTGCCTACATGTTACCTTGGACCCACTAATCCTTTACAAGAATCTATGACTGTCACTATACCATTGTGTTAGAGGTCGATCATGTCATCCTGGCAGAATAATGATAGCCACAAGATCAAACCAAACTTTAACCTGCCTAGACGCCAAGAAAATTGGTCCCACTAAGAGGATTCCACTTCAAACTCCCATTGACCAATCAGATACCACCAAATCAGGACACCTAGCATGTGGTCCCGCTAAAGGCTACACAATACAATAAAATCAATGGCCAGCATAAGAGCACATAGCTCTGACACATCTCATGAGAACATATGACCACCATTAGATCGAGATGTTTCAGAAGGCCAGGCCCAAGAAACAATGTGAACACACAACCAAAGAGAAGGAAGCTACCATGCCAAGTCACAAATAGTTAAGAGATAACCACCTGGAAGCAAGAGAATACACGAATGCAGTGTTCACCCAATCACCGAGAGGAAAAATAAATTGCCAGGAAACTTGGAGAACTAGTGACAAGCAGGTAATCGCCAATTCACCAAAATAAAATACAAACCATCTAAGGATTAAATGAATACATGACCAACAAGGAAAATAAATGTGCACATTCATTTAACAAGACTTAAGTGGCCTGAAAAGGTAATGAAGAATTAGAACAGGGCCAGGAGATTTCTTACCAATGGCTAGTTTTTCAAAAATTTGAACTAAGGGTTTCAAAGCCAGGGAAATAAAATGACTATAGGGACCAAAGGAAAAGTGTTAGGGCCATGAAAATTTGTAGGGAAAGACTAGATAAAATACAAAAAACCATGAAAATACTTTGACGTGCTAACAGTGGCTCTGTCTGGGGATGTGTGGCTCTTGTAGGCACATCAAGAATCAAGAATCACTGGTTATAGCAGACCACCTACTAGACAAAATTTCCAACAACTGAGAGCCACAGGGCAAAACCCTAGGAATTAAAACAAAATAGAATAGGGGCAAGAAACTATTTATAGAATTTACAAAATGTACATACCTAACTACTGCTCATGGAAATAGAATACCTTCAATTGAAGTATTTCTTTAAGAATTGTCCATGAACTGGCAATTCCTGAACATCACCATTTGACTCTTTTACAATGTATGAATCATGGCCCCATTTTTCATGAATTAGATATGGCCCTAGCCAGATTGGATCAAACTTACCATGCTTTCCTTTATCCTCCAATCTGGCATTCCAAACTAACACCAAATCACCAAGCTCAAATCTTCTATCAACAGTCTTCTTGTCATACAAATTCTTAACCTGCAACTGCAACCTAACATTTCTTGCAACTGACTCTCTTCTGGTCTCATCCAACCTAATGAGGTCCTCAATTCTCAACTACATCTCATCATCTATGTCATCATCATATAACTGAACAAATTTATACATTTCCAATAAGTTATTCTGAGGCATTCTTGCATGTATTCCATATACTAGGTCAAATCGTGCACAACCAATTGCCCTCTTTACAGTCACCCTATCAGCCCATAGGGCTAATGGTAGCTTTGAATTCCATGCCCTCTTATTCTTTTCAAGAATTCTCTTTAGGATTTTTATCAAACTCTTATTAGTAGATTATGCCTAACCATTTCCTTGTGGATGATAAGGTGAGGAATTAGAAATCTGAATTCCTAAACCCTTGTAGAATTCCTTATATTCAGTAGACCTAAAGAACATTACATTGTCACTTACTATTCTCCCAAGGCAACCAAACCTTGCAACAATATTGTTCAATAGAAAATAAATTACCACCCTACTAGTTGCATTCCTTGTAGGTATAGCTTCTACCCACTTTGTAAAGTAATCAGTGGCAACTAAGATCCATGAGTGTACTCCACTTGACTTTTTTGGTATCTCCCCTATGAAATCAATTCCCCATTGCTAGAAAGGAGCTTGTACTTCTACTAGTTTTAATGGCACATTACCTAAAAATTTAAGCTTACCAGAGAACCTTTGACAAGCATCACATCTCCTTACCAATTGTTCTGCATCCTTGAAGATTGTGGGCCACCAGAATCTTGCTCTCAAGATTTTATGAGTAGTTGTTTTACCCATATAATGTCCACCAAAAACCCCCTCATGCATTTCCTTCAACAATATTTCATCCTAATTTTCATCTACACATTTTAACAGTATGCAATCTAGATTCTTTCTATACAATTTGCATTTCACAATTACATACTTGATGGCCCATAATTTTAATGTCCTCTTCTGATTATCATTCATTCCTGTTGGACATTTCATGTTCCTCAAGTAATAGATGATATCTTGATACCAAACACAATCATCCATATCACATGTATAATCAATTTCAGAATGATTTACCTGATTTGCATCAAGATTGGATTGAGCCATCAATTTTGCCAATTCTAATCCTCTAACCAATTTAGTAATTTGGATGTCAACATTAAATTCTTGGATCCTTTTGATCCATCTACATCTTCTTCCAGACACCTCCTGCTATGAGAAAATATCCTTCACAGTTGCACTTGGCACAAAAGCAATCACAACTACCCCCATCAAGTAACACCTAAAAGCCTTGAATGCCTTCACAAGTGCATATGCTTGTTTCTCATTTATGTCATACTTCAATTCAGTAGCCTATAAAGATTTATTGAAAAATGCAATAGGCTGCTCATAACCATCCTTATTCTTTTGTAACAAAACTACAACAATAGTGTGAAAGGATGCAAAGCAAAAGATGTGCATTGGGACATTATAATTAGGTGCCTTAAGCACTAGTGCATCTTTGATAGCCTGCTTGATATTTTTGAAAGTCTCATCAGGCTCACCCTCCCAATTGATTGCAAATCCCTTCTTCAGCATCTTAGAAATAGGTCTAGTAACCTCTACAAAATTTGTCACAAACCTCCTTAAGAAATTGACCTGACCAAAGAAGGACTGAATCCCTTTAACATTCTTTGGCCTCTAAATCTTATCAATAGCTGCTACCCTCTCAGGGTCAATTCTCACTCCTTGCTTTCCAACTAAGTGGCCAAGCAACTTACCTTTAGAGACACCAAAAGCACATTTCCTTGGGTTTAATGAAATGCCATATTCCAAAGCCCTCATAAATATTTTCTCTAAATGAGTACAATGGTCTTCTTCCCTCTTGGAATAAGTAGTCAAATCATCTTGATATACAAGAAGGAAATCATTTATGAAATCTGAAAAGGCAACATCCATTGCCTTCTGAAAAGTAGCACTAGCATTTGTGAGACCAAAAGGCATCCTCACATAAACATATGTCCCCCAAGGTGTTGTGAAAGTTGTCTTGAATTGTTTTGATTCTTTGACAATCACTTGATTGTAACCAAAGAAACCATCCATCATAGACATCAATTCTAATCCGGTCACTCTCTACAACATAGCTTCCATATTGGGCAAACAATAGTTATCCTTTAATCAGCTGATGCTCAAATTCCTAAAGTCCACACAAAGCCTAATGTCACGATTCTTCTTTCTCATAGGAACAAGGTTTGACACCCAAGAAGAGTTCCTAATAGGCTTGATAATGCTAGCATCTCTCAACTTCATCATCTCTTCTTGCATCTTGGGTGCCAAAGTGGGATTAATAGGCCTTTGTTTTTGTCATAAAGGTTTAGCATCTTCTTTTCATGGAATAATATGCTGAAACAAATCCTCTTTATAAACCTTTGGGTCATCATATGACCATGCAAAAACATGCCTAAACTTTCTCAATAATTCAATCAAAGACTTCTTTACCTTTTGAGATATATCCCTACCAATGTATACCTTCTTAGGTGTCTTATGTGTTACAAGATTTATCTCCTCTAGATCAGCATGATCTTTTCTTTTGATATTCTTTTGAACTCTATCCTGGTTATCAAAGACAGTCTCCAAAACAACAAGCCCCTTGGGCACCTTGTTAGTTCTAAGCTAAATAACTTCATTGCCAAAGACAACCTCTTTTCCTTCTATAGACTCAACCAAAGTTGAACAATCAAATTCCTAACCATGATACTAATCTTCACAACTCATAAACTTCAAGATATCATTATCATCATCAAAAACTTGACAATTTTCAATATTGTCTAGTATACTAGGCCGAGCCTGAATTTCAACTTTAGAGATACCAAAAAATTTAATATCAGTGGGATTGATTGAAATATTAGCTAACAAGTTAGCCATCTTATTGTTACTCCTATCCTTCCACTCAATATTGAAGGCATCAAAATGTTCAATCAAATCCCAAACTACATTCCTATACTGTTTTAACCTTTTGTTCTTGGAAGCATATACTGACCTGACTTGGGATACCACCAACTCAGAATCACCAACAACACTTAAGCACTTAACACCATGTTTTTGTGCCAGCCCCAATCCTAAAAACAATGCCTTATATTCTTCTATATTGTTGGTACAAAAGAAATTCAATATGAAAGAAAATTTGTAGGTGTTTCCATCAAGAGAAATAAGTAAGATACCTGCTCATGCACCATCATTGCAATTTGCACCATCAAAGTACATTACCAACAAATCACCCTTCATAGAATTAACACTTACCTCAATAGAGATAGGTGACCAAATAGGTTCCTTTTCAAATATAGGGATCTCTTCCCTAAAAGCATTAATTTTAGTATCCATAAAACATGTAGTTTCATTATCAATATTTCTCTCAATCATGTGGCATACTCTTGGTTCTCGATCAATCTTGACAAACTGATCATCAATCTTGAAAGTGGAATAGGATAGATCACACTATAAACTTCCACCCATTGCAACACTCCACCTTCTAGATAACAACATCCCATAATGAGGAGGGATGTCCACCAACAAAACACTCATTGTTAACTCTTTCTCTGGATATGCTGCTAGCCTATATGGCATTGCATTGATAGTCCCAATGACTAGTACCTCCCTCTGATCCATTGTAAAACATCTACCTTACATTGTATCAACTTTAAGGCCCAATCTCTCCATTATTTTGAAAGGCATGATAGTATTAGAGGCACCACTATCAATCATACAATTCCTTAGTTTCATTCCATTCACAAGGACACTTAAAAAGAATGGATCAATATTTTCAAGGATGACATTGACAAAACTATCCAAATATATAGGAGGAATTTGAGATACAATTCCTTGGGAAGCAACACCTTTCAAAGCTTTATCCTGAGACCCATTGCATGAAACATCATTATTATGAACATTATCCACCCATGCAATAGCCTTGTCTTTATGTTCAGGGATCCTCAACAATTCTTACAATGGAACCTTAACTATAATTTGGGACAATACAAATAACATATCAATAGGAGCAGAAGAAGGAATCTCAATCTGCATAGCCTTAGTATCCTTTTTCTTGTCTGATACATTAGGTGTATTGGCCACCCTCATTTTTTCAATCTTAGCCATTGTGTTAACTAGCTTCTCAATCTCACTAGAAAATTTTTCAACTCCAACCCCCTTAGGCTCACAATTCTTACCTTTTACATTCTTGAATTTCACCATGTGATCACCTTATGATTTGTTCTCATTAGTCTCTCCAGAGTTGGTACTCTTTATAAACATTCCTGTAGCTTTCTCATTTGTATTCCTTGCCACCATGCCTCTAGTTTGCACTTGGGAAATCATTTTTGCACCAATCCTATCCATTTCTTCTCTAGAAGGTCTTCTTAAATTTACTGGCTCAGAGGAAGAGTTCATGTTACATGTCTTCTTATCAATGTCTTCACTATCAAAAAAAACCTCTTGATGAAAAAGGAACTGAGTGTGTCTCTTCACATTTACGTCTACCTCTTCATCAAAATCAGAATCATCTTTATATCCTAGATATGAAGTAGCCATGTTGCATCCAACATCATCTTGATCTTCTTCTTGGTCTATCCCCAACATCATCTTGACATTTATTGAAGACTTTTGTACAAGTTCAAGGACACCTCTATCATTGTTTCCTCTTGTAGCAGGGACAATAGGCTTGCCATCCTTCCATGAGGTGTTGTAGGGGTAATTCTATAATCTATTTTGCTTATTGAAATTATTGTTGAACTGAGGCCTTTCATTGGTAGGAGCACTGATGTTCCTATTTGTAGGTGCCTTCAAATCCTTCAATGCATTGAGCACCTTATCCAATTTATCCTCTTCTTGCCTCCTAGTTCCAACACTCCTATCATTTTCCTTTTTGTATTTCTTGTCCCCAAACAACTTTGGATCATCTCTCTTCCCACCCAACTTTCCTGATATCTTCATATTATTCTCAATATTAATTGCAATCCTAAAATCATCTCTAAGAGTTTTTGTTTCTTTGTCCTTCAATAAATATCCCATCTTTCCATCAAATGCATTGAAGTATGTGGTCAGACAAACATTGTCATCTAACCACATAACTTGGAACAACTTATGCATACCCTTCTAAAATCTCATGTTGAATTCAGTTGCAGACTCATTCTAATTTTTCCTTATGGTATTGAATTCATTCAACATGAAGCTAGCATTAGGCCTATCACCATACTGCTCTTTAAAACATCTCTCAAAGGAATCCCAAGTATCAATACATTTATCAGGAAGTCTCTTAAACTAATCTCTAGCATCCTCCATTAAAGATTGAACAAATAATTTCATGACTACATCCTCATGCTCCACCTCATAATCATTAAGCATATCAACAAATAACCTAAGATGCTCCTCACAACTAATAGCATTATTACTAGCAAACTGAAGTACCTTATTTCTTATATCAATTGGAAAAGCATTTGGGTAGCCTGGTATCCCATCAAAACTATTTTCCTATAGCCTTCTAGTTGCATAGGTCTTCTTTGAAATCCTAAACTAGTGTTCCCACTAGAATTATTATTTTTATCTACATTCCCACCCACTTGCACATTTGACTATCTATTAGGATCAACAAATGATTTGGTAGATACATTAAGAATTAGATTACTATTAGTAGCATTGCTAAGTGGAATAGTAGTGTTCATAGATGGCATACCTAGTTCAGTAGCAAGAGGGCCATGAACATTAGTTGAAGAAGCCCTCAAGAATTGGATCTTTCTTCTTTTTTCTGCAATAGCAACATCAACTTTAGCTCTTTCCAACTCTTGAGCAAGAGCTTCATCCTCTCTTCTTTTTCTTTCTATCTCTATCTCCCTATTTGAATTGGGTGGTGGGATCCCTAGTGTTGCCATGGGTTTGCTTATTTGGACACCCACCATCTTCTGCTTTCCTTTTTCATTAATAACTATGGTAGGCCTAGTGATCTCATGTCCATCTTTACCCTTAGGAAAAGGAGCATAACTTTGCACTTGTCTGATCACAGAGCCTTCTTCATCAAACTCATGGTCTAGCAACAAGCACTCCTGCTCACTTCTTAGAGCTTCAAGATCACCAAAAACATCATGCTGCAACACCCTAGGAGCAGAAGCAAGCATCTTGTTTCTCTCCTTCATCTCATTAATTTTCCTCAAAAGAGATTGCCTCTCTAGTAGAGCATTTACCTTTTCAGCCTCTCTCTCCTCTTGTAACCTTTTGTATATGGCATCCTACTTTGCCAACTACAAGCTAAGTGCATTTAGGTCATGTGGATCTATCATGTTGTCTTTAGAGCTTGATGACACTTCCACATCAGTAGGATGCTGATATGGGAAATGGACTTGCCTTGGTCTCATGGGCTCTCTTCTAAAATTATCTTCATCAAGATCTAAATCAATCTCCAAACCCATCTCTCTAGCTTGTTCATCTTGACCTGCAGGCAATGGACCCTTGTCTTGAAATACAACCTCTGGGGTGTCATAAAATCTATCTTCAAAGCGACCACCATCTGATCTAGAAACTTTGTTATGTGAACCTTCCTCACTTGAGGAAACATGTGGTGATCTACCTCTAGTATTCCTTTGTTCTCTTATGGGAGCACTAGTAGACTCACCATTCCTTCTGATCCAATTCTTCTTCTCCTATCTAGGCAATTGCTCCAGAGTGACCTCCAAATTCTTTCTGACAAAGGACCTAGTATTCCTCCTCTTGTCCAAGATTTACAGTATGACACTGGTTCTAACCTTTTGAGTCACCACCCACCTAGATGGGAAAACCTTTTAACTAAATACAACAGGAAAACAAGAGTGCACTTAATAACTTTATATCTAGACTCTCCCTAGTAGAGTCACCATTTTGGTTGGACTAAGATGGGTAAATCAATCTGGTCAACAAAAGATTCTGAATGTAACAATATAACTGCAACCAAAGATCCTAATAGATATACTTCTTCATTGTTGTTTCCCCAGCAGAGTCACCATTTTGTTGGGAGTTCTCTCTGATCTTCAACTTGTAGATTTATACTTTGATGGATAACTTTTACTATAACTTTGACTCTATCACCACTCCAAAGTCTACAAGGAAGAGGGCCAATTAACAAGGATCAAAAGAGATCCTCCTACACTTTGAGCCTCAATGCTCAGGTGGGTGTACCCTTGATTCACTTCTTAAAAGGAATCACAAAATATTATAGAACTATACTCCTTACTAACTAAATGAAAGATTTTATCATTTGAATGTGTGTGTGTGTGATTGATGATGATGGACTACCTCCAGAGAAGAGATCAGTGCCTTATCTGAGGGAAAAGAGTCACTAAATAGCATATATCACCCTAAAACCTTAACTCAAATACATATGAACTCAGAGTAAGTGCTTTTCCTATTACTCCCCTTGCTCCCAAATGTGATCATCAAATTCCAATCCAACAATGAACTCACTGAAATCACCCTAAAGGCTTTAATCCTAACTTTGTTAGGAACTCCAAGCTGATCTCACAATACTCTTTGTTTACCATATGCTAATCTACTTTGTGACCTTAACATATATGAATCCACAGTCAGAAAAGAAGACAATCAGAGATTTGAGACAGGAATTCAAGTGTATTCTCATTAATTCTCAGAGATCAATACATTACCAAGAAACAAAATACCAAAGGAAAAGACCCAAAATCTAGACTCTCATTGCTCAGTATAATACCATCAACAACAACCATGGACCCAAAAAAAGTTTTGGAACTGGCACTAAGTCAAAAAAGCTACCATATATACCCCCTAGTCATCTTGGAAACCCAAAATAGGTTGCAACAAGCTATGGATGACTAGGGTTAGGGTCTGAACCACCTAACCCATTGGAAATGGTCACAAATTTATTATAGGGGATGAAAACTAGTCGGCCATGCATGAGAAAGATTTGCACTTATGATGGATCTCTGGGAAAGTACTGCAAATCATGAAAATTTAAATTTGTCAACCCTTTTTTTCCACCTGCAACACACCTCGAGCACAAAACCACACAATACAAGCCCCTGCAAACAATCACGAAACACCCTGGACCACACCGCAACAGCAAACAAATCATCTCTTACCAGCTTGAGTCACTTCTGCATTGAATTTTAGTCCTTTTGGTCATAGGAAAAACCCTCAAAATTTGAATTTGAAAACAAACGGTCAATTTCATAGTGCTAGCAGTGAATCAGCGATCTATATTTGAATCTCAATCAATTTTAAGTCCTGACCATCGAATCCTTTTATTTCATGAGCTTTATGATTTAACCTTACTGCAACCCCAAGTTAACTCTTAGCGACTATGTGACAAGGCCTTTACCTATTCATAGAATGAAATCATAACTCACCACTTAACCCTGTGAACTGGTGACTACAGGAAAACAAACTTATCTTGATTATATTTGGCGAACTCATGAGAAAAGGTTCTCGCTAGTTCGCAGAACATTTTAAGTCATCGCTATAAAACATAGCGATCATGTAACCTTCCTTTGCTAAATTGCTAATCATTTTGGATCACCACCACTTTATTATGTGAACAAGCAAAAAGCATTAAAATTTATCAAACCACTAACCACTTTATCAGAACCGTCAAAAGACTAAAGAAATTTAACTGGGCCCACACCAAGAAGATCAATGATTGTCTCATCTTTGCATCACCCTCCAAGATTCCATCAGATCATAAGACAACTGTCAATTGAACAATCTTTCCTTTCCCTAACAACCCTCTGACAAGATATGAAATCAACAGACATCACAAGATCTGAAACCTCTAACAAAACCAATAAGAACATACACTCATTGTGGATCGACTGATAGTGTTATGACCCTCTAACAAGCTGGAAACTTAGGTCCCACTGACAACATGCCACTATGTAATACATGGACCAATCAAACACCACCAACTATGCCTACATGTTACCTTGGACCCACTAATCCTTTATGAGAATCAATAGTTGTCGCTATACTATTGCGTTAAAGGTCGAGCATGTCATCTTGGTGGAATAACGACAGCCACAAGATCAAACTGAACTTTAACCTACCTGGACAACAAGAAAACTAGTCCCACTAATAGGATTCCACTTCAAACTCCTGTTGACCAATCAGATATTGCCAAATCAGCACACTTGGCATGTGGTCCCGCTTGAAAAGAAAGGCTACGTCATACAATAAAATCAACGACCGGCGTAAGAGTGCATAGCTCTGACACATCTCATGAGAACATATGACCATTGTTAGATCGAGATGTGTCAGAAGGTCAGGCCCAAGAAACAACACAAACACATGACCAAAGAGAAGGAAGCTACCATGCCAAGTCATAAATAGTTAAGAAATAACCACCTAGAAACAAGAGAATACATGAATGCAGTGTTTGCCCAATCACTGAGAGGAAAGATAAACTACCAGGAAACTTGGAGAACTAGCGACAAGCAGGTAATTGCCAGTTCACCGAAATAAAAGACAAACCTTCTAAGGATTAAATGAATATGTGACCAACAGGGAAAAGAAATGTGCACATGCATTTAACAAGACTTAAGTGGCCCAAAAAGGTAATGAAGAATTAGAATAGGGCCAGGGCATTTCTTACCAATAGCTAGTTTTTCATAAATTTGAACTCAGGGTTTCAAAGCCAGGGAAATAAAATGACTGCAGGGACCAAAGGAAAAGTGCTAGGGCCATGAAAATTTGTAGGGAAAGACTAGATAAAAGACAGAAAACCATGAAAATGCTTTCATGTGCTAACACCTCCTAATCCAAACAAATTTAAAAAACTCAACAACTATGTCAAGATAAATAAACAAGTGAATATAGTTTTTGATCAACTTGTCGTTGCATCCCACAATGCTACTTTTGCATCCACTACTTTTCATTTTAATTGTACATTTACTCCTCTCTCTGAATCTTTACAATCTATTATGAATAGATTGTTAACAGCTAATATGATTAATTTACCTCCTATTCAACCTCTTTTACCTGCTATGATAGCATCTAAATCCTTTGATCCTAAGGCCTTTTGTCAATACCATCATCAAAATGGCCATGATATTGAGAAGTAAAGCATTAGCTTCAAGACTTAATCGATTCTAATACCTTATATGTTGATAGTTTTGAATGGTAGTGGGAACATGTCTATCTCTCCTCCTAATGAAAACCTTCAAATCTATATGAATCCTTTACCTACACATAATACTAATACCATTTCTCAGCAATCTTCTATGGATATTGTTTATGATTCAAAGATGGATGATATTAATCACATTATGATGTAAGGTAGGGAGCAAGAGGGGCCAAACAATGGCACAAAATAATGATCCAAGCCTTCTCAACACACGCAGAAGCAAATAAACACAATAGTGATAGAGAGAATGCAGAAGCTTTCATATATTTTCATCAAATAGAATCATACATGCCACACTATAAGGCCTTCCTAGTTAGGGCCAGATATTACAATGATTTACAAAAGTCCTCAAACATGTGAAGATCTATCAAAATCTTTACTTCTATTTTCTACCAAAATCCTATCAAAAACCTACTCCCTAAACTACAACCAAATAACTACATTTATACAAGAGCCTACCAAATTGAGTCAACCTTCAGATCCATAATCAAAAGATGGGACCACACACCTCCGATGATGGATTCACACATTAAATCCATGACCCAACATAAATACACAATTCAGCCACAACAAAAACTAAAACTAAACCCATCGGTGAGCACAGGTAACTGAGAAACAGACAATAAACACTAAGCGCCAGTGAAACAACCAACCTCCCAGGAAATAACTAACCACACTCGGTAACCAAAGGAAATTGACCAACTACCGACCAACTTGGTCGAAGAAGGAACCAAGCAACATAGACAAACTCCAAATTGTTTTTGTTGACACAGGATTTCCAAGGACCCGAAATGCTCCTGCATCAGACACCTGGGGTTATTTTGAAATGATTCTCAAAATCATTTGGTAGGTCTAGCCTATGCTACATCCAACTCAGACTATGAAATCCATGAACTACCTTCCATCTATCTATTCTTCTACTTTACCAGATATTCCATATACTATTTTCCTCTTGTACTCTGGCCAACTCTTTCCTTCAAAATCTATTCAATTTCTTCATTTTTCTTCTTAGGATATTCTGTCAGTACTGTCACTTCTTCATCAAGTTCATGATACTCATACAAATCAGCAATGTTGAAAATAGGTGATATGTCCATGTCATCAGGTAACTCAATTTCATATGCATTTCCACTGTCAAATTTCTTCAAAATCTTGCAAGGTCCAAGCTTCTTCATCTTCAGCTTCCCATATGTTCTAATAGAAAATTGACCTTTCTTCAAATGAACCAGTACTTCATCACCAACATCAAAAGTTGTATGTCTCCTTTATCTATCAGCTTCGTCTTTGTATTTCTGATTACTATCTTCCAGCTTCAACTTCATATCTTCATGCAATGTTTTCATGTACTCAAAACCTTTTAATCCTTCAACACTTTTCTTATTTTCATCAACAATGTCTCTCAAATAAGATATTCCTATCAGTTGTGTGCCATTCACAATCTCAAATGGTGTCTTTCTAGTACTCCTATTTACTAGATTATTGTATGCAAACTCTGCTTGTGCCAACACAATCTCAATTACTCGGTGTGTCTCCAACTAAACATTTCAAAAGATTTCACAAAATTCTATTCACAACTTCAGTCTATCCATCAGTTTGTGGGTGAAATGTAGAACTATATTTAAACTTAGTGCCAAATTTCTTCCAAAGGGTTTTACAAAAGTATCCAATAAATTTACTATCTTGATCAGAGATAATACTCCTCAGTAATCCATGTAATCTGACAATTTCCTTAAAGAAAAGATCTGCTACATGTACTGCATCTGATGTCTTTCTACAAGGTATAAAATGTGCCATCTTAGAAAATCTATCCACAAAACAAATATAGACTCATTACCTCTTATTGTCTTCGGTAAGCCAAGAACAAAGTCCATATTGATATCAATCCAAGGTTTCTTAGGAACAACAATCAGTACATAGAATCTAGTATTCTGACTTACTCCTTTTACAACTTGACAAATTCCACAACTTTTCATAAATTTTTGAATATCTTTATACAATTGTGGGAAATAGTACTTCTCCTTAAGAAAATTCCATGTTTTTGTTACCAAATTTCCCTGTTCCATACAAATTTGGCCATAGGCTGGGAGGTCCAGTATTTTGTTAGCCATGTTGAGACCTCTGAGAAATTTTCATGGTTTCCATCTCCCCTTCTGGTCTCTACAAATCTTTTACCTCTCTAGTCTGCAAGCATTTCAATTCAAAAATGTGGTCGTTGGCAAAAAAAATAAATAAATCCCAAAAGCCTTAAACCCTAAACCCTTTAGCTTGTTATATTTCATTGTTACTTTTTCAGCCACTTCAGTCTTCTTTTCCCCATGTGCTTTTTTGTCTAGGGTTGGTCACAAAATATCTAAAGCCCGGTGGAATATTCTTTCATATCTCTTGATCCTGTGACTACCTTATATCTCTTAATCTCCCGATTGGATGGAATTTTCCCTTTCTATCTAGCGACTCAATGATTTCACTTCAGTCAGGCAATCTCTTAATGAAACCCAATGTTAGTAATTCTTCTAGAGATCTGGTGACTAAGTGATTTTCCTTACTATAGTTATAGCTCATGTCATGCCAGGTTAAGGGTATCTCTTTAGTCGGGAGATCTCAAGAGTTAACTATGGTCATGCAAATCTTCAGGAGAGTTCAAGTTTTCTTCAGTTGGGAGGTTGCTAGATATAATCATGGTCAAGGGATGGCTGGCTCAAGGTAAAGATAACAAAAAATGACATAGTGACATTTGGTAGGGTGGGCCCAGTTCTTTAAAGATGTAGTTGCTAGGTCTCCTATTTTTGGGGTAGTTAAGTTTTTATTCAGTGACTGAGTGACTATGTGTTCGTGAGATCTCCTATTCCCCGTGGTTAAGTCCTTGACATCCAACGATTTGGTGAGCGGTTACTGTTATGATTGGTGGTCTTAGTTCTAAGGTAGTTAAAGTTTGAGCATTATCTACGATTGTCATTATACTGTTGGGTAAAGATGACACCTTTTTAAGTGTTGTGGTATAATGATGATCATCGATCCTCTTCTTCATCTTAGCACTCCTGTCAGGTGGGTCCACTGCCACATAGTCCAAGGTGTTTTCTCCTGATTGGTCACAGGATTATAATGTGAAGAGATGTCAAGCAGGCCCAGTGAGTTGTCTTTCCATAGGATCTAATGACTATCACATGATCGCAAGGAATCTTTTGAGCCCATGTGATCATGCAACAACCGTCCAATGCAAAGTGGATTCTTCTGCCCTTTGAGGTGTCAGCCATGTTGATGTGGTTGTTTTTTCATTGGTTCCTAATTGACGATGTGGCCATTGACTTTTCAAAGGGTTTGCAACTTTTTTGAGGGTTGGTCTGAGCTATTTGATCTGCCAGGAAATGCTGATATCAATGACCACATTTTAAATTGAGACCTGGTTGCCATTGGAACCTAAATTTGAATCTTTCTGTGGGGTTTTACCATTATTTGATTTAGTGAACCATGAGTGACAAGGGGTAGCTTACAATTAATGTTTCAGGATAGTTGTAGTTGGGAGGATGAAGAAGAAGATCTGGTGGTTGTCACTTGCTAATTTCTTAGGGTACCATGTCATTTTTTTCTTGCGTTGAAGAAGCATTAAAGGGTGGTGCCACCTATGACCGGTTATGTTTTTTAAACTCAAATATTTGTAAGGATCAAATTTTAGACATTTATGATGAACCTGACTTATAGAGATAAGGGTCATGGTTATGGCATGAGGTTTTCAACTTGCAGAGGTGGACATGCAAGATATCTAATTAGTGAAGACATTTCAGAGATACATTTATGATCAGATATGATAGAGTTAGGGTTTGAGTATTTTATAAAAATCTATGTAACCCTAGTTAGATTTTTTCTCTTGCCTGTGTGCAATTAAGGAGATGCATATAATGTTTTTTGGAGCTTTTAGAGCTCTGAGTTTACAATTGTAAAAGAGAGATTTTCTTTCTTAGGAGTTATCTGTGGCATTCTTTCTGCCCTCTGGCTTTCTACAGTTTGTAATCTTTCATTGAGGTTTAGATATTGCAAAGGTATTTTTATCCCTATGCCTTCTTGTTTGAATTTTCTCTTAATGAATTGAGTATACGTATGTTTTTAGTAATATCTTAGGGTTCCTAATCCCTCTTTCTTTCTGCAATTCATGTGTATTCTTGTGGATGATTTTATTTGAATGATCTTCTATGTATACTTTAACCCCCTGAGAATATGTCTCATTCCTATACCTAGTTGTAGAGGTGACTGTTTGTTTGCAGGTCATAGATTGTGTCTAAGTCTCTCAAAAAGGCTATTGTTTGTGAAATTCTCTCTTTCCCTGAATAGCCTCTTTCTATTGTAGACCCTTCTATGAAATATTGATGCAAGCCTATTCAATGAGTTGTGATCCCTTAGACCTAAGTTTACGCACTAATTTCATCCTCCATACTGTAATTCATACCATCTTTTTGGTGTATCACCTAGTAGGTAGTTTTCTTTCAGTTATTTCCCTTTTCAAGCATTCCTTCTATCCCTTTTCCCTTCAATAATTTACTTTCCTATCAAAGAGAAAATTAAGGTGATTATCCAAGAGGAACCAGCCTAGAACTTGGAGGTCTCATCTTAGTTAGCATAGGTCCCACAACCTGGAGATGATTCCCATGTTATACTAAGTTATCAAGACCAAGAGAGCTTGGAACAAGGGTGCAAACTTAGTGTATAAAAATTCTGGCATGCCCGGTGGGACTAAGATCAGATTAAAATTAAGAAGACACCCCTTCTTGGACGTAACAATTCTGGCATACCTAGTGGGACCACACAAGAAGTTTATCTTTGAAAGATTATGCTATCTCTGATATACTAATTGCATAATACAGACTTTTAGAAGATTTTATGTCAAGTATATCTGGCAACTCCACTGATTTCATAGATTCAAGCTAGCTTGTTCAAAGTTTATGAGAAAGGTTGAGACTAGAAGATTAAAGCCTACTAAATTTTTAGAGTTTCCCTCAAAAGGAGGCTACAAAGGTAGATCAACCCAGAGAACATCTCCTATAAGGAGAGTATAGTCTACACCACCTGATACTTTAGAAAGGAGACTTTTTCCCTTTCATCTCAGAAGAAGAGGAAGATCTCTAACCAGAGATATAGAAGAAGATTTAGATCCAACATCAAATACAACTCACATAGTTGCTGCTCAGCAAATTTCAGCTCCTACAATGGCTAGACAATTTGCTTTTGCACCTTTCAATGAAGGAAGTCCATTAGTCTTTGCTCAACATCATGATGTTCCCTTGGTGGCACTAAAGAGTCTACCTAATTTCACAGGTGAAGGAAAAACTACAGCTTTTGAGCATATACGAGATGTGACCACTATTTGTAGTATACATAATATAACTCAAGAAGATGTGGCCACCAAGTTATTAGCAGCCTCCTTAAAGGATAAGGCTCTTGAATAGTTTAGAACTTTAACTGTTGGTTCCATTAATTCATGGGATGGATTAGGAGATGCATTGAGTAAACATTTTGAAGATAAATCAGACAATTTGTCATTGGTTGAGTAGTTGACAACCATTAAAAGAAATCCTCAATAACAAATGATAGATTATAACAATAGAGTCCTCAAGTCATGTAATAGAATTCTAGTCTCAATGAGGCCATCATCCGACCATGCTTTTATATTCTTCTTGCAAAGCTTGAATGGTCAGATTTTTTTCATGATCCAATCTATGGGTGGTACCTCTCTACCCCATGCTTTTGACATAGCCGTCAGGGCTGAAAATTGTTTAATCCAAGTAGTTATGATAGCTAGAAGGCCACCCATGCCCATCTTTCCTAGCCTTCAGCCCATTGCATCTTTACAAGTATCTCCTTTTACTCCTATTCCCACCATATTAGCACCTCAGACCAGTCCTAGCAGTGAGGAGCTAAAAGCAAGTTTCTCTCAAGAGCTACAAGAGATGAAGAATAGTCAACAAACTAGTCAGTAAGAGATGACAAATTTGCTCCAGACTTTGACTAAAGAGATCATAAACCTAAAGAGGCAAGGTCAAGGAATCAAACCACCCTTTCAGTCACAAGGCCAAGGTCCTAATCAACAATATCAGAATCAAGGACAAGCTCAGCAAAATAGGCCACCATACCAAGGAGGTTATCAAGGGGCTCACCAAAAGTAAAATTTTAATCAAAGACCATTCCAACCATACAACCCTGAACCTCTCAGTTTTGTAAATCCAGTTAGGGACATGGTCCCTAGTCAAAATAATATGGCCTTGGACAATGAATGGTGTTTCCCTTGTAATCAGCCTCATAATCAGGCTACATGTTCAAATGGATGGATGAATCAAGCACTAATGGTTCAAAATGCCTCATATACTCAATTAGAGGCCTCTCCCAGTGGATCAGTTCCTCAATAGGAACCATAAGATAATGAGACTTCTCTTTTCAATTTAGAGTAGCAAGACATCAATGGAGTCATTGGTGAACCTTCCATTGCTACTAACACAAGGTCAAAGAGAAGAGCTCAAGATATGGAGCGAGTAGATTCTAGGACTAAAGTCACTACATCAACAAAACCAATGTAGTAAGCTACTCCCATCATATTTAAGAAAGCTCATGCCATTACAAGCAAAGAAGGCTAGACTCTCAAAGAGGTGGAGCCCATCATAGTAAAAGCAAAAAAAAGGGTACACACTATGACACCTTTCAACATTGTAGACAATATGAAGAAGGTGAATATTACTATGTCTATGTGGGACTCTTTGGCTATTCCAGGGAAACCTAAGATTTTGAAGAAAGCTATGACTGAAATGAAAACTCCTTAGTATACAAAAGAAGCTACAAAGCCAATGTTGGTCAACACTGATCAAGAAAAGGAGGCTCCAAGTTGCAGCTCCAAGGCCAATACCATTCAAGGTAGGAACTCAAAGCCCCCTCCCTTTTATGTATCTTTAATTATTGGAAAATCCTTAGTACATAATTGTATGGTAGATAGTGGAGCTACTAGTACTGTAATGCCCAAAAAGGTGGCTGACTAATTAGGACTTCAATATGAACCCCTCCAAAAGAAGGTTACATAACTTGATGGATCGTCAGTTAATACTATAGGTGTAGATAAGGATACTAGTCTAATCCTTCATGCAAGTCCTAATTTCTCCATCCTACTTGATATTTATATCATAGATCTCCCTGCTTTCTTTTCCATATGTCTGTCAAGGGAGTTTACAACCAAAATAGGAGGCTACCTTTCTTCTAACTAGTCTCACATGTTTTTTCACACAAGATATGGTACCAAGGTTACCATCAAATCTGAATCATTTGAAGCACACCATATAGAACCATATGTGTCTAATAGCATCAATATAAACTACCCTGTATTTGATGAGAGTGATTTCCCAACTATCAGAGAAGCAAACACTAAGATAGAAAATATCCCTGATATTTTACTAGATGAACTAGAATCAAAAAAGGTTTTTGAAGCCCAGGAAAATGTCATTTGGGATGCTAGTTTGGGAAGTTATTTGATACAAGAAATTGGATCCATAGAGCCAAACATCCTTAGAGAGGACACTGATTCAGAGGATCAGAGCAATCAGGTTTGGGAATTGTTTTTTGATGGAGCTAGAAGCAGACATGACTCTAGTGGTGGTGCTATGCTAGTGTCCCCAAAAGGTGAAAGGTACTATACAACTTTCAGATTTAGTTTCTCCTACACTAGCAACACTGCAGAATATGAAAGTCTAGTGAATGGACAGGAATGGGCTAGGAAAAGAGGGCTTAAGGCCTTAAAAGTCTACGGTGACAGTGAGTTAGTAGTTAGCCAAGTGAGAGGGATAAGTGCAACCAAAAATGACACCTTAAGAGCATACAAACATAGAGTTTTAGATGCAATTGAAGACTTTTGTGCTTTCAACATTGTTAATATCCCTAGAAAGCTAAATCAAAATGCATATAGATTAGCTACTGTTGGATCTTAGTATGACATTCCTAATAGTATTTCAAAAGGGGAGACCCAACAACATATCAAATTAATTGTTAGACCTTCTATCCCTGATAATGATACTAATTGGCAAGTGTTTGACAATGATGAGCAAATTTTGCAATTCTTGTTTGAAGAGGATGTCTTCTCAAATCATAACCAAGACAAACTATTGTAAAATTATGGTGACCAAGTAATACAACTTAAGTCTAACAAAATACCTAAAGGTCTTGTCACCTTAGAGACTATCTTCAACAAGGATGATCAAGTCAAGAAGAATAAAGCTGGCCGAGTAGTTCAACAAGAGCATTGTGTTGAATTAGAATTAGAACCAAGTAAAAGTTTACAATTTGGAAAAGTAAACACTGATTTAGAAAAGTAGGCTTACACACAATTATTCAAGAAATTTAGTGATGTTTTTGCATGGTATTATGAAAACCTTAAAGGTTTTAATCTAGCCCTTGCTCAGTACACTATTGAATTAGAGCCTAATGCCAAACCAGTGAGACAAAAACAAAGGCCTAATAATCCCAAGCTTGAGCCACTTATGCATAAAGAGGTGCTCAAATTAATAGAAAGTGGTATCATCTACCCCATCAAACATACTAGTTGGGTTTCAAACCTTGTTCCTGTAAGGAAGAAGAATGGGGAGTTGAGGTTATGTGTTGACTTCAGAGATCTTAATAGGGCCTCTTTAAAAGACCACCATCCATTACCCTCTATGGAACAAATCTTACAATGTGTCTCTGGGTCCGAGAGATTTTCATTATTGGATGGCTATTCAGGATAGACTTAGATCCTAGTCAATGAAAAGGATCAATACAAGACTATGTTTACAACCAAGTGGGGAACCATGGCTTATCAAAAGATGCCCTTTGGTTTTTCAAATGCAAGTGCTACCTTTCAAAAGGTAATGGATGTGGCCTTGAAAAGTCTCATGTACAAATTTGTACTGGTCTACTTAGATGACATAATTGTCTATTCTAAACATGCAGCAAATCATATCAAACATCTGAGGAAGATATTTGAAAGATGTAGAGAGTTTGGGATATCTCTTAATCCCAAGAAATGTGTGTTTGTAGTTTATGATGGAAAATTGCTAGGATATATAGTATCCAAGAAAGGAATTATAGTAGACCCTGAGAGGATTGTAGCCATCCTAGAGCTACCATTGCCACATCATAAGAAAAGTCTCCAATATTTCATAGGAAAGATTAATTTTG
This sequence comes from Chamaecyparis obtusa, assembly GCA_027943335.1. Lineage (NCBI taxonomy): Eukaryota > Viridiplantae > Streptophyta > Pinopsida > Cupressales > Cupressaceae > Chamaecyparis > Chamaecyparis obtusa. Next base: position 266,356 of record BSBK01000321.1, on the reverse strand, counting down.
TTAGGTGTTTCTTGCCTAATATTGAAAATTTATTGAAGCCTTTGACAACCATGTTAAAGAAGAGTTCAACTTTCAACTGGACTAAAGAAGGAAAAACCAACTTCCGGGTTATCAAAGTAGCCTTGACAGAAGCTCCTGCTCTATTAAACCCAAATTTCAGTAAAGATTTTATCCTTTATGCTTATGAAGGTCATGATGCTATATTTTCTATGTTGACTTAAGAAAATTCAAAGGGGTTGGAGTAGCCTATTGCTTTCTTCATCAAAGGTTTAGAAGAGTATGAACAAAGGTACTCTTTTGTAGAGAAACATGTACTTGTTGTGGTAAAAAGCCTTAAAAATTTTAGATATTTATTGACCCATAGCAAGGTACACCTAAAGGTTACTCATCCAAGTGTCAAAGAATTTTTTCTTTGCAAGGACCTAAATGAAAAAAGAGCTGGTTGGATTATCAAGGTAATGGAATATGACATTGATATCCAAACCACCAAGCGGGTTAGAGGATGAGGTCTTCGTGAGCATTTGGCAGGGGATTAAAGTTCAAAGAAAATAGAGCAAACAGATTCATCTCTAGTTGTGCATTCCACAGAGGAACATGCCAAGGCATCAGGTTGGTTGCCTAACATGATTCATTACCTGAAGACAGGACAATGTCTTGCAGGCCTAGATTCAGAAAAAGAAGATATTATAGGTTACAATATGTTCCCTTTGTGTTGCTAGATGAGGTTTTTTTAGAAAGGATCACAATGGTGTCCTTTTAAGATGTATTGTTTCAGAAAAGATAGCTGATGTCCTACTTGAATTTCATGATGGGCCTTCTGGAGGTCACTTTTCTCCTATAACTACTACTTTTAAAATCATGAGGGTTGAATACTATTGGCCATCTATCTTCAAGGATAGTCATGAGTATGTGAGAAAATGCATCAAATGTGCTATGTTTGTAGGAAAAGAAAGGCTTACAGCTCTACTCCTTTAGCCAATCAGAATAGAGAAACCATTCATGAGATGGGGCATAGACTTTATTGGCATGATTAATCCTCCATCTAGTGCAGGCCACAAGTGGATAATCACTGCAACAGATTATTTCACTAGATGGACAGAGGTAGTTGCCTTGAAAGAATCAAATGAGAGTGTTGTCTTGAGTTCTTATTACCCAAATTTTCCCATGCATACAAATTTGGAACAAAACCATCCCTAGGCCTTTGTTTTTATCTTGTCAAACACCCCAAAAAATTTCATGAGTCTACCTCTTTTCCCCTGGTCTCTACAATATCTTTTAGGTCTCTGGTTAGAAGAAAAACCCTTAGAAAAATTCATAAACTAGTTGTTACCCTAAAAAACCCTTTGGCCATGTTATATTTTTATGTTACTTTATCCTAGTCACTTAATTCATCCCAATTTTCATGTGTGTGAAATAAATCTTTCAGTCGCTAAGTCTCTAATTCCCGACAACTAACCCCTTAACATTTAGCGATCCCGCAAGTGGTTACCATTTAAGTTGGCAGTCTTGGTTCAGTGAGGCAAGTCAAGATTCTAGATTTGATAGTTGTCGCATGATCTCATGGCCCCAAAATATTCCATGAGATCTTGTGACGATCGTCGGTCTTCCTATCTGCAAAGGTTCATCTTGTCAATGGGACCGGTGCCACCTCATCTGATTTGGCAACTTCTGATTCATCAGCGGTCTAGTGATTTGGTAGGTTAAGTTTCATCTTAATCATGTGGTCGTCATTATATCAGAGGTCCAAGATGCATGTATGTTAATCTGGCGGTATAGCAATAGCTGTAGATCCTTCTCCATCACCTAGCTTCTGTCAGGTGGGTCTAATGTCAAAAGGTATGCAATCTGTATCCATTTTGGTGGCTTGAGATTGGCTAGGGTTGAATATACATGGCCAATGTTAGTGGGCCTAAGTATCTATAGATGTGTCAGAAAGGATAGGATCTACGATGGTCGTATGATCTCATAGAATCTTCTAACCCTATGAGATCATGAGCCTGCCGTTAGATCGGAATCTTGGAAGGCAGTGGGTCTGATGTCATAGCAGTGCCGAGGTGTTTGCTGATGAGGTGGTTAGGGTGAATAGGAAAATGCAACATGGTCAATGTCAGTGGGCCCGTGGGGTCTGGGGTTTCTAAAAGTGATTAACTCTCTGCAAGATCTCATGGCTGTCGTTACACCTCAGATCCAAGATGCTTGACTTTTTAGCATGGTGATATAGCAATAACTATCTGATGCACTCTCAAGGCGGTGGGTCTAGGATCTATTAGAGATGCTAATTTTCTTGCTTTTGATTGGCTACTGACTGCCAAGGTGGCATTTGACTTGTCAGAGGGGTTTTAAACTATTTTAAAAGGTGCATCTGGGTCATTCATCTACTAGGAAGATTTCGCATTGATGGCTACATTTTAAAAAATGACTGGGGTAGCTGTTGATATTCAAATTTAAATATTTCTCTATGAAGGTTTTGGCTAGGGTTTGCATTTTGCAGCCATGCACGATAGTTTGAGCTGTTGGAATTTATTTCTTTAGGATAGGGATGGTTGAGAAGATGATAGTAGACAATTTGATCGTCAGCACCACAGATTTCATAGAGTACCATGTTGTGTTGAAGCTTTAATGAGCTTGGCACCACCTTTTGTAGGGTTAATCATTTTTAACCTAGATATTAGACCAAGATCAGATTGGATGCATTCATAGCAAGGCCAAGTTGTAGGAGGGTAGATGGATCAAGTTTGATGTGGTACAAGCATGGACACACAACATATCTGATTGGCCTTGATGCTGTAGAGATATTTTTTATGATTAGCTTTGATAGGTAGTTAAGGTTTTCTTTTTTATTGTAAAATCATGTAACCCAAGTTAGGTTTTTCCCTTTCCTACGTGCAGGAGATGTATATAATTGATTTTTGGAGCCTTAGTGCTTAGGAGGTCAAGAGGTTAGAGAGTTCACTTTTTGTAAAGAAGAAAGTCTCTTTCTTTGAAGGTTATCTGTGGTATTTCCTGCCCCCTAGTCTTCTACATTCTGTAACCTCCCATTGGTAATTTAGAGATTGAAGATATTTTGTGACATTTCTCATGTCCCTATGCCTTTTTGTGTGAGTTATCTCTTATTGAATCAAAGTATTTATATGTTTCTCAATGATATCTTAGGGTTCTTGATCCTTCTTTCTTCTTGCAATTCATGTGTATTATTGTGAATGATTTGATGTGAATTCTTTTGTGGGTATACTACAACCCCTTAACAATCTTGTCTCATTCCTATACCTAGTTGCAGAGGTGAATGTTTGTTTGCAGGTCATAGATTGTTGTCTACCCCAAGGAGTGTCATTATTTGTGAAGGAATCTCTTTCTTTCCTTGAATACCCTCTTTGTTTGCAGACCCCTCCTATGAAATACTTATGCAAGCCTATTCAATAAGTTATGACCTACTAGACGTAAGTCTCTCATTGATTTCATCCTACATACTAAGATCCAAACCCTAGTTTCGGTGCATCACCTAGTAGGTAGTTTGATTTCAGTCATTTCCCATTCCAAGAATTCCCTCTATCCCTTTCCCTCAAAAGTTTTACTTTTCATGTCAAGAAGTAAATTAAAGTGATTATCCAAGAGAAACCAGCCTAGAACTTGGAGATCTCATCTCAGTTAGCAAAGGTCCCACAACCTAGAGATGATTCCCATGTTATACTGAGTTATCAAGACTAAGATAGCTTGAGACAAAGGTGCAAACTTAGTTTATAATAGTTCTTATGATGATATAATTCATAGATTCAACACTCCAAACTCCATAATATCAAATAATGCATTGGCATTCATAGGCCTTAAAGTCTCAGAATGGGCAATCAAAAATGCCATTTATCTGAATACAAGTTCAAATTACTACCCTTAGGGTAATGGTTTGGTAGAATCAACTAACAAGAACTTGATTAGGATAATCAAGCAAACTCTACAAGATAACCAAAGAGATTGGCATAATAATTTGAAGTCTTCCTTATGGTTAGATAGGATCACCCCAAAGAAGATTATTGAGAATTCTCCTTATGTGTTAGTATATGGTAGAGAGGCTAAGTTGTCAATTTCAATTGAATTGCTAGCTTTGGACTTGGCCACTCAATATGTCATGTTTGAAGAAGGAGATCCCTTACAAATCAAGTATGCTCAGCTCATAGAGTTAGAGGAACTTAGAGAAAAATCCATGAAAGATATGGAGTTCCATCAGATTTAGTCAAAGAGGAGTTTTGATAAAAGACCTAGGGCCAAAGACTTCAAGTTTGGGGATATAGTCCTCAAGTGGGATGAATTCAGATCAAGGCCTGGCAGACATACAAAGTTTGATTCCTTTTGGGGTGGACCATTTGTTATTATAGAATGCAGGGGGCATAATGCTTTTGAAATATCACATCTTGGAGGAAATGCCTTGCCTATATCAGTTAATGGATTCCACCCAAAGCCTTTCTTTGAGGCCAATCCTTCCTTGTAAATCTTTGTAAATATGTTTTCTATTTTGGTCCCTACTTTCTAGGTTAGTTTTTCCTATTTTCCAAGAAGTGCTCGTGCATAGTTTTGATCTCCATCTAGGTCTCTCTCTTTGTTAAGAAGATTTTATATTCAAAAGATGACTCCTATGCCCATGGATCATTTTAAGGCCACTGAACTAATGTCTAGCATGCTGAAATCCAACAAAAATCACTAAAATATTACCCAAATTTACCTATTCCATAAAAATTTGGCCATAGGCTGGGAGGTCCAGTATTTTGTTAGCCATGTTAAAACCTCTAAGAAATTTTCATGGTTTCCATCTCCCCTTCTAGTCTCTCCAAATATTTTAGCTCTTTGGTCTTCAAGCCTTCAATTAAAAAATGTAACCATTGGCAAAAGAAAAAAAAAACCCCAAAAGCCTTAAACCCTAAACCCTTTAGCCTATTATATTTCATTGTTACCTTTTTAGCCACTTAAGTCTTCTTTTCCCCATGTGATTTTTGGTCTAGGGCTGGTCATGAAATCTCTAAAGCCAGGTGGAATATTCTTTTATATCTCCCAATCCCATGACTACCTTATATCTCTTAATCTCCCAATCGGATGGAATTTTCCCTTTCTATCTAGCAACTCAACGATTTCACTTCAGTTGGAAAATCTCTTAATGAAACCCAAGGTCAGCAATTCTTTTAGAGATCTGGTGACTAAGTGATTTTCCTTACTACAGTTATAGCTCATGTCATGCCAGGTTAAGGGCATCTCTTTAGTCAGGAGATCTCGAGAGTTAACTATGGTCATCCAAATCTTCACGAGACTTCAAGTTTTCTTCAATCGGGAGGTCACTAGATATAATCATGGTCAAGGGATGGTCGGCTCAAGCCAAAGACAATAACAAATGATGTAGTGACACTTGGCAAGGTGAGCCTAGTTCTTTAAAGATGTAGTCGCTAGGTCTCCTATTTTTGGGGTAGTTAAGTTTTTATTTAGCAACTAAGCGACTATGTGTTCACAAAATCTCCTATTCCCGGTGGTTAAGTCCTAGACATCTAGTGATTTGGTGAGTGATTATTTTTATGATTGGCAGTCTCAGTTCTGAGGTAGTTAAAGTTTGAGCATGATCTACGATTGTCATTATACCATTGGGTAAAGATGACTCCTTTTTAAGTGTTGCAGTATAACAATGACAATCGATCCTCTTATTTAGCTTAGCACTCCTGTCAGGTGGGTCCACTACCACATAGTCTGAGGTGTTTTCTCCTGATTAATCATGAGATTATGATGTGAAGACATGTCAAGTAGGCCCAGTGAGTTGTCTTTCCCTAAGATCTAATGACTATCACATGATCACAAGGAATCTTCTGAGACCATGTGATCATGTGACAATTGTCCGATGCAAAGTGGATTCTTCTTCCCTCTGAGGTGTCAATCATGTTGATGTGGTTGTTTTTTCATTGGTTCCCAACTGATGATGTGTCCATTGAATTTTCAAAGGGTTTGTGGCTATTTCAAGGGTTGGTCTGAGCCGTTTGATCTATCGGGAAATGTTGATATCAACGACCACACTTTAAACTAAGACCTAGTTTCCATTGGAGCCCAAATTTGAATCTTTTTATAGGGTTTCACTAGTATTTGATTTAGTGAACCATGAGCAATAAGGGGTAGCTCATAATTGATGTTTCAGGATAGTTGTATTTGGGAGGATGATGAAGAATATCTAGTGGCAATCGCTTGCTGATTTCTCAAGGTACCATGTCATATTTTTCTTGCACCAAAGAAGCATTAAAGGGTGGTGCCACCTGTGACCGGTTATGTTTTTTAAACTAAAATATCTATAAGGATTGGATTTTAGACATTTATGATGAGCCTGACTTACAAAGATAAGGGTCATGGTTATGGTGTGAGGTTTTCAACTTGCAGAGGTGGACACACAAGATATCTGATCGGCCAAGACATTTCAAAGATACATTTATGATTAGATATGATAGAGTTAGGGTTTGATTATTTTATAAAAATCTATGTAACCCTAGTTAGATTTTTGCTTCTTCCTATGTGCAATTAAGGAGATGTATATAATGGTTTTTGAAACTTTTAGAGCTCAGAGTTTACAATTGTAAATGACAATTTTTCTTTCTGAAGAGTTATCCGTGGCATTCTTTTTGTCCTCTGGCTTTCTGCATGATGCAAGAGCATCCTTGGTGTAAGAGAAATCTTGCATCACCCAAAAAAAATAAAATATTTCTATTTTTATATTCAATAAGGGCTATTTTGTGCAGAGCTGCTATTTATGGAAAGTTACTATTTTTGGTAATTTTCATATGTGCTCAGAATGATCTGATTTCTTTCTTGGAGGTTCATTTTGGTCATATAAGTCTGCCAGTAAAGTTTCATTGCCAGATCAAGTGTATATTGAAAGATATTCAAGATTTTCGGTATTAGCAGGAGGGTACAGAAACTTTGAACTCAATTTTGAAGGCTTTAGAGGCTCCGGATGAGGTCAAAAATTTGGGTGAAGGGTGCTTGTGTTGCTCAAGCCTATAGAGCACTTGGTGGCATTTCTGAAATGGGGTTATAATAGCCGATCGGGTCAACTGGTGATGACTTATGGTCTTCGGAAGTTGGGCCTCCTGAAATGGCAGAAAATAATTTTCTTCAAAATTTCTGTTCAGGTTTCAAAGGTTACCTTGAGTCGACTATGATGTAATAAAATGTAAAATAAAATAATTCTAAGTTCGGTCAGCCTTATTGGCTAAAATTCTGGAACCTTCCCAGGCGGTGGAAAAATTGCCTATATAAGGAAGGCTGTATTATTGTCTTAGGCAGTTCAGAATAGTTCTGGGTAGTAGATCTGAGTAATAGTTTGAGGCTTTGTCCTACAAAATATTGTAAGGGAATGCCCATGTGGCTTTGCATATTGTAATTCTGAAAGTTTGTAATTCCACATTTGTGGAGATAATAAGAAGCCAATTTTTTGTTCTTGCATATTGTTGTTGTTTTCTATTTTTGTTATGTGTTTGTGGTATTAAGGGGAGCACCCTTCATCAAGTGGTATCAGAGTGAGAGTTCTTGAGTGTGTAAATAGATCACCGACTGTGAGGTAGTTTGCACCAGGATCATGGGTACGGTTTCAACGCGCATCGCAAAAATGTCTCCACGAAGGGAACGTGGCGGAAGAGCTGGTGTTGTAACACCTGAGGTTAGGGCACTGCAGAGACAAGTGTGAGCATTGCAAGAAGAGATTCGTAGAGGAATGAATCTTAATGTCAGAGACAAAAGTGAGGATGAAGCCAAAGAAGAATATCAAGAAGGAGAAGTCAAAATTGTGAACCAGGAGGAAGAAAGACTTTTTCGGGCCATTTCTAAGATTGAGGTTCCTACATTTTCTGGAAATCTTAACACAGAAGAATTGATCGACTGGATCAATGAATGTGAAAAATATTTCGAGTACGAAGATGTTGAGAATCCTGATAGGGTCAAATTTGCGAAGGCCAGACTGAAAGGTCATGCGAAGATATGGTGGCAAGAGATTCAGTTGGAGTGAAATAGAAGGGAAAAAGAGAAAATCACGAGATGGGATCAGATGGTGGATAAATTGAAGTGACAGTTCATTCTTATTGATTATGAGCTTGACCTACTGAAGAAAATGCAGAGTTTGAAGCAAGCAGGAAGATCTATTCAGGAGTATACAGAGGAGTTCTATCGACTTCTCATTAGAACAGGCCATGCAGAAGTTGATAAGGAGAAAGTTGCCCAATACCTTAATGGGTTAAGGCTAAGCATTCAAGAGGAGCTAAATCTGGTTTGAATGAACAGTATTGAAGAGGCATACTAGTTTACCCTAAAAGTAGAGGAAAAGTTGAACAAGAAGTTTGAGAGTAGACAAAATGGAAGAGGTCACGGTGGACGATCTAGTGGATGGTCATATGGTGGCCGAAATGAAGATCTGAAAAAGAAGGATGAGGCTAGTAGCAGTCAAAATCAATGAGGAAATAATTCCAATCACTTCCAAGATCAGAATAATAGAGATCAAAGAGGAAGAGGAAGAGGACAAGGATCTGGAAGAGGTGGCTTCCGTGGAACATGTTTTCACTGTGGAGAAGAAGGTCATAGGGCATTTGAATGTCCTCAGCACCAAGGCAGAATAGACAGGAGAAATGAAGGCTAGGCCAGAGTTGCACATGTAGATGAAGATGCCAGATCATCAAATTCTGAAGATGCTGAAAGAGGAGAAACATTGATTAACAGAAGAGTCCTGTTGAGTGGTGAGAATGAACCTAAGCAAAGGAGGAGCCTATTTCACACCAGGTGCAAGTGTGAAGGTAAATGTTGTGATGTGATTATTGATAGTGGAAGCACTGACAATTTGGTGTCAGAAGAGATGGTGACAAAGTTGAAGCTCAAGAGACAGAAACACCCACATCCATATCTGATTGCTTGGGTACAGGATGACCACAAGGTCATGGTCAATGAACAATGCCTGGTGAAGTTTAAGATTGGCGGATACCAAGATGAGGTATTGTGTGATATCATATCTATGGATGCATGTCATATGTTGTTGGGTAGACCATGGCAGTTTGACAGATGTGTTGTACATGATGGTCTTGTGAATACCTATTCCCTGACAAAGGATGGAGTGTGACATAAGCTAAAACCATTGAAGGAGACTGAAGAAAAGGTATGTGATAATGCAAGGATAACTTTTGTTGATGGAAGAAATTTCTTAGATGGTATGAGGCATGAGCATGTATATTTTTCTTTAATTCCAAAAGCTGGTAAAGAGGAAGTAGAAGATGTTCCTGTAGAAGTTGCAAATTTGTTAAATAAATTTTAGGATATTGTATCCGATAACGTACCTGATGGATTACCACCAGTCAGGAAGATTAGTCATCAGATGGACTTGATCCCAAGAGCGAGTTTTCCAAATAAGGCAGCACACAGAATGACACCTGCAGAAAGTGAGGAGTTGAATAGACAAGTACATGAGTTGTTACAGAAAGGATTGATCCATGAGAGTCTGAGTCCCTGTGCTATACCAGCGGTATTAGCACCAAAGAAGAATGGAGAATGGAGGATGTGTATAGATTCTAGGGCAATAAACAAGATCACAATCAAGTACAGGTTTCCATTGCCACGAATGGATGATATTATGGACTGTTTGAGTGGAGCTGTGTATTTTTCAAAGATAGATCTGAAAAGTCGATATCATCAGATTCGGATCAGAGAAGGAGATGAATGAAAGACTGCCTTCAAGACCAAGGAAGGACTATATGAGTGGTTAGTCATGCCTTTTGGGCTAACCAATGCATCGAACACTTTCATACGGCTCATGAACAAGGTTCTGAAAGAATTTCTGGGTAAGTTTGTCATTGTTTACCTAGATGATATTTTGATCTTTAGTAAGACATTGGATGAGCATATGATGCATATTCATATGGTATTTGAGAAGCTGAGAGAAGAGAAATTGTTGATTAATTTGAAGAAGGGCCATTTTGTGAAGAAAATTTATCAAAAATTTTAGCAGTATTTGTGGACCCTTGACTGAAACAATGAGAGGGGATAGAAAAGAGTTTAAGTGGACTAATGGGGCAGAAAAGAGTTTTCAATTGTTGAAACAAAAAGTTACAGAACAACCTGTTTTAGCACTTCCAAATTTTAATAAGGTGTTTCAAGTAGATTGTGATGCTAGTGGTACTGCAATAGGAGCTGTTATGAGCCAAGAAGGTAAACCTGTTGCTTATTTCAGTGAGAAGTTAAATGATGCCAAGAGGAAATATTCTATTTATGATCAGGAATTTTATGCTATAGTTCAGGCATTAAAGAAGTGGAGACATTATCTACTTCCTAAGGAGTTTGTTTTGTATACTGATCATCAAGCTTTGCAATATTTGAATAGTCAAGAAAAATTGAATCAAAGACATTTGAAATGTGTTGAGTTTTTGCAGAGTTATACATTTGTTTTGAAACAGAGGAGTGGAAAGTCTAATAGGGTTATAGATGCTCTTAGCAGAAGGCAACTATTGCTGACAGAAATGCAGATTGAAGTGGTTGGGTTCAAGGAACTCAAGAATTTGTATCCAGAGGATCTTGATTTTGGTGAAGCTTGGAAAGCTTGTACAGAACCTGTTACTCTAGACATGATGAAATGGTTGGATTTCATCATCCAGGATGATATGCTATATAGAGGGAGTCAGTTGTACATTTCACAAAGTTCTATGAGGGAGAATCTCATCAAGGAGAAGCATAACAGAAGATTGGCTGGACATTTTGGTCGTGATAAAACCCTTGGTTTGGTTAGTGAGAATTATTATTGGCCATAGTTGCAGCAAGATGTGAAGAAGTTTGTACAGAGTTGCAGAGTATGTTAGATGGTGAAAGGAGTGAAGCAAAATACAGGGTTGTATCATCCATTACCTGTACCAGAGAAGCCTTGGGAGGATATCACCATGGACTTTGTTCTTGGTTTACCAAGGACTTAGCGGGGTAATGATTCAATTTTTGTGGTGGTTGATAGATTTTCAAAGATGGCACATTTCATTCCCTGCAAGAAGACTAATGATGTTGTTCATGTAGAAGAATTGTTTTTTAGAGAAGTAGTGAGACTTCATGGTTTGCCAAAGACCATAGTTTCAGATAGAGACACTAAGTTTGTTGGATATTTCTAGCGTACATTGTGGAAGAAGTTGAAGATAGATTTGAAGTTCAGTTCATCACATCATCCACAAACTGATGGACAGACAGAGGTGGTGAATAGAAGTTTGGGAAATTTGTTGAGATGTTTGGTTGGAGATAAGCCAACAGGATGGGATTTGATTTTACCACAAGAGGAATTTGCATACAATAATTCTGTCAACAGGAGCACTGGTAAATCACCATTCCAGATTGTATATGGAAGTAGACCAAGAAATGCATTTGAATTGAGGAAGATAGATAAAGGAGAAATAAGTAGTGCTGAAGCTGAGGATTTTGTAGAACACTTGAAGAACATCCATGAGGAGGTGAGGAAGCATATTACCAAGATGAACGCATAGTATAAAGCTAAGGCAGATGAGAAAAGGAGGTATAAGAAATTTTAGGTTGGTGATGAAGTCATGCTTCATTTGTGGAAGGAGCGGTTTCCAGTTGGTACATATAACAAGTTGAAAATGAAGAAGTTTGGACCATGTAGGATACTGAAGAAGCATGATTCAGGAAATGCATATGAGGTAGAATTGCCCACTGAGCTGAATATTTCACCAGTGTTTAACATTTCAGATCTGACAGAGTATCATGAAGGAGGTGTTGAAGATGAGATCACAGCAGCACAGTGGAGTATTCCAGCAACTAGTTTAGATATCAAAGAGATTGAAGACATACTAGACAATCGTGTTGGCAGAAGCACAAGGAACAAGACATATGAAGAGTATTTGGTCAAATGGAAAGGACAACCTATTGAAGATTCATCATGGCTAACAAAGGAGGAGGTTAACCATCTTGGTTTTCCTCTGCACACCTGAGTTGTGACAGGGTCACTTCTCAAATTACCCTAGGTGTCTGATGCAGGAGCATCCTGGGTGTAAGAGAAATCTTGCATCACCCAAAAAAAAAATATATTTCTATTTTTATATTCAATAAGGGCTATTTTGTGCAGAGCTGCTATTTATGGAAAGTTACTATTTTTGGTAATTTTTTTATGTGCTCAGAATGATCTGATTTCTTTCTTGGAGGTTCATTTTGGTCATATAATTCTGCCAATAAAGTTTCATTGCCAGATCAAGTGTATATTGGAAGATATTGAAGATTTTTGGTATTGGCAGCACGGTACAGAAACTTTGAACTCAGTTTTGAAGGCTTTAGAGGCCCCGGATGAGGTCAAAAATTTGGGTGATGGGCGCTTGCGCTACTCAAGCCTGTAGAGCACTTGGTGGCATTTCTGAAATGGGGTTATAATAGCCGATCGGGTCAACTGGTGATGACTTATGGTCTTCGGAAGTTGGGCCACCTGAAATGGCAGAAAATAATTTTTTTCAAAATTTCTGTTCGGGTTTCAAAGGTTACCTTGAGCCGACTATGATGTAATAAAATGTAAAATAAAATAATTCTAAGTTTGGTCAGCCTTATTGGCTAAAATTTTGGAACCTTCCCAGGCGGTGGAAAAATTGCCTATATAAGGAAGGCTGTATTATTGTCTTAGGCAGTTCAGAATAGTTCTGGGTAGTAGATCTAAGTAATAGTTTGAGGCTTTGTCCTACAGAATATTGTAAGGGAATACCCATGTGGCTTTGCATATTGTAATTCTGAAAGTTTGTAATTCCACATTTGTGGAGATAATAAGAAGCCAATTTTCTATTCTTGCATATTGTAGTTGTTTCTCTATTTCTGTTATGTGTTTGTGGTATTAAGGGGAGCACCCTTCATCACTACAGTTTATAATCTTTCATTTAGGTTTAGATATTGCAAAGGTATTTTATGACATTCTTTCTCTCCCTATGGCTTCTTGTCTGAATTTTCTCTTAATGAATTGAGTATATGTATGTTTTTAGTAATATCTTAGGGTTCTTGATCCCTCTTTATTTATGCAATTCATGTGTATTCCTATTGTTGATTTGATTTGAATGATCTTGTGGGTATACTTCAACCCCCTGACAATCTGTCTCATTCTTATACCTAGTTGTAGAGGTGAATGTTTGTTTGTAGGTCATAGATTGTGTCTAAGTCTCTCAAAAATGCTATTGTTTGTGAAATTCTCTCTTTCCTTGAATAGCCTCTTTCTATTACAGACCCTTCTATGAAATATTGTTGCAAGCCTAGTCAGTGAGTTGTGATCCCTTAGACCTAAGTTTATGCACTGATTTCATCCTCCATACTATAATTCATACCATCTTTTCAGTGTATCACCTAGTAGGTAGTTTGTTTTCAGTTATTTCCCTTTTCAAGCATTCCTTCTATCCCTTTTCCCTTCAAGAATTTACAATCCTATAAAAAAAAAAATTAAGGTGATTATCTAAGAGGAACCAGCCTAGAACCTAGAGGTCTCATCTTAGTTAGCATAGGTCCCACAACTTGGAGATGATTCCCATGTTATACTAAGTTATCAAGACCAAGAGTGCTTGTAACAATGGTGCAAACTTAATGTATAACAGTTTTATCAATACCAAAATATCCAGCCAAACCACTACTATGATTCTCATTTATCAGATTAGTTCTCATTATTCCTCTTAGTATACACAACTGAATACCTTTAAACAACATACCTTCCTAAATAAAGTATTCATCCCATTTAGTATCTTGTTGATCTTGAATAGGTGCTCTGCACTTTCTCCATGGCTTAGAAAAATCAGGGTCAAACTCATAAGAATCTCTCATCTCATCAAAAGAAGGAACTTCAACTTTCATCTCAGTCATCAAAGATATTCTTCTACTCAATGCATTAGCAACTCGGTTAGTGACTCCACTCTTATGCTTTATCACAAATGTATAACCCTGCAAATAGTCAACCCATTTCATGTCTCTGATTTAATTTTTTCTCACTACCCAAATACTGTAAAGCCTTATGATTAGTATACAACACAAATTCACTTGGTATCATTAATATGATTTAGAACAATAGAGAGGGGGCGTGAATCAATTGTTCTTAGGTCCTGATGTATAAAACAATCTCAAAAGCTTATCCTTAAATCAAATGCAAAACCAAAACAATCTCATTCATCACTAATTCAATAATAGAAACATCTAACAATGCAGTCCACTACCTAGCTATAACTTAAGTTCCAAAATAGAGTAATGTTCAGATCTATTGGTGTAATTAATTATTCCTAATTACACTTTACTTAATCTTACTTAGGTTAATGCATTACATAGTAATTTTTGATTGAGACACCTACAAGTGTGCACATCTATTAAGCACATGGTTTTAATCAATCATTGAGCAATTCATTAGATCTATTCAATCCATCTTTGCATTCATATTTTCTCTTTTGTGCTTTTCTTCAACCTCTAGATCCTTGGTTCAATATTTTCTATTTCCAAATTCTTATATGGTATCAGAGCCATTGGAGTGTTTTAGATCAGCCAATTTGAAGAGATCTTGATGCAAGCTTTTAAGGTCTAAATCTTAGATTTGAGAACCAACATGTGATAGAGGCATCTTGGAGTAGATCTGACCTCACCATTGCATCCAGGAGGCTGTTTCGGTTAAGATTGACTATAAATTCACCTATATTTGGTGAAAGTCAAAATTGAGGCAAATTTTTTTGCAAATTAGACTGTACAGCCCGATCTACACCTTTGTAGTATGATTTTGTAAATAAAAATAATAATTTTTTATTCTGGCATTTTTCAAAAATAAAATTCATCTTTGGGTCTTTGCAAAAAAAATTTGGGCTAGGTACGAGCCCCTACCCTTAGCATTAGACATGGAATATTCTCTGTTTTATTCAACAGTAGGTGACATCATCATACATGAGTGTTCAAATCTAGATCTATCTCAGGCTCGAGCCCAGAAGCAAACCTGAGATAGGCATCATTTGGATTTGTTATCTCTTTCAGGAATTCACATATAAAAAGGGATTAAAATTCCCCTCTTTGCTGAATATGGGACTAAATAATAGTCCCCACCACCGCTCCACTAGTGGCCCTTCGCTTAGCTGCTCACCCAGACAAGATCTAAAAATTCACACAAGTATTAACACCAAGATTTATAGTGGAAACCCAATTTTGGAAAAACCACTTTTTAACATGCTACTATTATTTTCACTCTTCTAAAGTGAGCTCGGTAAAAAGCCAACCCTATCAAAGGTTACAATACACACTGTCAAGTGTGACTCAGCTAAAAGATTTCAATCACCCTGTTAAAAGTGAGCCTAGTCATAGGACTTACATACACTCCATTAGAATGCAACCTCATTAAAAGGATTTAACATATGACTATTAGGTCAACCTTTGTTAAAAGGATTTTCACCATTACAATGGTTAGAAACTAGCAACAGTATTATCTAAAAAATATACAACTCACTTTGGAAATATTAGATCTGATTCCATACACTGATGCTGGTTTACTGACTTTGAAACTTTGCCATTTCCATCTCTGATTTTCTCAGAACTTTTCTTCAAGAAATCACCATAATTCTCCTTCAGCCTTTTCTACTTATTCAGTCAATAAAACTTTCTTCTTCCAACAATCTCTGTTCACCATGTACATACATATCAAAATTCTCAAGTTCCCTTATATTTTCCTCAATTAGGTTAACTCATCTTTTGCTACTCAATCTCAATCGTAGATCTTAGGGTTAGGTCAAATTTATTGAATCTACCCACTTAATGTTCTTCAACTCCTTTTCTAGAATCATCTCAAATCTCTTAAACATTTACAATAAAACATTTTACAATGCATTTAGTGCTTCCAAACAATCAATAAATAAAGTCAACATGTTTTACATAATCCAAGAATTCAACAATGCCGGCTTGAAAATTATATTCTCTTTAAATATTAAATTTCTAATGCTTGGTGTTAGCACATGCAAAAAATTTCATGGCTATAGCATTTTTCCCCTAGTCTCTGCAATTGATTTTAGGTCCCTGGCATAAACCCTTAGTTCAAATTTTTGAAAAACTAGCCGTTGTGTTCAAAACCCTTTGTAAGACCCTAACCTTGTTCTAATTTTGCGTTACTTTATTCTGGCCACTTAAAAATCCCTTTAACACATGTGCTAAATGTTTTCCCCCTTTTTTGCATGATCACATAAACCTTTTTCATGTTACACGATCTTGCGACTAAAGGTTTTATACCCCTGGTGGCCTTTATTTTTCCTAAGTCTCTGCATTTAATATTTCCTATGTTTCGGCCTTTATTCTTTCTTGGGCTTGGATCTAACACCATCTCGATCTAATGGTGGTTTTATATTCTCATGAGGTGTGTCAGAGCTACGCACTTTTGTGACTGTTTTTGATTCTCTTTATGACACGATGCTTCAAACAGGTAGGTCCAAAGTGACACATGTGCACAAATGGCAGATTCTCATTGGTCCATGTATTAATACAATGACAGTTGTTAGTGGGACCTAGTTTCTGAATGTGTCAGAGGGTCTTGACATTGTCAAAAAATCAACGATGGGTGCATGATCTTATGGGATGTGTTAGAGGTTTAAGATCATGCACCGACCATCGATTCAATCTTTCTTAGAGGTGATAAAGTGTGGTGGGTCCACATGTCAAGTGAGCTGATATGGCAAGCTATGATTGGTCCACGGGTGAGTGACTGGAGATGCTATTAGTGGGGCTAGGTTTTTTGAGGTTCAGTGGGTTTTGACACCTATAGAGTATCAATGGTCGGCATGTAATCTGATAGGTTTTTCCTGACACTTGCACTTTTGCGACAACTGTTGATCTCTTTTAGTGTCAGAAGGTTATCAGAGCAGGGTAAGATTCTTGATCTAATGGTTGTCTTAAGTTCTGATAGAATCTTTATGCTCCATGCAAACTTAAGATAGCTATTGATTTCATCAAAGGTGGGCCCAGGTTTTGGTCTAAGGTCTTAGTGGTTCTGATAAAGTTCTTAGTGGCCTAACAAATTTTCAAGGGTTCACTCGTTCACGTAGTAAAATAGCGGTGTTCTAAAAAAGCTGGTGGTTCAGTGAACAAGCATTCATGTAATCACTAATATATCTAGCAGTAGTATAAAGTATTTTGTGAATGGCCAATTTCCCTTTAGTCACCAATTCACTAGATGTATCTTGGATGAGTTAAGTTCCTTTGGTCGCTAGTTCATGGGGTTAAGCGGTGAGTTAGTTTTTCATTTCGCAAGCAAGAAAAAGACTTATCGCGTGGTCACTAGGAGTAAACCTGGGGTATCTAGTTGAGTTAAGGACATAAAGCCCACAAAATATATAGATTCGATGGTCATGATATAAAGTTATCCTAATTCAAATGTGGACCACTGATTCATTGCTGGTGCTATGAAACTAACCGTTGTTTTTTAAATTCAAATTTCTGTGGGTTTCTCACTGATAGAAAGGACAAAAATTGAATGCTTTCACAACCAAATTTGATTTTTTTGGTGGCACTTGTTATTATAGTGTGGTCCAAGGTATTCCTTAATGGTCTGCAAGGATCTGTAATGTATTTTTTGTGCTCGAGGTGTGTTGTAAGTGGCCGAACAAGTTGACATTTTCAGCATTTTTATGGTTCTCAGTACCTTCTCAGTGAGATTTTCCATGATTGAGGATCACTCTAGGATCTATCTTCTCCTGGCTGACTAGTTTTCATCCCCTACATTTAAATTTGTGACTGTTTCTAGTGGGTCTAGTGGGTGAAACCCTAACCCTAGTCATCCGTAGCTTGTTACATTCTCTTTGAGGATTCCAAGATGACTAGGGAGAATATATTGTAGCTTTATTGACTTAGTTGGGGTTCCAAAAAAGAACTTTCTTTTGGTCCCTGGTTGTTGATGGTATTATAATAAAAGAGGAGCTAGATTTTGGGTCTTTTTCCTATCTTTGTGTTGTTCTGATTATATAATGATCCTGAATATGTTAATGAGAATGCTATTGAGTTCCAATCTTGCATTTGTGTATGTCTTCTTGTTTCGGTTCTGAGCTCATATATGTTAGTGTCACAAAGTGTATTAGCATATGGTAAACAAAGAGTATTGTGAAGTCATCTCTGAGTTCCTAACAAAGTTAGGATTAAAGTCTTTTAGGTGAGTTTAGTGATTTTACAACCAAGTAAGAATTTGATGTCCTTGTCTTAGAGGGAGAGGGGTAATAGGCAAAGCACTTATCCTAAGCCCAAGATTGTTTGATTTAAGATCTTTAATTGATGTATGTAATTGGGTGACTCTTTTCCCTAGGTTAAGGCACTGGACCATCCTCTGGAGGCATTTCATTGTCATCAACCACACACACACACATTCAAATGATAGAATCTTTTCAATCAATTAGTAAAGGATATAGTTGTATAATATTTTGGATTCCTTTAAAGAAGTGAATCAAGGGTACACCCACCTGAGCATCTTGGCTCAAAGTGTAGGAGGATCTCATTGTTGATCCTTGTTAATTGGCCCTCTTCCTTGTAGACTTTGGAGTGGTGATAGAGTCAAAGTTATATTAAAATTATCCATCAAAGTATAAACCTACAAGTTGAAGATCAAAGGGAACTCCCAAAAAAATGCCAACTCTACTAGGGAGAGTCTAGTGATAAGTTTTCAGGGTGCACTCTTGTTTTCCTATTATGTTTAGTTAAAAGATTTCCCACTTTGGTGGGTGGTGACTCAAGAGGTTAGAACCAATGTCATACTATAAAAGATGGACAAAAGAAGGAATACTAGGTCCTTTTTCAGAAAGAATCCAGAGGTCACTCTGGAACAATTACCTAGACAGGAGAAAAGGAGTTGGATCAGAAGGAATGGTGAGTCTAATAGTGCTCCCATGAGAGAATAAAGAAATACCAGAGGTAGAGCACCAAATGTTTCCTCAAGTGAGGAAGGTTCACAAGATATAGTTTCTAGATCAAGTGGTGGTCACTCTAAAGATAAGTTTTATGATACCCTAGAGGTTGTATTTCAAGACAAGGGTCCATTGCCTACAGGTCAAGATGAACAAGCTAGAGAGATGGGTCTTGAGATTGATTTAGATCTTGATGAAGATAATTTTAGAAGGGAACCCATGAGACCATGACAAGTCCATTTCCCATATCAAAATCTCATTGATATGGATGTGTCATCAGGTTCTGATGACATTATGATACACCTAGATGATTTGAACTCACTAAGGTTATAGTTGGCAGAGCAGGATGCCATACATTAGAGGCTACAAAAGGAGAGAGAAGCTAAGAAGGTGAATTCTCTAATAGAAAGATAGTCTCTCCTTAGAAAGATTAATGAAATGAATGAGAGAAACAAGATGCTTGCTTCAGCTCCTAAGACTTTGCAACATGATGTCTTTGGTGACCTTGATGCTTTGAGGAGTGAGAAAGAGTGCTTACTGCAAGATCATGAATTTTATAAGGAGGGCCTTGTGGTTAGACAGGCTCAAAGTTATGCTTCCCTCCCTAAAAATAAAGATGGGCATGAGATCACTAGGCTTGTTGTTGCTGTCGGTGAGAAAGAAAAGAAAAAGATGGTGGGACTTCAAACAAGTAGATCATTGACAATACCAAGGGTCCCCCACCCAATTCAAATAAGGAAATAGAGATAGAAAGAAGGAGAAAATAAGATGAGGACCTTGCAAGAGAATTAGAGAGGGCTGAAATTGAAGCCTCCATTATAGAAAAGAGAAGAAAGATCCAGTTCTTGAAGGCTTCATCTACCAATGCTCTTGGTCCATCTGCTACTGAACTAGGTATGCCATCTATGACTACTACTATTCCACTTAGTAATGCTACTACTAGTTCAATTCCTTGTTCATCTACTAGGATAGATGTTGATCCTAGACAATAGTCAAATGCACAAGTAGATGGAAATGTAAATGCAAATGTTGATCCTAGGGTTAACACTAGTTCAAGTTTTCAAAGAAGACCTATGCAATTAGAAGGCTATAGGAAAATTAGTTTTGATGGAATTCCTAGCTACCCGAATGCTTTTCCAAATGATATAAGAGATAAGGTACCTAAATTTGTTGGTAATAATGCTATTAGTTGTGAGGAGCATCTTAGGTTATTTGTTGATATGCTTAATGATTATGAGGTAGAGCATGAGGATGTAGTTATGAAATTATTTGTTCAACCTTTAGTGGAGGATGCTAGAGATTGGTTTAAGAGACTTCCTGATAAATGTATTGATACTTGGGATTCTTTTGAGAGATGTTTTAAAGAGTAGTATGGTGATAGGCCTAATGCTAGTTTCATGTTGAATGAATTCAATACCATAAGAAAAAATCAGAATGAATCTGCAGCTAAATTCAACATGAGGTTTCAGAAGGTTATGTATAAGTTGTTCCAAGTTATGTAGTTAGATGACAATGTTTGTCTAACTACATACTTCAATGCATTTGATGGAAAGATGAGATACTTGTTGAGGGACAAAGAACCAAGAAATCTGAGGGATGCTTTTAGTATTACTATCAATATTGTGAATAATATGAAGATATCAGGAAAGTTGGGTGGGAAAAGAGATGACCCTAAGTTGTTTCGGGACAAGAAATATAAAAAAGAAAATGATAAGAATGTTGTAACTAGGAGGCAAAAAGAAGACAAGTTGGATAAGGTGCTCAATGCATTGAAGGATTTGAAGGCACCTACAACTAGGAACATCAGTGCTCCTACCAATGAGAGGCCTCAGTTCAACAAAAAATTTAGTAAGTAGAATAGATTGCAGAATTACCCCTACAACACCTAATGGAAGGATGGAAAGCCTATTGTCCCTACTACAAGAGGAAACAATGATAGAGGTGTCCCTAACCCTCTACAGAAGGCTTCAATAAATGTCATGGAGGACATACCTTGGTGTGTTGCATTCCAGTCCCCTCATTCTATAGAACATTGTGTGGTTGCACATTCTATGGCTAGGAATGAAGATTGTGACGATAAGGAGATAGATCAAGAAGAAGATCAAGATGATGTTGGATGCAACATGGCTACTTCATATCTAGGATATGAAGATGATTTTGATTTTGATGAAGAAGTAGATGTAAATGTGAAAAGACATAATTAGGCCCTTTTTCATCAAGAGGTATTTTCTGATACTGAAGACATTGATAAGAAGACATGTAACATGAACTCTTCTTCTGAGCCATTAAATTTAAGAAGACCTTCTAGAGAAGAGATGGATAGGATTACTGTAGAAATAATTGCCCAAGTGCAAACTAGAGGCATGGTGGCAAGGGATACAAATGGAAAAGCTACAGGAATGTTTATAAAGAGTACCAACTCTGGAGAGCTTAATGAGAGCAAATCAAAAGGTGATCACATGGTGAAATTCAAGAATGTAAAATGTAAGAATTGTGAGCCTAAGGGAGTTGGAGTTGAAAATTTTTCTAGTGAGATTGAGAAGCTAGTTAACACAATGCCTAAGATTGAAAAAATGAGGGTGGCCAATACACCTAATGTATCAGATAAGAAAAAGGATACTAAGGTAATGTAGACTGAGATTCCTTCCTCTTCTCCTATTGATATGTTATCTGTATTGTCCCAAATTACAGTTAAGGGTCCATTGTCAGAATTGTTGAGGACCCCCGAGCACAAAGATAGAGCTATTGCATGGGTCGATAATGTCCATAATAATGATGTTGCATGCAATGGATCTCAGGATAAAGCTTTGAAAGGTGTCGCTGCTCAAGGAATTGTATCTCAAATTCCACCTATATATTTGGATAGTTTTGTTAATGTCAGCCTTGAAAACATTGATCTATTCTTTTTAAGTGTCCTTGTGAATGGAATGAAACTAAGAAATTGTATGATTGATAGTGGTGTCTCTAATACTATCATGCCTTTCAATATTATGGAGAAATTGAGTCTTAAAGTTGATACAGTGCAAGGAAGATGTTGTGCAATGGATCATAGGGAGGTACCAGTCACTGGGACTATCAATGGAATGTCATATAGGTTGGCAGCATATCCAAAGAAAGAGTTGACAATGTGTGTTTTGGTGGTGGACATCCCTCCTCATTATGGGATGCTACTATCTAGAAGATGGAGTGCTACCATGGGTGGAAGTCTATAGTGTGATTTGTCCTATGCCACTTTGAAGATTGATGATTAGTTTGTCAAGATTGAGAGAGAACCAAGAGTATGCCACATGATTGAAAATAATATTGACAATGAAACTACATGTTTTGTGGATATTGTTATTAATTATTTTAGGGCAGAGATCCCTATACTTGAGAAGGAACCTATTTTGTCACCTATCTCTGTTGAGGTAAGTGTTAATTCTGTGAAGGGTGATTTGTGGGTAACATACTTTGATGGTGCAAATTGCAAGGTTTGAGCAGGAGCAAGTATTTTACTTATTTCTCCTTATGGAAACACCTACAAATTTTCTTTCACATTGAATTTGTTTTGTACCAACAATATAGCAGAATATGAAGCATTGTTTTTAGGATTGAGGTTGGCACAAAAACATGGTATTAAGTGTTTAAGTGTTGTTGGTGATTCTGAGTTGGTGGTGTCCCAACTCAAGTCAGTATATGCTTCCAAGAACAAAAGGTTAAAACAGTATAGGAATGCAGTTTGGGATTTGATTGAACATTTTGATACCTTCAATATTGAGTGGAAGGATAGGAGAAACGATAAGATGGCTGACTTGTTAGCCAACATAGCAATCAATCCTAGTGACATTACATTTACTGGTATCTCTAAAGTTGAAATTCAAGCTAGGCCTAGTGTACCACACAATATTGAAAATTGGTAAGTTTTTGATGATGATAATGATATCTTGAAATTTATGAGTTGTGAAGATCAATATCATGGTCAGAAATTTGATTGTTCAACTTTGGTTGAATCAGTAGAAGGAAGGGAGGTTGTCTTTAGCAATGAGATCATTAAACTTAGAACTAACAAGGTGCCCAAGGGTCTTGTTGTTTTGGAATCTATCTTTGATAACCAGGTTAGAGTTCAAAAGGATATCAAAAGAGAAGATCATGCTGATCTAGAGGAGATAAATCTTGGAACACATGAGACACCTAAGAAGGTATACATTGGTAGGGAGATGTCTCACAATGTGAGAAAATATTTGATTGAATTATTGAGAAAATTCAGGCATGTTTTTGCATGGTCATATCAATCCTATTTTGGCACCCAAGATGCAAGAAGAATTGATGAAGTTAAGAGATGGTGGCATTATCAAGCCTATTAGGAACTCTTCTTGGGTTTAAAACCTTGTACCTATGAGAAATAAGAATGGTGACATCAGGCTTTGTGTGGACTTTAGGAATTTGAACATCAGCTCATTAAAGGATAACTATTGTCTGCCCAATATGGAAGCTATGTTGCAGAGAGTGACCGGATCAAAATTGATGTCTATGATGGATGGTTTCTCTGGTTACAATCAGGTCATTATCAAAGAATTAGAACAACTCAAGATAGATTTCACAACACCTTGGGGGACATATGTTTATGTGAGAATGCCTTTTGGTCTCACAAAGGCTGGTGCTACTTTTTAGAGGGCAATTGATGTTGCCTTTTCAAACTTTATCAATGATTTCCTTCTTGTCTATCAAGATGATTTAACTTCCTATTCCAAGAAGGAAGATGATCACTGTACTCATTTAGAAAAAATATTTATGAGGGCCTTGGAATTTGGCATTTCATTAAACCCAAGGAAATGTGCATTTGGTGTGCCTGAAGGTAGGTTGCTTGGCCACTTAGTTGGGAAGCAAGGAGTGAGAATTGACCCTGAGAGGGTAGCAACTATTGATAAAATTGAGAGACCAAAGAATGTTAAAGGGATTCAGTCCTTCTTTGGTCAGGTCAATTTCTTAAGGAGGTTTGTGACAAACTTTGCAGAGGTTACTAAACCTATTTCTAAGATGTTGAAGAAGGGATATGCAATCAATTGTGAAGGTGAGCCTGATGAGGCTTTTAAAAATATCAACCAGGCTATCAAAGATGCACCAGTGCTTAAGGCACTTGATTATAATGTCCCAATGCACATCTTTTCCTTTGCATCTTTTCACACTATTGTTGTAGTTTTGTTACAAAAAAATAAGGATGGTTTTGAGCAACCTATTGCATTTTTTAGTAAATCTTTGCAGGCAGCTGAACTAAAATATGACATAATTGAAAAACAAGCATATGCACTTGTGAAGGTAGTCAAGGCTTTTAGGTGTTACTTGATGGGGGCAGTTGTGATTGCTTTTGTGCCAAGTGCAGTTGTGAAGGATATCTTTTCACAGCAAGAGGTGTCTAGGAGAAGATGCAGATGGATCAATAGGATCCAAGAATTCAATATTGATATCCAAATTAGTAAATTGGTTAGAGGAAAAGGATTGGAAAAACTGATGGCTCAATCCAATCTTGATGCAAATTAGGTAAATCATTTTGAAATTGATTTTACATGTGATATGGATGATTGTATTTGGTATCAAGATGTTATCTATTACTTAAGAAATATGAAATGTCCAGCAAACATGGATGACAATAAGAATAGGACACTAAAATTATAGGCCATCAAGTATGTAATTGTGAAATGTAAATTGTATAGAAAGAATTTAGATTGCATACTTTTGAAATGTGTAGATGAGGATCAAGCCAACAAGTTGTTAAAGGAAATGCATGAGAGGGTTTGTGGTGGGAATTATATGGTTAAAACAACTACTCATAAAATTTTGAGAGCAAGATTTTGGTGGCCCACAATCTTTAAGGATGTAGAACAATTGGTAAGGAGGTGTGATGCTTGTCAAAGGTTCTCTAGTAAGCTTAAAATCTCAGGTAACATGCCATTAAAGCCAGTAGAAGTATAGGCTCTTTTACAACAATGGGGAATTGATTTCATTGGGGAGATACCAAACAAGTCAAGTGGAGGACACTCATGGATCTTGGTTGCCACTGATTACTTTACTAAGTGGGTAGAGGCTATACCTATAAGAAATGCAACCAGCAAGGTGGTGAATAATTTCTTATTGAACAAAATTGTTACAAGTTTTGGGTGCCCTGAGAGAATAGTAAGTGACAATGCAATGTGCTTCAGGTCTATTGAATACAAGGACTTTTGCAAAGGTTTAGGAATTTAGATTTCTAATTCCTTGCCTTATCATCCACAAGGAAATGGTCAAGCAGAATCTACTAATAAGAGTTTGATTAAAATCCTAAAGAGGATTCTTGAAAATAATAAGAAGGCATGGAATTCAAAGCTGCCATTATCTCTATGGGCTAATAGGGTGACTATGAAGAGGGAATTGGTTGTGCACCATTTGACCTAGTATATGGAATACATGCAAGGATGCCTCAAAATAATCTGCTAGAAATGTATAAATTTGTGCAATTATATGATGATGACATAGATGATGAGATGCAATTGAGAATTGAGGACCCCATTAGGATGGATGAAACAAGAAGAGAATCAGTTGCAAGAAATGTCAGATTGCAGTTGCAGGTTAAAAATTTGTATGACAAGAAGACTGTTGACAGGAAGTTTGAACCTGGTGATTTGGTATTGATTTGGAATGCCAGATTGGAGGGTAAAGGAAAGCATGGTAAATTTGATCCAATCTAGCTAGGGCCATATCTAATTCATAAGAAATGGGGCCAAAATTCATATATTGTCAAGGAATTAAATGGTGATGTTCAGGAATTGCCAGTTCATGGACAATTCTTGAAAAGATACTTCAATTCAAGGTATTCTGCTTTCCATGAATAGTTGTTAGGACTGTATAAATTGTAAATTCTATAAATAGTTTCTTACCCCTATTCTATTTTGTCCTGGTTTGTAGGGTTTTTGGTCCTATTGCTCTTTGTTGTCAAGTTTTTCTAGTGGGATGGTCTTCTTTAACCAATGATTTTAAGTCCTTTCTATGCCTGCAGGAGGCATACATCCCTAGATAGAGCCACTGTTAGCATGTGCAAAAAATTTCATGGCTATAGCATTTTTCCCCTAGTCTCTGCAATTGATTTTAGGTCCCTGACATAAACCCTTAGTTCAAATTTTTGAAAAACTAGCCGTTGTGTTCAGAACCCTTTGTAAGACCCTGGCCCTATTCTAATTTCATGTTACTTTATTTTGGCCACTTAAAAATCCCTTTAACGCATGTGCTAAATGTTTTCCCCCTTTGTTGCATGATCACGTGAACCTTTTTCATGTTACGCAATCTTGCGACTAAAGGTTTTATATCCCCGGCGGCCTTTATTTTTCCTAAGTCTCAGCATTTAATATTTCCTATGTTGCAGCCTTTATTCTTTCCTGGGCATGACTCTAACACCATCTTGATCTAATGGTGGTCATATATTCTCATGAGATGTGTCAGAGCTATGTGCTTTTGCGATGATTGTTGATTCTCTTTATGACATGACGCTTCAAACAAGTGGGTCCAAAGTGACACGTATGCACAAATGGTAGATTCTCATCGGTTCATATATTAATATAGTGGCAGTTGTTAGTGGGACCTATTTTTTGGATGCATCAGAGGGTCTTGACATTGTCAAAAAATCAACGACGGGCACATGATCTTATGGGATGTGTCAGAGGTTTAAGATCATGTGCCGACCATCGATTCAATCTTTCTGAGAGGGGATACAGTGCAGTGGGTCCACATGCCAGGTGAGCTAATATGGCAGGTTGTGATTGGTCTATGGGTGAGTGACTTGACATGCTATTAGTGGGGCTAGGTTTTTTGAGGTTCAGTGGGTTCTGACACCTACAGAGTATCAATGGTTAGTGTGTAATCTGATAGGTTAATTCTTACACTTGGACTTTTGTGACAGCCATTGATCTCTTTCGGTGTCAGAAGGTTGTCAGAGTAGGGTAAGATTCTTGATCTAACGATTGTCTTAAGTTCTGATAGAATCTTTATGCTCCATGTGAACTTAAGATAGTCATTGATTTCATCAAAGGTGAGCCCAATTTTTGGTCTAAGGTCTTAGTGGTTCTGATAAAGTTCTTAGTGGCCTGACAAATTTTCAAGGGTTCGCTCATTTTCATAGTAAAATAGCAGTGTTCTAAAAAAGTTGGTGGTTCAGCAAACAAGTGTTCATGTAATCGCTAAAATATCTAGCAATAGTATAAAGTATTATGTGAATGGTCAATTTCCCTTCAGTCACCGGTTCACCAGATGTAGCTGGGATGAGTTAAGTTCCTTTGGTTGCTAGTTCGTGGGGTTAAGCGGTGAGTTAGTTTTTCATTTCACAAGCAAGAAAAGGCCTTGTCGCGTGGTCACTAGGAGTAAACCTGGGGTATCTAGTTGAGTTAAGGACATAAAGCCCGTGAAATATAGAGATCCAATGGTCATGATATAAAGTTAACCTGATTCAAATGTGGACCGCCAATTCACTGTTGGTGCTATGAAATTGACTGTTGTTTTTTAAATTCAAATTTCTGTGGGTTTATCAATGACAGGAAGGACCAAAATTGAATGCCCTCATGGCCAGATGTGATTTTTTTGGTGGCACTTGTTGTTACAGTGTGGTCCAAGGTGTTCCATGATCATCTGCAAGGATTTGTACTATGTTTTTTGTGCTCAAGGCATGTTACAAGTGGCCGAACAGGTTGACATTTTGGGCATTTTTGTGGTTCTCAGTACCTTCTCAATGATATTTTCCATGATTGAGGATCACTCCAAGATTTTTCTTCTCCTAGCCGACTAGTTTTCATCCCCTGCATTTAAATTTGTGACCGTTTCTAGTGGGTCTGGTGGGTGAAACGGAAACCCTAGTCATCCGTAGCTTGTTGCATTCTCTTTGAGGATTCCAAGATGACTAGGGAGCATATATTGTAGCTTTTTTGACTTAGTTGGGTTTCCAAAAAAAAAATTTCTTCTGGTCCCTAGTTGTTGATGGTATTGTACTAAAAGAGGAGCTGGATTTTGGGTATTTTTCCTATCTTTGTGTTGTTTTGATTGTATATTGATCCTGAATATGTTAATGAGAATGCTATTGAGTTCCAATCTTGCATTTGTGTATGTCTTCTTGTTTCAGTTCTGAGCTCATATATGTTAGTGTCACAAAGTGTATTAGCATATGGTAAACAAAGAGTACTGTGAAGTCATCTCTAAGTTCCTAACAAAGTTAGGATTAAAGTCTTTTAGGTGAGTTCAGTGAGTTTACAACCAAGTAAGAATCTGATGTCCTTGTGTTAGAGGGAGAGGGGTACTAGGAAAAGCAATTATCCTAAGCCTAGGAGTGTTTGATTTAAGATCTTTAGTTGATGTATGTAATTGGGTGACTCTTTGCCCTAGGTTAAGGCACGAGTCCATCCTCTAGAGGCATTTCATTGTCATCAACCACACACACACACATTCAAATGATAAAATCTTTTCAATTAGTTAGTAAAAGATATAGTTGTATAATATTTTGGATTCCTTTGAAGAAGTGAATCAAGAGTACACCTGCCTGAGCATCTTTGCTCAAAGTGTAGGAGGATCTCATTGTTGATCCTTGTTAATTGGCCCTCTTCCTTGTAGACTTTGGAGTGGTGATAGAGTCAAAGTTATATTAAAATTATCCATCAAAATATAAACCTACAAGTTGAAGATCAAAGGGAACTCCCAACACTTGGTCAATACTGTGATTGTTCACTTAGTCTTCATGTAGAAATCTCAGTCATTACTAAAACTATTTCCTTGGCTTACACTGTCTTCCTCAGCAATTTACCGATGCTCGGTCAACACTATAATTTCACTCAGCATATACTAACTCAGTCAACACTAACATCACTTGGCTTAAACATGATTTTTCCATTCTTTGCTTGGTTAAGCCTACTAGTTTAGTCTTCAATCTTACTAAGATAAACATTACATTATATTAGCATAGTGCAACATAGTCAAGTACACTTTGTAGTATCAAGATAACTCAACCTTTCCCTAGGTGCTATTATTACCAACCTTGCTTAGCCCCTTAGCAACACTCAAATAGATATAGTACTTTCCTAAGTAGTAACAATCTTACCAATTAAGGTTTGACATCAATGACAATACAACAATTGTTTCAATTGCAGTTTCCAACAATCTCCCTCTTTGGCATTGATGGAAACACCATATGATATCACCTGAATAACACATGGATTACCAACCAATCCAAAAACTTATATGTCCATCAAAAAATTATTTTATAATATCCTTAACTTCATTTTGATTCAAAATCCTATAAGCCTCACTTCTGTTACCATCAGAAGTATTCAGATCTCCCTCTATCCTAATTCTTCATTTCAGTTCATCATCCATTAGTTCATTTCCCTTTTTCCTTTCAGTTCCATCATCTCATCTCCCTCTAACTTTTCAGTATCATGTGTTATCATATCAGTACATCTCCCTCTTTGACGAAAATGTCAAAGCAACAACTAAAACATACATCCATTAGATGTAGATAATATCTATGTAGCTTAGTGTTTCTCCCTCTATCATCTTGCTAATGGCTGTTTCCTTGTCTTTGCTTCTCTTCACAACTCTAGGCCATCCCTAAAGTGTGACAATCTTCTACATTAATTTGTCAAATATTCTATTGTAGCACATTTGATGCAATGCTCCTAGCTTGTCTAGGTAGCCTTAGTTAGGGGAAGAACCCCTAATTGACTTCTCAAATACCCATGAGCTTCTCTGGGTAAAGCTTTAGTGAATATGTTTTCTAATTATTTTTTTGTATTCACATATTCCATTCGGACTTCTTTGTCTTGTACTAATTCTCTCAAGTAGTGATACTTGATTGCAATGTGTTTGGTCTTAGTGTGCATCACTGGATTCTTAGAAATATTGATAGCACTTGTGTTGTCATAGAAAATAACAACAAGTTCAGTGATTTCTTCTTTTGTGCCTATCAACAATTGTTTTATCCATACCAAGTTTGAACAGTTTATTGTAGCAGCAATATACTTGGCCTC
Organism: Chamaecyparis obtusa; assembly: GCA_027943335.1. Lineage (NCBI taxonomy): Eukaryota > Viridiplantae > Streptophyta > Pinopsida > Cupressales > Cupressaceae > Chamaecyparis > Chamaecyparis obtusa. The sequence goes on along the minus strand of BSBK01000321.1, from coordinate 236,454 downwards.
GGCAGTAGATTGGGAAATTCAATTTTGTTTCTTGCTCATCCAGGAGACTAATCTCTATCCAAGAAAGAAATGTCCACCACTTGTACTCTTTCTGTCATCTACATTTCCTGCCCAATCAGCATCTGTATAAACTTGGAGTTCAAATTTTTCATCCTTCTTATAATATAGACCATAGTCAAGAGTTCCTTTCAAGTGTCTGATAATTATTTGCATGGCCATCATATGTGTTTCCTTAGGATTGGCAGAGAATATTGCCACAATCCCAATAGCTAATGCAATTTTTGGTCTACAATGTACAACATACTATAATTTTCTAATCATGGATCTATACAGAGTTTGATTCACTTCTACAACATCATCATTCTTAGATAACTTTTGTCCAGTAACCATGGGAGTTCCCACTAGTTTAGCATCTTCCATCCCAAAAATTTTCAGTATTTCATTAACATACTTAGACTATGTAATGAAAATTCCATTCTTCCTCTGATATACTTGTAAACCAACAAAGAATTTGATCTCACCAAACATACTCATTCTAAATTTAGTTTGCATTTCATTTGAGAAACTTTTACATAATGCATCTTGTCCACCAAAAATAATGTCATCCATAAAGATTTTTTCCCACAAGATACCTTTACATTCTTCATCCTTCATGTACAGATTTCTTGTGTCATTTGTTCTTGAAAATCTAATCTATATCAAGTAGTTGTGCAACCTCTCATACATGCTCTGGGAGCTTGCTTCAATCCATATAATGCTTTGCTCAGTTTGCACACCATGTGTCTTCTATTTGGATCAATAAAACCTTCTGGTTGTTCTATGTAAACTTCTTCTAGTATACCATTTAAAAATGTAGACTTGACATCCAGTTGATAGACCTTGAAATCTTTATAAGCAGCATATGCAAGCAGATTTCTTACTCCTTCCAATCTAGCTACAGGGGAAAATGTCTCCCCATAATCTATTCCTTCTTCTTGTGAGTAGCCTTTGCATATCAGCCTAGCTTTTTTCCTAGTGATTTCACCATTTTCATTCATCTTATTCCAGAACACCCACTTTGTTCCTATAACATTTTTGTTTTCAGGTCTCGGCACTAGAGTTCAAGTATCATTCTTCTCAATCTGGTCAATCTCTTCATTCATTGCTTGTATCTAGTCGTCATTCTCCAATATTTCTCTAGTTGTCTTTGGTTCAAATTCACATAGTAGACATGTTGGATCCTTAGTCTTACTTCTAGTCTGGATTCTAGTATCTTTGTCTCCAATTATCTGATCAGGCTTGTGATGTCTTCTTACATATTTTGCCAAAATAGGTTTAGCTCTTCTCTCCTCTATTTTATCATGTTCCTCAAAAACATTGTTAGATTCAGCTTCAGAATGTTTGGCAACCTCTTCCTGATACTCAATAGCATTTTCTTGTAGCTTGGTATGTTCTTGTTCTTTCTCGACACTATTTTCCTAATGCTCGGCAACTTCTGTCTATTGCTCAACATTGCTTACCCAAGACTCGACATCGGGTGCAAGTCTGTTACTTGCCTCTTCTTCCTCTTAAATGTACACAAAAGATCTATAATCTTCTGGTTTTCTTTTGCTGTCAGCTTCATTTCTTTCTGCATACTCATAAATTTTGACATTCACACTTTCCACAATTTTGTTAGTGTTAGAATTCAAACACTTATAAGCTTTACTTTTTGTGGAGTACCCTACAAATATGCCTTCACCACTCTTAGCATCAAAATTTCCATTCCTAGTATCTTTTAATATATATAACTTACTTTCAAAGATTCTAAAGTATTCAACACTCGGTGCATGCCCATGCCATAATTCATAGGGTGTCAGATTTCTATCTTTCTTAATCTGTACCTAGTTAATAGTGTAGATAGTAGTGCTTATAGCTTCTTTCCAATATTTCTGTGCCACATTCTTTTCAATCATCAATGTCCTTGCATAATCCAAGATAGATCTATTTCTCCTTTCTGCTATACCATTCAATGGAGGTGTTCTAGGTGTAGACATCTGTCTCTTAATTCCTCTATCATTGCAAAATAGATTAAATTCATTTGATGTAAATTCTCCACCTCAGTCAGATCTAAGAAATTTCAAGTTCCTACCTGTCTCCTTTTCAACCTTAGTCAAATACCACTTAAAGAATTGAAAAGCTTTAGATTTTTTTTTAGAAACATCACATGCATCATCCTAGTATGATTGTCAACAAATAAGATAAAGTATCTAGCACCATAGTAACTTTGTACACACATGGGTCCACAAAGGTTAGTATGAACCAAATCTAAAATGTTTTCAGAAGTAAAGGATTTTCTCTTGAAACTTGACTTTGTCATTTTTTCCAAATTGCATTCCTTGCACATCACATTCTCAGGTTTCTTCAATCTAGGTAGACCTCTTACCTTTTTCTTCTTACTTATCTCTACCAGATTGTCAAAGTTAACATGATACAGCCTTTTATGCCATAACCAAATATCATCAAGTTGTGTAATCAAACATGTTTCTTTAGATAGGTCAAGATAGAACAAATTACCTCTAGTCTAATCACCACTTCCAATTAGTTCTCTAGTAGCATTGAATATTTTAGCTTCTTGTGATGAAATTCCACTTGGTAACTAGTTTGGTTAAGCTGAGCAACACTTAACAAATTATAATTAAGACCTTCAACCCAATATGCATTTTCACAAGATATCTTATCAGTCATTTTAATCAAACCTTTTCCTCTAATAGGACATGGTGCATCATTACCAGATTTTACACTTTTACCTCTGTAATGATGTAAGATCTCAAACTTATTTTTGTCACTAGTCATGTGATGTGAACAACCACTGTTAATAATCCATTTATCATTCTTGTTCACATAGGATATCAATGTAGTTTTCTCATCCTCATCAAATTCATCTTTCATTTCAACATAGACTACCTCAATTTCAAAATCATCACTATCAGTGTCAATCTCTTTTTCAGCAATGTAACAATATTTCTTACCTTTTCCTTTGTAATCTTTGTTCCATCGGTAGCTTTTGTCATCTTTTCTATCTTTGTGTTTTCTTTTTCTTTCATCATCTTTATCCTTCCTTTCAGGACATCTAGCATCTATATGACCAACTTTATTACATGCAAAACATATAATAGGGAGTTTACCTTTATACTTTCCTTTTCCCCTTCTTAGTCTTCTAGCCATAAGAGCTTCTAGATATTCTAGGTCTTCATCAAAAGTGTCACTGCCACTTTCACTATCACTTTCACTTTCACTTTCACTTATGCATCTTTCTTTTTCTTTCTTTGGCTTATTCAGAACTAGCTATGACTTAAAAGAAGATTCAACATTTCCAATGCTTCCAACAGTGAAATTATCATAGTTAGAGATTTCAAAAGTAGTCATTTTACCAACCAAACTTTCCAAAGTAAGCACATTAGCAGAGTTACATCTAGATTCCTGAATAGCTGAGATCTTAATAGCATATATAGAATGTAGGGTTCTTAGTACTTTCCCAATTATAGTTTCATCATCAATAGCCCCATTTGCTCCTCTAATAGCATTCACAACTTCTTTTATTCTACCATAATATTGTGCAATGTTTTCACCTTCTTGCATTCTCATTTCATCAAACTTACCTCTAAGATTCTCAGCCTTTTCTTTCAGCACATTCAAGTCACCACCATAGATCCTTGCAAGAGTGTCCCACATATCCTTAGCAGTTGTGCAATCCTTAATGTCCTCAAATTTTGGATAGCTTAGGGCAGATGCAATTTCTAGCATTGCCTGATTATGTTCTTTCTTGGCTCTCATTTCTTCGGTAGTCAAAGGTATGACAGGTGAGACATAACTGTTCTCAATGTAGTACTTTGTAGAGTCACTAATACTAGCTAGATGTAGCTTCATCAAGCTTTTCCATGCGGGGAAGTTTTCCTTGTTTAGCTTCTATACCTCCTTATACATCCTGATCATTTACTTCAAGCCCCTTTAAACTTGATATCAGTCAACACTAATAATAAGCAAAAAAGCTCTGATACCAATTGTTAATATGATTTAGAAAAATGGAGAGGGAGGGTGAATTAGTTATTCTCAAGTCTTGATGTATAAAACAATCTCAAAAGCTTATCCTTAAATCAGATCCAAAACCAAAACAAACTCAGTCATCACTGATTTAATAATAGAAACATATAACAATGTAGTCCACTACCTAGCTATAACTTAACTTGCAAAACATAGTAATGTTCAGATCTAAACATTCACACAAGTATTAATACCAAGATTTATAGTGTAAACCCAATTTGGGAAAAACCACTTTGTAACATGCTACTATTATTTTCACTCTTCTAAAGTGAGCTCAGTAAAAAGACAACCCTATCAAAGGTTACAATACACACTGTTAGGTGTGACCCGATTAAAGGATTTCAATCACCCTGTTAAAATTGAGCCTAGTCACCGGACTTACATACACTCCATTAGAATGCAACCTTGTTCAAAGGATTTAACATATGACTGTTACGTCAACCTCTGTTAAAAGGATTTTGACTGTTACAATGGTTAGAAAGTAGCATCAGTATTATCTAAAAAATATACAACTCACTTTGAAAACATCGGATCTAATTCCATACACTAATGCTAGTTTAATGACTTTGAAACTTTGCCATTTACATCTCTGATCTGCTCAGAACTTTTCTTCAAGCAATCACCACACTCCTCCTTCAACCTTTTTCTACTTATTCAGTCAATAAAACTTTCTTCTTCCAGCATTCTCTGTTCACCATGTACATACATATCAAAATGCTCAAGTTCGCTTATATTTTCCTGAATTAGGTTAACTCATCTTCTGCTTCTCAATCTCAATCGTAGATCTTAGGGATAGGTCAAATTCATTGAATCTACCCACTTAATATTCTTCAGCTCCTTTTCTAGAATCATCTCAAATCTCTTAAAGATTTACAATAAAACTTTTTACAATGCATTTAATGCTTCCAAACAATAAATAAATAAAGTCAACACATTTTACATAATCAATTCAACAATGTCGGCTCCAAAATTAAATTCTCTTCAAATATAAAATTGTTGATGCTCGGTCAATACTATGATTGTTCACTCAGTCTTCATGTAGAAAGCTCAGTCATTAATAAAACTGTTTCCTCAACTTACACTGTCTTCCTCGACAATTTACTGATGCTCGATCTACACTATACTTTCTCTCAGCATATACTAACTCGGTCAACACTAACATCACTCGGCTTAAACATGATTTTTCCATTCTTTTCTTGGTTAAGCATACCAATTTAGTCTTCAGTCTTACTAAGATAAACAATACATTATCTCATCATAGTCCAACATAGTCAAGTACACTTTGTAGTACCAAGATAACTCAACCTTCCCTAGGTGCTATTGTTACCAACCTTGCTTAGCCCCTTAGCAACACTCAAATAGATATAGTACTTTCCTAAGTAGCAACAGTCTTACAATTTAAGGTTTGACATCAATGATAATACAATAATTGTTTCAATTGTAGTTTCCAACAGGTATGAAATAATGTCACCATTTCTTCAGTGCTTGAAAAATAGTATAGAATTCTTGATCATACACAAAATATTTCCTTCTAGCATCATTCAAATTTTCACTAAAGAAAGCAACAGGTTTACCTTCTTGACTCAACACAAGTGCAATTGCACTTCCACTTTCATCACATTCTACATGAAGTACCTTACTGAAATCAGGTAATGCCAAAATAGGTAATTCAACAACCTTCTTCTTCAGAGTCTCAAAACTTTTTTTAGCTCCATGTGTCCACTTGAATTATCTTTAATCTCCTCTCATAGTTTAAGTCATAGCATTACAAATTGAACTGAAATTCCTTATGAAATTTTGGTAAAAACTTGCCAAACCGAAATGATCTTACCTCACTAGAATTGGTAGATGTAGGCCAATTCAAAATAGCTTCAACCTTTTCAGGATCCATCTTCAAATCATCAGCTCAAATAAAAAATCCCAAATACAAAATCTCATCTTTCATGAATGAACACTTTATCAGATTTATTAGCAACTTTTCCTCCTTCAATCTTTGCAAAACTTGTCTAACATGTAAAAAATGTTCTTCTCTAGTCTTACTGAATATTAGAATGTCATCAAGATATACAATCACAAACTTACCCAATAATTTCTTCAAAACTTCATTCATCAGCCTCATAAAAGTACTCAGTGCATTAGTTAAACCAAAAGGCATAAACAACCACTCATACAAACCTTCTTTTGTCTTGAAAGAAGTCTTCCATTCATCACCTTCTCTAATTCTAATCTGATGATACTTTTTTTTAAAATCAATCTTTGTGAAATACTTTTCTCTAGTCAAACTGTCCATTATGTCATCCATTCTCAGTATAGGAAACCTATACTTCAATGTTATCTTATTGATTGCTCTAGAATTGGTACACATTCTCCATTCTACGTTATTTTTAGGTTCCAATACAATAGGTGCTACACAAGGACTCAAATTTTCTCTGATCAAACCTTTCTCCAGCAACTCTTGAATCTGTTAGTTCAGTTCTTGATTCTCAATAGGTGTCAACTAATGAGGTGTCTTATTCAGTAAACTATCTCTAGGGATTAGATCCATACAATTATCAATGCTTCTTTTCAGTGGAAAACCATCAGGCACATTATCATAAATAATATCACTGTGCTCGGTGAGTAACTTATCAATCTCCTTAGGGACATTATCCTCTATTTTCTTACTTGGTTTGTTAGGAATCACAGTAAAACATACATCATTCTTTTTCAAAGAGTTAACAAAATTTCTTCCCTCCATTAAAAAAACTTTTATAGATGTGTAAACATTACTAATAGGTTCTTCGATCAATGGTAACAATATTTGTTTCTTTCCATCAACCACAATAGTATACTTATGCAATCTTCCATCATATATAGCATGTCTATCATATTACCAAGTTCTACCCAAAAAAATATGACAAAAATCCATAGGCATGATATCACATAACACCTTATCATAGTACTTTCCAATCTTCAAATTCATATAACATTGTTCACTTACCAGGAGTGTATGCTCATCTTTGATGCATGAAATCTGATAAGGCTTCAGATGTACCAACCTTTCCAATTGCAATTTTGTTACCATCGCATCATATGCCAAATTCTCTGAGCTACCACTATCAATGATTACCTTCCAAAATTTATCAGAAACTCTACATCTGGTCTTGAACAAACTTTTCCTTATTGGATCTTCCTTCTTACTTTCATTACACAGTGCTCTCCTTATCATCAAGTTATTTTTTTTCTCAGGTTCATTTAGTGACTCTTCTTGCACCAAAGCATTTCTACTGCTACCAGACTTCTTGCTAGCATGTGTACATTCAAAACATCTATGTCCTTCTCCATAATTGTAACAAGTTCCTCAAAAAATTCCTCTGCTATAACCACCTTGGTAGTTACTACCTCTACCTCTAGATGAATTTTCACTTTTCCACTTGGTCTTGCCTTTGTCTAGATTTGTCTTTTTTGGTTCAGAACTACCATTTTCACCATTAGATCTACCTCTTCCTCTAGGGAATCTACCACCTTGACCTCTTTGTCTTTGCTCATGTCTTTTGTTCAATTTCTCCTTAGCTCTCAATGCAAATTGATAAGCATCTTCAATATTCTCTAGCTTGACCATACTAATTTCCTCTTGGATGGAAACCCTCAAACCATTCAGGTATTTTCCAATTCTTTCCACATCATCTTCATCATGTCCAAATTTGATATCTAATCTATAGAATTCCTTAGTATATTATTTTACTGAGCTATCTTTCTACCTCAAACTTTGCATTTGCCGAACTAGGTTAATCTGATAATCACAAGGTAAGAACTTTCCTTTCAATTTGTTCACCATTTTATTCCATACCTTTATTTTTTCTTTTCCTTTCCTCTTCCTATCCAACTATAGATGTTCCCACCATAAGGATGCATGACTTTTCAACTTTGTGCTTGCAATCTTCACCTTCTTTTCTTCAGGAATGTTTTCATATTCAAAATACTTTTCCATCTCAGTTATCCAGTCCACCAATTCATTAAAAACTAGCTTTCCACCATACTCAAGAGGATTGAAATGTAGTGTTGACTTCAAACTTGTCAAAGCTTTCAAAAATATTTCTTCACCTTGATCCATAATAGGTGTAGGTTTATGCATTCGCCTATTCTTCTTAAACTTCATCATCACTAATATCTTCAAGATGGCTACCTCTTCTTTGGGCTATTTCAACAACTTCTAACCTAGCAGCAATCTACCTTAGCATATCTACCAATCCTGGATCTGCATCTTGCCTCCCACAAACCATCTTGACAACCCTCTACAATTTCAAGTCAGATCACAATCTGCTACCCCACAACAACCAACTAGGGCTTCAAGAGGAACCTACAAACCTAGATCCATAGACCTAGATCAACATCTCTCCCCAAATTGATACCACTTGATGAAAGGTAGGGAGAAAGAGGGGCCAAACAATGGCATGCCCTAATGATCCAAGCCTACTCAACACATGCAGAAGAAAATAAACACAAGAGGAAGAGAGAGAATGCAAAAGCTTTCATATATTTTCATTAAATAGAATCATACATGTCGGGCTATAAGGCCTTCCTGGTTCAGGATAGATATTAAAATGATTTTTAGAAGTCCTCAAACATGCAAGGATCTATCAAAATCTCTACTTCTATTTTCTACCAAACTCCTATCAAAAACCTACTCCCTAAACTACAATCAAACAACTACATTTATACAAGAGCCTACCGAACTAAGTCAGTCTTCAGATCCATAATCAATAGAAGGAATGGTCAGATCTGGGACCAAACACCTCCCAATTATGGATTCCAACATTAAATCCACAACCCAACATAAATGCACAAGTCCACCACAATAGAAATTAAAACTCAACCCGTCTATGAGCACAGGTAACCAAGCAGCAGACAAGAAACATCAAGCGCTGGTGAAACAATCGACCACCCAGGAAATAACTGACCACACTTGGCAACCAAAGGAAACCAACCAACTCAATCAAAGCAAGAACCGAGCAACACAGACAAACTCCAAATTATTTTTAGTGACATAGGATTTCCAAGGACCCGAGATGCTCCTACATCACATTATTAACCATGTGGAGCATGTTTTTTTATCTCAATCTATGTCTCCACCTCAACCTCAAACTCAACCTCAAGCTCCACCTCAACCTAAACCAAAACCTTACCCTAAATGGAAACCTTACCCTAAACCTTGAAAACAACCTAAGAATAAAAAACCTCTGGAACTCTTGATTACCTTTGATGATTCTAAGACTATTAAAGCTCCTAATGGTCCCCTTTACATATATACTAGGATTTCTAAGATACATACGCTTGGTTGTCTTGTTGATCCTACATCCTTAGTCAATATTATTACTAAAGAAATTCTTTTTATGAAGAACTTGTAATGTGATTCTTATGATATATGTGATGTGTGGATTTGAACTTGTAATGGTTTTCTTTATCCATCATTTGGTTCTATTAACTTGTCAGTTGAAATTTGTGGTAAAATGGTGGAAACTACCTTTGTTTTTGTTCCTACTTATGATCAATTTCAAGTTAAGCTTGGTTTGCCTTGGTTGAATGACATGCATTCTGTTGCTTCTCCTATCCATAAGTGTCTTAAATTATGAAGCAAGGCCAAAGACAAGAGGGGCCAAACAATGGTGCATCCTAATGATCCAAGCCTACTCAACGCATGCGAAAGAAAAAAAACACAACAGTGAGAGAGAGAATGTAGAAGATTTCATATATTTTCATCAAATAAAATTATACATGCCAGACTATAAGGCCTTTACAGTTAGGGAAAAATATTACAATGATTTCAAGAAGTCCTCAAACATGCGAGGATCTATCAAAATCTCTACTTCTATTTTCTACCAAACTCCTATAAAAAACCTACTCCCTAAACTACAACCAAACAACTACATTTATACAAGACCCTACCAAACTGAGTTAGCCTTCAGATCCATAATCAATGAAAGGAATGGTTAGATCTATGACCATAGGCCTTCCAATTATGGATTCCAACATTAAATCCATGACACAACATAAATGCACAAGTCTGCCACAACAGAAACTAAAACTCAACCCGTCTGTGAGCACAGGTAACTAAGCAACAGACAAGAAACACCAAGTGCCAGTGAAACAACCGACCACCCAGGAAATAAATGACCACACTCAATAACAAAATGAAACTGACCAACTACTGACCAACTCGGTCAAAGCAAGAACTGAGCAACAAAGATAAACTCCAAATTGTTTTTGGTGACATAGGATTGCCAAGGACCCAAGATGCTCCTCATTATTAACCATGTGGAGCATGTTTTTTTATCTCAATCTGTGTCTCCACCTCAATCTCAAACTCAACCTCAAGTTCCACCTCAATCTAAACTAAAACCTCACCCTAATTGGAAACCTTAACCTAAACCTCAAAAATAACCTAAGAATAAAAGACCTCGGGAACTCTTGATTACCTTTGATGATTCTAAGACTATTAAAGCTCCTAATGGTCCCCTTTACATATGTGCTAGGATTTCTAAGATACATACACTTGGTTTTCTTATTGATCCTACATCCTTAGTCAATATTATTAGTGAAGAAATTCTTTTTATGAAGAACTTGCAATGCGATTCTTATGATACATCTGATGTGTGGATTCAAACTTGTAATGGTTTTCTTTATCTATCATTTGGTTCTATTAACTTTTCAATTGAAATTTGTGGTAAAATGGTGGAAACTACCTTTTTTGTTATTCCTACTTATAATCAATTTCAAGTTAAGCTTGGTTTGTGTTGGTTGAATGACATGCATTATGTTGCTTCTCCTATCCATAAGTGTCTTAAATTATGACACAAGGCTGAAGCCAAGAGGGGCCAACTAATGGTGCACCCTAATGATCCAAGCCTTCTCAATGCATGCGGAAGCAAAAAAACACAATAGTGAGAGAGAGAATGTAGAATATTTCATATATTTTCATCAAATAGAATGATACATGCTAGGCTATAAGGCCTTCTCGGTTAGGGCTAGATATTACAATGATTTACAAATTTCCTCAAACATGTGATGATCTACCAACAATCTCAAATTCTACTATCTTCTATCTCCAAACTACTATCAAAAACTCCCTCTAAACTCTAAATCAACAACTACATTTATATGAGAAGCTAGCAAATTGAGTCAGCCTTTAGATCCACAATCAATAGAAGAAATGGTTAGATCTAGGATGACACACCTCCCAATGATTGATATCAACATTAAAACTATGACTGAAAACAAATGCACAAGTCAGCCACAACAAAAACTAAAACTAACCTGCTGGTGAGGAAAGATAATCGAGTAGCAGACAAGCAACACCAAGCGCTAGTGAAAGAACTGACCACCCAGGAGATAACTGACCAAACTTGGTAACCAAAGGAAATTGACCAACTACCAACCAACTTGGTCAAAGAAAGAACTGAGAAACATAGACAAACTCCAAAAAATTTTAGTGACATAGGATTGCAAAGGACCCGAGATGCTCCTGCATCAGACACTTGGGGTTATTTTGAAATGATTCTCTGAATCATTTGGAAGGTATGATCCAAGCTACATCCAACTCAAATGATAAAATTCATGAACTTTCTTCCATCGGTCTATTCTTCCACTTTACTAGATATTCCATATACAATTTTCCTCTTGTAGTCTTTCCTTCAAAAAAATTTCAATTTCATCATTATTCTTCTTAGGATATTCTATCGATACTGTCACTTCTTCATTGGGTTCATGATACTCATATAAATTAGAAATGTTGAAAATCGATGATATGTCCATGTCATCATGTAACTCAATTTCATATGCATTTCCACTGTCAAATTTCCTCAAAATCTTGCAAGGTCCAAACTTCTTCATCTTCACCTTCCCATATGTTCCAACAAAAAATCAGCCTTTCTTCAAATGAACCATCACTTCATCACCAACTTCAAAATTTCTATGTCTTCTTGATCTATCAACTCTGTCTTTGTATTTCTGATTATTGTCTTCCAACTTTAGCTTCACATCTTCATGCAATGTCTTCATGTACTCAACAAATTTTACTCCTTCAACACTTCTCTTATTTTCATCAGCAATGTCTCTCAAATTAGATATACCTCTTGACTCTGTGCCATTCACAATCTCAAATGGTGTCTTTCTAGTACTCCTATTCATTGAATTATTGTATGCAAATTTTTCTTGTGCCAACATAGAATCCCAATTACTCAGTGTGTCTCCAACTAAACATCTCAAAAGATTTCTCAAACTTCTATTCACAACTTCAATCTATCCATTGGTTTGTGCATGAAATGTAGAACTATATTTCAACTCAGTGCCAAATTTCTTTCAAAGGGTCTTCCAAAAGTATCCAACAAATTTACTATCTTGGTCAGAGATTATACTCCTCGATAATCCATGCAATCTCGCAATTTCCTTAAAGAAAAGATCTACTACATGTACTGCATCTGATGTCTTTCTACAAGGTATAAAATGTGCCATCTTAGAAAATCTATCCATAACAACAAATATAAAATAATTACCTCTTACTGTCTTGGGTAAGCCAAGAAAAAAGTCCATACTAATGTCAATCCAAGGTTTCTCATTAACATCAATCGGTACATACAATCTAGTATTCTGACTTACTCCTTTTGCAACTTGACAAATTCCACAACTTTTCACAAATTTTTGAACATCTTTATACAACTGCAGCCAATGGTACTTCTCGTTAAGCAAATTCCATGTTTTATCAATACCAAAATGTCCAGCCAAACCACTACTATGCTTCTCCTTTATCAAATTAGTTCTTATTATTCCTCTCGGTATACACAACTAAATGTCTTTAAATAGCATACCTTCCTAAGTAAAATATTCATCCCATTTAGTATCTTGTTGATCTTGAATAGGTTCTTTGCACTTTCTCCATGGGTCAGAAAAATCAGGGTCAAACTCATAAGAATCTCTCATCTCATCAAAACCAAGAACTTCAACTTTCATCTCGGTCATCAAAGATCTTCTTCTACTCAATGCATCAACAACTCAATTAGTGACTCCACTCTTATGGTTTATCACAAATGTATAACCCTGCAAATACTCAACACATTTCATATGTCTTTGATTCAATTTATTCTAACTACCCAAATACTGTAAAGCCTTATGATTAGTATATAACACAAATTCACTCGGTATCAAATAATGTCTCCATTTCTTCAATGCTTAAACAATAGCATATAATTTTTGATCATACACAAAATATTTCCTTCTAGCATCATTCAAATTTTCACTAAAGAAGGAAATAGGTTTACCTTTTAGACTCAACACAGCTCTAATTGCACTTCCACTTGCATCACATTCTACTTCAAATAATTTATTGAAATCAGGTAATTCCAAAATAGGTAATTCAAAAACCTTCTACTTCAGAGTCTCAAAACTTTTGTCAGCTCCATGTGTCCACTTAAATTCTCTTTTGTCTCCTCTCATAGTTTCAGTCATAGCATTACAAATTGAACTAAAATTCCTTATGAACTTTTGATAAAAACTTGCCAAACCATGAGATGATCTTACCTCACTAGCATTCATAGGTGTAGTCCAATTCAAAATAGCTTCAACCTTTTCAAGATCCATCTTCAAACCATCAATTGAAATAAAAAATCCCAAATACACAATCTCCTCTTTCATGAATGAACTCTTTTTTAGATTTATCAGCAACTTTTCCTCTTCCAATCTTTGCAAAACTTGTGTAACATGCAACAAATGTCCTTCTTTGGTCCTACTGAATATTAGAATATCATCAAGATATACAATCACAAACTTACCCAAGAATTTCTTCAAAACTTCATTCATCAGCCTCATAAAAGTACTCAATGCATTAGTTAAACTAAAAGGCATAACCAACCACTCATACAAACCTTGTTTTATCTTGAAAGTGTACACTCACAATGTGCACTTCTCTAAGTCATTACTTCCAAGGGAATCCATGGATTGGAAACCTTGAGAAAGTGACCTAGAGCTCCCTCAGCATGGAGTGCAAGGGTGTTTAGAGGGCTCTTAGCTAGAGCTATTAAGCATATAACCTTGCTAGTAAACCATGCAATGGGAGATTCAAAGAGACAAGGGAAAGAATGCCAATATCCTCAAGAATCAAAATGAAATGCAATGCAAGCTATGCTAGAATGAAAATGCAAGAATGCAACTATATTATGAAAATGAAAGTATTACAAGCCTTTGCTAATTAAACTATGTGGGTTAAGCTAGAACATGAAAGGAAACTAAGTTAAGAATGCAATGAAAGAAACTAAGCTATAATGCAAGTATGAAGACTAGAATGAAACTAAAATGCAACAAGCTCTCCAAAGCTCCAAAGTCACCAAGAAAACTTTTAGCACAACATTAGCATCAAGAGTGGGATCCTTTGAATGAGAAAAGAGCTCTCCTTTTAAAGATAAATGGACCATGAAAATTAAGAGGCAAAAGATTTGATCAAGGGTGGAGCTTGAAAGAGGGATCAATCCTTGTGCACAAATCCCCTCCAATGAGAAAGAAGTGTTGACTTTTGTGCCCCATGTGAGATAAAAAGGTCTTTTCTCCTTTTTATAAAATACAAATAATGCTTTATTTGTGCAACTTAGGATAAGAGGTATGTGGGGGCTTTTTATTTAATAAAAGGGGAGGGAATTCCTTTTAATTAAATAAAGACTTAGGATAAAATGGTTAGCCCATAGAATATAATATAATAAATGATAGAATTAGGATTTGATCAAGGAAATTGATTTAATTTAAAAATATTGCAAAGCATTGATTTAGGAAATTGATAAATTGAAGAAACAGGCCCAAAGTCTAGGCAACCATTTTAGGGCGCATACATTTGCCCCTCTTTGCCTAAATTTCTTATAAGCTTAGCTAGAGAAATAGTAAATGAGAGCAACATGATCAAATCACTAGAAGTCATAATCGAAGATGAAAGATAAAGGATAACCATCAAGCAATGAAGATATGCCCTAGTTTGACTAGGTTTTACTAAGAAAGATATAGGATAAAAATGAAGTCAAACCTCAGAGAGATGAAGTGATGGAGATGAATGAAAGACTGGGGTAGTGATAGAGATGGGGATGAAGAAATGAAGATGCCCCAGTGAAGATCAAAGGATCGGGCCTCAAACGGTCAGCCAACTATGCAGAAGGAGAAATTTTAAAATGTAATTTTGAATATCAAGATGAACTTGGATTTCAATTTCAACCCTGAAAATGGATCCAAGACATTGAAATTAGCCAAGGATGCAATTTTTGTGAAATTTTGAGATGTTTTGAAAATTAGATCAAAAAGTCAAAATGCTATATAAGGGGTAAAAAGGTCATTTTCAAATTCATTTTGTCTTATTATGATTTTGAGAACTTCAAGAGATCAGAGAGAGAGATTATGGCTCAAAAAGAAGTGATTCCCATCCACACACATCGATTTGAGCATGGTCAGTTGCACAACTAGCCTCCTCAGTATGGTGCCCTGGTAAGTTTTCAAAAAAAACTTGTCGTTTGAGTCATTTAATGCATTTAAAACATGTTTTTAAAGTTTTGAAATTATTCATGGGTGAAAATTTGTACGATACTGCATGACTACTAAACCACCTGCCTAGATATTATCACATCAACTGCCTAGAAACCATCACACAACCTTAGTGAGAAATATCGTCTGGACAAATTGTATCATCCTGATACTTTGCAAACTATCACATAGAGTCATCTTGTTGTCTTATTGATTTGTGTCATTTCCAGTCTCCTTTGGTTGATTTGGGTTAGATCAGGTTAATTTTCCTATCATTGGAAGCTTGTTTGCACTTGAGATTTTTGTGTTTTGACCGTTTGATTAGTAATCTTTGATTTTACAAGTGATCTTGCTTGGAATCGGTAAGTTAGAAATCGCACTTGTTGAAAAGACCAACCTTTGGATTCTTTGATAACACACTTGGAGAGTCTTAGTAGTCTCTTGTCCAATTCACTTCCATCCAAAATCTATTTCAATCAAATATAACTTGGTTAAATCATCCTCCTGATCCATATGTGTTAGGATACTTATCCATTGATTGGGCACCTTTGTGGCAGTGTTGGTTTACACCTTTTGCAATTTTCTATTTTACCATCTCTCTTTTGGAAAATTGAATGCTTCTACTATCTTAGTTTGGTACCAAAATTTCTTAGGGTCATCTTATCACTGAGTGCTTTTCCTTTCATGTCGGTTATGACAAGGTATCAAGTGAATCAAGGGAAACAACCTCAAATAGTCCTTAACCAATTACCCCCTATTCAAACTCACCAAAAATGTAAAGGAAGTGAGCCTATGTTTGACCAATCACCTAGGAGTGAGTTTGAAGTTTGGTTTAAACCTAAGAGCAACCCTAGTGAGTTGAGCACATCCTTAGCACCTTCTCAATCAGATATGGATATGAGTTACACCATGACTCGATGAGAGAGGGAAGCAATGGATCAAAATCTTGATGACATATTTCAAAGACATAGAGACAACATTATATTTGGTGATTCCTCTCATGACAATCAACCAGAATCACCCCCTATCAATACTAGATATTTGGATGCCCATCAAAGGGTTGAAAAGCATAAGAGACAAGCTCACCAAGATGAATGGTCATAACATGAAGCCAAGAAAATGAACCTTTTGATGCTCATGTGAATGCGGCATATACCAATGACTTGTTCAAACATTCAAGACCAAGTTCACCACTCCAAACAACCTCAAGGTATAAAATTGAAAGGCTCAAAATAATTGAGTGTGAAAAGAAAGCCTTTTTAAATGAACAAGCTGCAAAAGAAGAGAGGTTTAGAATCATAGAGGTGGAAAGACAAGCCTTGTTAGAATTGGAAAGGAAGGCCTCTCAAAAAGAACATGATAGAATTTTGGCCCAATAGCTTAATTCCTAATTCAACAATAGGGGTGTCAATAGTGGAAACAACTCTCCACCATCTACTCCTTCTGGGACCCCATGAAGCAGAAGGCATTCAAGAACCCAATCAATATCTCCTAGTCCTAGAGGAAGAAGGACTTCACAACATGCTCATTATAGGAGACAAACAACTCCTAGGAACTCAAGACAACCATCACAACATGCTCATCATGGTTCCTAACATGGGGATAGTAGCTCAAGTTTTGATGCTCAAGACTTCATGAAGATGCAACAAGAATCACTCTTCCAATAGTATGTGGAGAGAAAAACAAAGACAAGTTCCTAGAGAGCTTAATCAATAAGGGTGCTAGAGTCCCTTATAACTTTGATGTGGATAGAAAGATTAAGAAGCAAAATTGATCTTAAGAAGAAGAGATCAGACAAATGAAGAGTATGATGGAAAAGCTATTGGCACCTAAGATTTCATTCTCACTTGACTCAATTTGTCCTAATCCTTTTGACAAGAGTGTGAGCATGAAATATTTTCCTAGGAAGGTGGAAATTCCCCAATATGACAAGTATGATGGTAATGGGGATCCACATGACCATGTGCACCAATTCTAGATTATGAGCTTTGAGTTTCATCAAGATGACTCCTATCTCATGAGGTTGTTCCCAAGGAATCTCAAAGGAAAAGAAATGGAATGGTTCACCAATATAACTCCCCCCATCAAGACTTTCAAAGAACTTGTTCATGGATTTGTCCAAAACTTCACCTACAATCTTTCAAGATATGTCACCATGTTGGAGCTATGTAACTGAAAACAAAATCAAGGGGAGTCCTTTTTTGGTTTCTTGCAAAGGTGGAGATGTCAATGTTCTTTCTACTCTAGGACCATTCCTAAAAAAGAGAAGATTGACATCCTTATTAGAAACTTGGTTCCTGAGATGTGGTGTGAAGTGAGGAAAATGGTCTTTGACTCCTTTGACACCATGGTTGAAACCACATGCAGAATTGAAGATGTTTTGAAAGAGCAAGGAATTTTGACCAACAACAAAAACAACAACAATGGTCAAAATAACCATAATGCTAATAAGGATAAAGGGAAAAACTTGCACTGGAATAAGAACAATCAAGTGGTTAATGATGGAGTGGTGGACTCTTCTCAACCTAAGAATCAAGGTGTTCTTCACTTATCTAGTGTTGTTCAAGCAATGAAGCTCAACACATCCAACCAACAAGAACATAAGCCAAGATACCATGAAAAGCCCAAGAAAGAGAGGCGTCAATTTTCAAAGTTTGGTGATTCCTATGAGGATGTCTTCAAAACACTCATTTCCAACAATCTTGCACATCCTCAAGATCCAACAAAGCATAATATTTCTGATGTTAAACAAAATTGGTGGGATGAGAAAGCTTTCTGCAAATTCCACAATGGTATTGGACATGATATTGAACACTGTTGGAAACTTAAGCATATCATCCAAGATCTCATTGAGAATGGAAAACTTAAGGTGGATGGTTTGAACACTAATGCTGATCATAAGGCTTTCAAAGATCCTTTTCCTACATATGAGATGGGGGAAGCCTCTAAACCAAAGAATGGAAAGGCCGAGATCAACTACACTTACACAGCTATGGAAAATGTGGTCAACATGCTCAAAGTTGTGGAAGAAAGTATCAACATGATGAGGAACAAGGATCCCTATGGTTATGATGTGGATTCTCCTCTTATCTTTGATTAGGAACCTATGGTCGTGCTAAGGGATCCTCACTCTAGAAGGTCATCCCAAGCTCTTCATGCTATCATGAGAATTCAAGGTCCTATTGTCATTAGGGGACCCAGTTCCAATCAATCCAATAAACCAAAGCAAGTGGCATCCAAGAAGGTCACCACAAAGTCAATAGTTGATCCCAAAATGAGTTATAATCTTGTTGACCAATTTCAGAGAACCCCAACTTAGATTTCAATATTTGAGCTCTTAGAATTGTCCCCAAGACATAAGCATGTCCTTGAGGATGCCTTGTGTGCAACAAATGTCCCTAACAATTTAGATGTCGATCAATTCCAAAGAATGGTAAATCATATTGCTAGCCCACATTACCTTACTTTTTTAGAGGATGATGACAAAGCTTTGAGCCACTTGCATAATCTTGCCCTTCATATTGAGGTCATGATCCATAAAGCCCATGTCAGGCGCATGTTGATAGATGGGAGTGCTTGGCTCAATATTTATTCCTTAAGTCTTTTAAAAACATTGAGTTATTCAGAGGAAGTTATAGATGCTAGAAAGAAGATCACCATAAAAGCCTATGATGAGGCAGAAAGAAGTTCCAAGGGGTTGGTTGTTCTTCCTGTTAGGATTGGCCTTGTTGAGAGAGACATTTTGTTTCAAATTGTTGATGCTAGTCCTCTAGCATACAAAATCTTACTTGGTAGACCTTGGATCCATGAGATGTAGGTAGTGCCATCTACCTACCATCAGTGTGTTAAGTTCCCCTACAATGGAGTTGAAATCTATATACCTGGGGATAGCACCTTGTCTGTTAACTCAATTTTAGTAGGGACTCATGTTCCTCTCAATAGAGAAGTAGAGGATTTCAATGTGACTCTAGCACAATGCAAACATAAGTTCAAGTCAATAGACCTTGGTATGGGGGGTATCAACTTAACTCCTTTACAAAACTAATAGTGGTAGATGGTTTATGTGCTTTTATGTTGTTTTCTAGGTTGAATTAATATGTTGTTAATTCTTTTTTAGTTAGTTGTTTATTGTACCTCGGGACATCACCCTATTGTTGCTACTTAATTAAAAAATAATATTTATTTAAGTGAACATATTATTATTTAGGTGACACACATATGATAGATAGGTTATATGATATTTTATTTGAGGCAAAAAATTATTTATTTCACTTGTTAATGAAATTATTTCTTTAATTTTAATATATAACATAAATAGGTTCTCAAGTATCATCCTATTTTTATCAACACTTGAATTTTTTATTTACATAAGAATTATTTAATAACAATATATGGTTAAAAAGTGTGGTAAGACTAGATAATATATTCACAAGTGGGTGATCAACTCTTGGACCTTGATCAACTATTGGCCCCTCTCCCCTAATACAAGATAGGTAATTACATAAAAAAAGATAAGAAAATGGAGATTTTAGGAAGTCATGGAAAAAGTAATATAGTCAAGCCTTCAAAGTCTCTTAATGAATTGAAAAATGTGAGGATAAGAGAAAATTATATATTGAAGCCAAAATGGGTGGGTAGAAGATTGGGTGGGAGAGATTCAAAACTTCATTTAAAATAAATGCTACCATGATTGTCACTATCAAACTAGAGGATAATGACAACACATAGAATGGAAATGAAAGTCTCAGAGAGGGCCCCACAGTAGAAAAGTGAAGCAACTAGTGCTTTGAGTGTGTTGGTTAAGTCAAACTATTAAATATAGCATATGCACAGCTTAAATGGAACAAATATCTATTAATAATCATAAATATTTGTTATCTTTAAGTTGTATCTAACACAAAAGGACCAATAGTTGAAAATGAAAAAATAATAATTTGTTGTAAAAATAATAAATTAAAATTATATAAAATACAACTTATATCTAAAATAAATGAGCCAATAGTTCAACACTAAAACCTTTTGATAATCTCATAAATTTCATGGGAAAATGCAATGTATTTATTTTTTTCACATTTTATATTTGTTATAAGATAATTTATTAATATGAAATACTCCAATGCATGTATATTAGCACCCCAATAGTTTTACACATTAGAATAATATTTGTTCACTATAATCAGAATACTTGTTTAAGTGAGCATCTTTTTTTTATTAATTGAGCATATTATTTTTAAATAGCATGCTTATAATGGATAGCTATGATATTTTATTTGAAAAAATAAATTATTTATTTCACTTGTTAATGAATTTATTTATATACTTTTAATATAATATTTATATGTTCTCATATGTTTAAGTGTGTATCCATTTTGACTAATGTTTGGAATTTTTTTATTTACATGTGAATTATTTAATTATAATATATAGTATAAATGGGTGACAAGATTGAATCACAAGTGAATGTACAACTATAGAGCCTAAACGGGTATGTGCAAGATCATGAGGGGCCAAAAAGTGGCGATGTCAATTCAAAACTTTGACAATGTAGCTGACAACTTTTTTTTCACCTGAATTTGATAAAACGAAAAGGGTATCTGAAGGAGATTATCAACTTTCTATCGATATAATTGCTGTCAAATTTTGAATTTGGTAAGTAATTATTAGTTATTTTCTAATTGAGATACCTTTAAAGTGCTGATTTATATACTAATTGAAAAATGACTATAACTTTAAGACGGTATAACATTTTTGAAAACTAAAAAATGTGTCACATTCTATGCTTCACCTACTATAAGGAAAAAAAATAAAAATTGAATTTTGTAAAGTTTTGAATGAGTTAAGGTGGTCAGACACGAGAGTTTTTTTATTTTGAAAATGTTGTAGCAAAAAATTCATAATTAATTTTTTTTTTTGGAATAAAATTACAAAAAAATATGTGTCACATCCAGGCACGAGTCTACTACTTATTTATAAAATATTATAATAAAATATTATCATTTGATTATGATTAAGGTGGTCAGACATACACCTACTTCTTCTTTTTTTCCTGAAATGTTTGTACTGCTACATTGAAATCTATACTTTTCACCAATCATACTAACTTTTTCTCAAAAATGGCCTAGTAGTTTAGAAACTACATTCAATTTTCTATAGATTCTATTCTTACAACTTTTTGATATTAGGTTCATAGCTAGTTGAAATTTTCACGTCAACTTGACTAACCCTAATTTGCTGATTTTTCATTCCCACTTAAGGGCATAGTTTGGCCCCTCATGATCTTGCACATACCCAAACTATGAGTTGGATTTCGATGATATTTTCTTTTTTCTCTTCATATGCATGTTGACACCTTAAAAACTATTTCTTGGCTTCACAATATCATAGAAACTCATTGTAGGAACCATCAAATGTCGAAGGGTGAAAACGTGACCATTTCAAAGTGATGCTTGACACCCACTAGGAAACATATCTATGTGTGCATCTTCTATTGCAGCCTATCCAACTCCAGTATAGGTCACCAAACCTTTTGAAAGAACTAGATACACATGTACATGTACATTTGAAATTAATTTCAAATAAATTAATTTTTAACATAATATATATATCTAACTTGAAACATACATACTTCAAATGGAAAAATTTAACTTTGAAAACATGTTAATTCATGCATTTACATATAAATTTAAACATTTAAAACTTCTTCAACATGCAACACTTTTGAACTGGAAGGTTCATAAATTAAACAAGTCAAATTGCATATATCATGTGTACATCTAATTGAACCATAAGCATAAATATGCATAACATGTGTCCATCTGAACAAAAAGATCCATCCATTGCATCCCCATAAGCATACATATATATATTTAAAGATAAACATGTGGACATCCCCATTGAATATATTCATATGTCCATCTGACCAAAAAGATTCCATCCATTGTATTATAGATCCATATTGCATGATTGACATGTTTTTAGGTTTGTGTTTATGTTTTGGGTAAATTATATATTTTTAGGTTTGGGTTTACGTTTACATTTCAAACTTTTGGATAAATTATATATATTTTTAACTTGGGTTTACATTTAAGTTCCAAACTTTTGGGTAAATTATATGTTTTTAACATCAATAATATACCCTAAACATATTTATTACTTAAAAATGAAAAAAAACAATAGATTATAATGTTAAGTGGAAAAAATTCATTTTTTACATACTTATACAGGAAAAAGTTAAAAAAGACATAAAATAAATAAAAATAATAATTAGACCCCCTACCTGGAACTCGGCCAAGTTTTCTCTAAAGCCCCTTTCCCACTCTCTTAGCCCCTCAATGTGCAAATGACGGGCTTGGGGTTCTTTTTATATTTAAAACATCATAAGGACTCAACCGAGTACCACTCAGCCTAGTCTTTTCGGTGATGTAGGCACCATTTGGTGCTACATGGTACCTACATGTACTCGGTCATGTTAGACTCAGTCAAGTCTAACTGAGCCAAGTGAATTGAGTTAGCCTAAAAGGTGACACTCAATTGTGCTTTTACCCTTGATTCTTTTACTTTTTCACCTAAACCTAAATAATTGCATTCACAACCTCATCAACTCTCAAAAGATAATCTCCAATGCATTCTTCTTCTGTCATTTTTAATTCTTCAAATCTAGCCTTATAAGTTTGTAATTTAGCATGTTTAACCTTATCATCCCTTTCATAGATACCCTTTAACTTATCCCAGATTTCCTTAGCATTTGTAGAATGCATGACTTTATTAAATTCATTATTCGCTAATCGACTTAGTAATACATTCCTAGATTTAGAATTGTTCTCATAATATTTCTTATCTGCTGGATCAATTAAGGGAGCTTTTGGTAAAGTGTAGTCATTTTCAATAGATATCCAAGAATAATAACCAATTGTTCAAGCACTGTAACTTTCCATTCTAACACTCCAAAATGCATAAATTATTCCATCAAATATAGTTTCCCTCTTTGAATATTCTCCTTCTAAATTATTCATGTGTTCTAATTAAAAAATCAACTTAGATTGATTAGGTCTTTTTGACAAGAACTAGCTCTGAAACTTATTGAAAAACTCAGATTAACTACTAAAAGAGGGGCTGAATTGGTATTCAATAAACTTTAATTCAATTTTCAACTTAAATTCAAAATTTATGGATCTACTTCAAATTGACTTGATCAAATAGAGCATAAGAGAAGCACCAAGAAAACAAGCAATGGAACACAAAGAGTAATACACAAGAATGTGACGTGGAAACCCAACACAAGAGAAAACCATGGTGACAATTGTTGTGAGGATCTACTATCCTAATCCAGCCTCAAAATTTTTAACCAATTACAAAGTAGAAGGACCCCAACCATTAGGAACATCAACTCCTCATATCTCAAAGCTACAACTCTATCAATTCTAAGCACCTACCAAATTCATATGAGTATCAACCCATTTACAAACATTTACAAATTACATTTTGCATCAAGAAAAGAGATTATCAATAACCTTTTACACTGTGAACATAATCCCATAATATATATTCAATCTTAAACAAATTTGATGTAAAATGATTCACCCCTTTAAATTGTATAGCAGATTTGATGTGTTTATCAAGAGAAACCATTCATATATGATATCAAACTTCTTATGTAAGTTAAAAATTATATTAATGAGCCCATTTTCTCTTTTACTTATTTTCTTCAGACAGTACACTATGTATCAAAACATGCTTATCAACTCAATATCTGTAATTAAGCCTTTTAAATTCATAGTATTTTAATAATTTACTCTGATAAGTATGCTATGGTAATTCAAGTATGTTTACTGAACATTAAGTGAAGCAATTACCTACAAATTCTTTCAATGACTTTCATACTTTATTCTTGTACTGGTACCAACAAATTCTTCATTCCTTAATACAAAAGTCTTCAAACAGCTTTACACAACAACTATTTAATATTCATAAATACTGTTGTATAGATCTTTTCTTCAATTCTCATATAGGCACATGTTTTCTTTCCTTTATTTTTTCATCACACTCACTCAATTCATATTGTAATAGCTCTGCATCCTGACGAGAATGCCAAAATCTGTGAAGGCCAATCTTTCCACTTTTCCTACATCCTCAAGATGCCTTTACCATTTCCTCTTCCGCTTTGACTGCAATGCTTGATATAGTTTATTTTGTGCATGAAAAAGATATATCATATGGAACTTTTGTAATAGACATTGTTTTGAGAAAATAAATCTGATATGCCCCTTCTTGAAGAGTGGATGTAATTCATTCTGAACAAACCACTATAATCTTTGTGTCTGTGTCTATATTTTTAATCTTTTATTTTCTGTTATGTTTTAAACTATTTTTTTCTGCAATTACTTTCAACGATTGGTATCAGAGATGGGAAAGCTCATTTTTTATTCTTCTGGAAATCGGTGAAGAATGGATGAGGCAAACAAATGGAAGATCAAAAAATTTGTAGGGTAGAACTTCGAGCTATGGAAAGTGCAGATAGAATCTTTCCTTATCAAGCAAGATCTACAACTTGCATTACTTGGAAAAACTAAGGGTAAAGGGTCTTTATCAAATGAAGACTGGCTAAAGATCGATCAGAAGGCAAAGGCAATGATTTTCTTATCTCTATCAAGCAATGTGCTCTTCAATGTTTTGATAGATCTAAGAATGAAAGAGCTATGGGATAAGTTATCTTCATTATATGAGACAGCTTTAGCATCGAACAAAGTATTTATCATGAAAAAATTATACAATCTAAAAATGAAAGGAAGAGTGATATCAAATCATCTCAATGAGTTCAATACATTAGTTACTCAGCTGAATTCGGTCAGTATCCCATTAGATGATGAAATAAAGGAAATCTTATTGTTATGCTCACTTTCGAATAGCTGGGATGGCGTAGTAATGGCTATGAGCACTTCAATTGCAGCCAAGAGAAAGCTAAAATTTAATGAAGTCACAACCACACTACTCAATGAAGACATGTGAAGGAAGCACCAAGAACCCTCTTCTGGTGATGCTCTAATAGCTATAAGCACAAGCAATAGAGGTAGAAGTTGTGAGAGAGGAAGAAACAATAATAACAATAATGGAAGAGGTAGATTGAATCATCACTTGAAATCAAGAGGAAGAAATGGCACTTGCTAGTTCTATGGAAAATTTGGGCACATAAAGAAGCAATGTTGTAACTACAAAAAGGCTCAAAATAAAGTTATCAATTATGATGTTAATGCTGCAACTAATGGAGCTTTGGTACTTGCAGCCAGCAACATAGATTCAGCCTCCTAGGTTCTCAATTCCAGTCCCTCATTTCATGCAACTCCATGTCGGAGTGCTTTCACAAATTACCATAGAGGTATGTTTGGAAAATTTTTTCTTGGGGATAACAAAGAATGTGATATTGTCAGAAAAGGGGATATTTTATTGTCGCCGAAAAATGGAAGTAAATGGATTCTAAAAGATGTTAGGCATATTCCTACACTTAAGTGTAATCTGATTTCAGTCAGTCAATTATATACACAAGGTTGTAATGTTATCTTTGATCTCACTTCTTGGAAAGTGTCCAAAGGTCAATTAATTTTAGCTAAAGGGCATAAAACTGGAATTTTATACACATTAGAGCATAATTGTGAAGTGGGAGCAGCCATGGCGGTTGTGGATAGCAATTTTGAACTTTAGCATAAGAGGCTTGGTCACATGAGCAAAATGGGTCTTGAAGTCATGCTTCAAAGAGACCAACTTTCGGGTCTCAAATCAATTGATTTGGAGTTGTATGAGCATTGCCTTTATGGAAAGAAAAATTGCACCATCTTCATAAGAATGGGTCATGAGAAGAAATCCTCTCCATTAGAACTCATGCACTCAGATGTCTTCAGTCCAATGGAGGTAACATCTATCGATGGTCATAATTATTTTGTCACATTTCTAGATGATTACGGTCACAAAGTTTGGGTTTATATGTTGCATAAGAAATCATAAGTATTTCTAAAATTTAAAATTTTTAAGGCTATGGTGGAAAATTAGATTGTAAGAAAAATTAAATGTTTATTAATGGACAATGGTGGTGAGTGTTATACACTAGGTTTGCACCCTTGTTTCAAGCTCTTGTAGTCTTGATAACCTAATATAACATGGGAATCATCTCTAGGTTGTGGGACCTATGCTAACTGAGATGAGACATCCAAGTTCTAGGCTGGTTCCTCTTGGATAATCATCCTAATTTGCTTCTTGACATGAAAAGTAAAGTTCTTTGGAGGGAAAGGGATAGAAAGAGTACTTGAAAGTAAAAATGCTTTAAAGCAAACTACCTAGTAGGTGATACACCAAAATTAGGGTATGAATTGCAGCATAGAGGAATGAAGCCAATGAAGAACTTAGGTCTAGGAGATCACAACTTCTTAAATAGGCTTGCATAAGTGTTTCATAGAGGGGTTTGAACATAAGACACAAACTATGACCTGCAAGTAGACACTCACCTCTGCAACTAGGTGTAGGAATGAGACAAGATTGTCAGGGGGCTGAAGTATACCCACAAGAGCATTCACATCAAATCATACACAACAACACACATGATTGCAAAAAAGAAGAGGGATTAAGAACCCTAAATTGTCGTTGAACATGCATAAACTTCAATTCAATAAGAGATACTTAAAACAATGAAAGGATAGGGATAGAGAAAATGTCACAAATACCTTGGAGTTGTTTAAATCATCAATGGGAGATTACAAGAGTAGAAGACCAGAGGGTAGAAGAAATACCACAGATATCCTTCTAAGAAAGGATTCTTTCTTTTTACAATTCCAACCTCTGAGCACTAAGGCTCCAAAAAAGATCTATGTACCTCTCACTGCACGCAAGCAGGGGTCAAAAACTAACCTAACTAGGGTTACATGGGATTTACAACAATATCAAACCCTAAAGGTACACTGATTACCATCATCAAAAACTCTGAGAACACCGACAATTAGATAAAATCTTCCTTGTGTGCATCCATCTGGTACTAAGCTCACCTGCAGAAACATCAACCTCCACTCAGCTACCCACTTGCAACTTGGGCTTGCCATGAAGGCTCCAAATCTGATCTTGAAGATATTTGTGTTTTTAATAATAACATTGGCAAAAGGTGGATCCAACTCATTTAGCACGTTCAACACAACATGGTACCATGTAAAATCTATGGTGCTGATAATCAGATCATCCATCATCATCCTCTTAACCACAACTATCCTAAAAATTTAATTCTTGAGCTAACCAACATTGTGCATGGCCAAATAGAGAAAAACTTTCGCAGGAAATTTGAATTTAAATGTTAATAGCTAGCAAGTCAAAAATTAAAACACAACTGTCAATGTATAATTTTCCTAGTAGATGAACGGCCATGATACACTGAGAAAACAACTTCAAAAACCCTTCTAACAAGTCAAAGCCACCATGGAAGTCAACAACCAATCAGAAGTGAGCAAATCAACACCTCTGACAAACACGGACCCACGACCCTAAGAATATCATTGAACGGTTGTTGCATGACCTTATAACTCTTACAGATCCCTTGAGAAGATATGCCAGCCATTTATTTTCCTAACCAGGAACCCACTCTGACACATTACCCTAATACCAAATCTATGGCTAGTCTCATCTCCTCATGACCTTGGAAGATTCCTTTAGATTATAAGAGGGCCATCGATGTAGAATCTTACCGATGCTTGCAGAACTAACCCTACTTTGACCTGGTGATTTAGTGACCGAAGGTTTTCTCTTGTTTGCTAAATACTTCAATGAACCATGGTTAAACTTAGAGAATACGCGAACAAAGGTCTTTCGCTAGTTCGCTAAATAAAAAGGGCATGCTGTCGGGAACTTGGAGAACTAGCGACTAAGGAAAATATAAAGCACACATGTGCTTTTGGGGATTTAAGTGGCTAATAAAGTAACAAAGAATTATAACAAGGCTTAGGGTTTTTTGAGGGTTTGGCCTATAACAGGTAGTTTTATGAATTTTTTAAGGACTTTTCACCTAGCCAGGGACCTAGAAAAAGTTGTAGAGACTAGAGGGAAGTAGATAAAGCTATGAAATTTTTTGGAGTTTCTCACAGGACTGAGGAGATGAAGGTCTGACATAAAAACTAGGGCCAAATTTGAATGGAAGGAAAATTAGGGCAACATTTTGGTGCTTTCTACTAGATGTCAGCCTACTAGACATGGAAAACTAGTGGCCTTAAAGCAATCCATTGGGCATGGGGTCATTTCAAGAACATAAAACTTTGATAGAGAGACAAAACTTGGACCAGATAGACAAACTTGTGCATAGGAACTTCTTAAAAAGCAGGAAACTATCCTAGAAAATAGGGAAAGAAAGCAGAAAAACATATTTACAAGAATTTACAAAGAGGGATTAACCTCAAAGCAGGGCTTCAAGTGGAATCCATTGACTGAGATTGGAAAGGAAAATCCTTCAAGGTTTGATAGATAGAAAGCATTGGATCCCTTACATTTTGTGATAACAAATAGTCCACCCCAGAATGAATCAAATTTTGTATGTCTGCCAGGCTTGGATTTGAACTCATCCCACTTGAGGACCACATCTCCAACCTTGAAATTTCTATCCCTGGCTCTTTTATCAAAGTTCTCCTTTGTTTGAATATGATGGAACTCCATATCTTTCATGGATTTGTCTCTGAATTCTTCTAACTCTATCAACTGAGCATATCTGATCTACAAAGGATCTCCTTCTTCAAATAGGACATATTGAGTGGCCAAGTCTAGAGCTGGTAATTCAATTAAAATGGACAACTTAGCCTCTCTACCATACACTAGCACATAAGGAGGATTCCCAATAATCTTCTTTGGAGTAATTATATCTAAACACAAGGCAAACTTCAACTTAGTATGTCAATCCCTTTGGTTATCCTATAGAGTCTTCTTGATTATCCTAATCAAGTTATTGTTTGTTGATTCTGCTAAGCCATTTCCTTGAGGGTAATAATTAGAACTTGTATTCAAATAAATGCCATTTCTGATTGCCCATTCTGAGACTTTGAGGCTTGTAAATGCCAGTGCATCATCTGATATTATGGAGTCTAGAGTGCCAAATCTATCCAGTGTAATCATAAAAACTTAAGATAGCACTCTCATTTGATTCTTTTATTGCAACTACCTCTGTCCATCTAGTGAAATAATTAGTTGCAGTAATTATCCACTTGTGTCCTGCACTAGATGGAGGATTGATCATGCCAATGAAGTCTATACCCCACTTCATGAAAGGTTGCTCTATTCTGACTGGCTGAAGGGGCAAAGCTACAAGGCTTTCCTTTCCTACAAATAGGGCACATTTGATGCATTTTCTTACATAGTCATGGCTATCCTTGAAGATAGATGGCCAATAGTATCCAACCCTCATGATCTTAAAAGTAGTAGTCCTAGGGGAAAAGTGACCTCTAGAAGGTCCATCATGAAACTCAACTAGGATTTTTGCTATCTTTTCTGAATCAATACACCTTAAAAGGACACCATTGTGATCCTTTCTAAAAATAACTTCATTTATCAGCACAAGAGGAATAGATTGTAATCTATAATACCTTCTTTTTGATGAATCTAGATCTGTAGGACATTGCCTTGTCTTCAAGAAATGAATCATGTTAGGCAACCAAACTGATGCCTTGGCTTGTTCTTCTATAGAATGCACCACTAGAGATGCATCTATTTTCTCTGATTTCTTTGAACTTTCATCCCTTGCCAAATGCTCATAAAGACCTCTTCCTCTAACCAACCTGGTAGTTTGGACTTGAATGTCATATTCCATCACCTTGGTGAGCCAACCAGCTCTTTTCTCATTTAGGTCCTTGGAAAGTAGAAACTCTTTGACACTGGGATGAGTAACTTTCAAGTGTACCTTTCTATGGGTCAACAAATACCTGAACTTTTTAAGACTCTTCACCATAGCAAGTACATGTTTTTCTACAAAAGAGTATCTCTATTCATACTCTTCTAAACCTTTGCTAAAGAAAGCAATAGGCTACTCCAATCCATCTAAATTTTCTTGAGTCAACATTGCAGATATAGCATCATGTCCTCCATAAGCATAAAGGATAAAATCCTTACTGAAATTTGGGTTTAACAGGGCAAGAGCTTCTATCAAGGCTTCTTTGATAGCTTGGAAATTGGCTTTCCCTTCCTTAGTCTAGCTGAAGTTTGAACTCTTCTTTAACATGACTATCAAAGGCTTCAATAAATCTACAATATTAGGAAAGAAACACCTAACAAAGTTAATCTTTCCTATGAAAGATTGGAGACCTTTCTTATGATGTGGCAATGGTAGTTCTAAGATAGCTGCAATTCTCTTAGGATCCACTATAATTCCTTCTTTGGATACTACATATCCCAACAATTTTCCTTCATGAACTTGTTATACACTAAGTTTGCACCCTTGTTTGAAGCTCTCATAATATTGATAACCTAGTATAACATGGGAATCATCTCCAAGCTATGGGACCTATGCTAACTGAGATGAGACCTCCAGGTTCTAGGCTGGTTCCTCTTGGATAATCACCCTAATTTGCTTCTAGATGGGAAAAGTAAATCTTTTGAGGGAAAGGGATAGAAGGAGTGCTTGAAAAGTAAACTACCTACTAGGTGATACACTAAAATTAGGGGTTGGATCTCAGTATAGAGGAATAGAATCAATGAAAGGCTTAGGTTTAGTAGGTCACAACTTACTGAATAGGCTTGCATAAGTGGTTCATAGGAGGGTCTAATTATAAGACACAATTTATGACCTGCAAGCAAACATTCACTTCTCCAACTCAATGTAGGATTGAGACAAGACTGTTAGGAGGCTGAAGTATACCCACAAAACATCTAAATCAGATCAAACACAATAACACACAAAATTACAAAAAGTAAGAGGGATCAGGAACCCTAAGATATCACTAAAAAACATCATATAATTTGATTCAATAAGAGATAATTTAGACAAGGAAGCACAGGGACATGAAGGATTCTCACAAAATAGCTTTTCAATATCTGAATCATCTATGAAAGATTTACAACTGTATAAGCCAGAGGGTAGAAATGATACCATAGATGACCATTAAGAAAAGTGAAATTCTTTTACAATTGTCCAACTCTGAGCTCAAAAGCTTTAAAAAAACAATATATACATACTCAAGTGCACATAGGCAGGAGTCAAAAACCTAACTAGGGCTACAAGATTTTACAATACAATAATCAAACCCTAAAGTTACACTTATTACCCATCATCAAGATCTCTAAGAACACCAGTGATCAAATCATATCTTTCTTTGTGTCTTGATCCTTCTAAATTGAAAACACCTGCAAACACAACAACCTCACCTCATCTACCCACCTGCAACTCCACTAAGCTATGAACACTCACAATCTGATCATAATTCCCTAGATAACAGTATTGTTCAAAAGGTGGGGCCAACTCTTTCTAGCATCTCCTGGCATGAAAATGTGGCACAGTATCCTGCAATGCCAGCCAATAGTCATCTCCATCACCATCTCAACCATAACCATCTTGAGAATTTAATTCTTGAGCTAACTGACATTGTGCATGGCCAAAAGAATGCAAAACCCTAGAAAAACCTTTGCAGGAAATTTGAATTTAAATGTTAATGGCTAGCGTATTCATTTTGAAATGTGACCATCGATGAGAAACCCTTCCTAGCAGATGAACAGCCATGATGCACTGAGAAAACAACTTAAAATCCCCCTCTGACAAGTCAAACACCATCGTGGAAGTTAGCGACAAATGAGAAGTGAGCAAATTGACATGTCAACATATTTGGACCCACCTCGAGCCCTTCTTCCTTTAAGTCATTCAATGACCACATGACCGAAGACCTTTTCTCTCATTCCCAAAATCCATCTCTTTACCTTGGTCTGGTTAAGTGATTTAGCAAACAAGGCATTTCGCTAAATCGCTAAGTCTTTCATTGACCCTTGGTTAAATCAAGCGAACATGAGAAACCCATTTAGTCACTAATTCATAGGATCTTTTAACTAACCCTGGGCCCAGGTTTCCACATGTCACCTTTCTATTTGTTCCAGCCACTCCATCAACAACCACCTCAGCAACCTTTCTAAAAATGGACCCACTGATCTCATGACTGTCAAATATTCCTTCAGATCATATGCCCGCCATAGATCTATATTAAACTATGACCCTACTGACACATCGGTCCACCTGGAAGTCTTCATCAGCACACAAAAACCAATCACATTTGAGCAAGGCAGCACGTCTGATAGACTTGGACCCATGACCTGTAGAAAGATCCTCAGATGGTTGTCACAAGATCGCAAGGGCTTGGAAGATCCCTTGCGATCAAGCAACAATCATAGATCTTCAGTCTACTAACATCCCTGCAGATACTCTGACATGGCCCCACTGACAAATCCTAGTTGTGCACCCACCGACCAATGAAATTTGAACACATAAGCAATACGAGGACCCACCTGACAAGGCCCAAAGATAAAGAAAGATCAACGGTCATTGCATGATCACATATGTTAGAAAAACTCCTTGTGAACATGCGACAATCGTTAGATCAACATCGACTGACAACTGCTGGGCCTGTGCTAACCTTCTTTACAAATCATCATCTCTCTACTAATTAGGACCTTCCACATAGTACGATGTGGCATCAGACCCACTGACACACTACAACACTTCATTGAAAGGGAATCGATGGTCGGTGCATGATCTGATGCTCTGACACAAACCCTTCAAATCATCAGATAGCCATTGATTTCTTTAACTAGGACCCCACATAAAAAGACCACCAGACCTCGTAGGGAACATGTGACTGAGGAAATTTAACCACTCACTGAGTCACTAACCATTGAGGGCTTAACCATGAAACACTGGGGTATTATGTGAACAAGGCATTTGCTGAATCGCTGGAAGCTAAAGGTAACTGCAGACTGACTTGGAGAACTAGCGACCAGCCAATGAATGAAAAGCACACATGGAGAATTAAGAACTTAAGTGGCTAATAATGTTAACTACAAATTAGAATAGAGCCCTAGGTTTTTTAGACACAACGGCTACTTTTATGAATTTTTTAAGGGTTTTGCACCTAGCCAGAGACCTAGAAACCATTGCAGAGACCAGAGGGAAGTAGATGAAGCCATGAAATTTTTTGGAGCTTGGCAAGGTGAAAATAGAGATTTAGAATAGGTTTTAGCCACATTTGCATGAACATAAAAATTGGGGTAACATTTTGGTCATTTCTGCTAGATGTCAGCCTGCTAAATATAGATCAGTGGCCTATAAACAATCCATTGGGCATGGGGGGCACTACAGGAACACAAAACTTTGACAAAGAGGCAAAACTAGAACTAGAAGGACAAACTTGTGCATGAGCACTTCTTGGAAAGTAGGAAACTAACCTAGAAAATAGGGAAAGAAAGAAAAAAAAACATATTTACAAGAATTTATAGAGAGGGATTAACCTCAAAGCAGGGCTTCAAGTGGAATCCATTGACTGAGATTGGCAAGGCAACTCCTTCAAGATTTGATAGTTGAAAAGCATTGGATCCCTTGCACTCTATTAAAACAAATGGTCCACCCCAAAATGAATCAAATTTTGTATGTCTACCAAGCTTGGATCTGAACTCATCCCACTTGAGGACTACATCCCCAACTTTGAAATTTCTGACCCTAGCACTTTTATCAAAACTTTTCTTTGTTTGGATTTGATGGAATTCCATATCCTACATTAATTTGTCTCTAATGTCTTCCAATTCCATCAACTAAGCATATCTGATCTGCAAAGGATCTCCTTCCTCAAATAGAGCATACTGAGTAGCCAAGTCTAGAGCTGGTAATTCAGTTGAAATGGATAACTTAGCTTCCCTACCATACACTAACACATAAGGAGAATTCCCAATAATCTTCTTTGGAGTAATTCTGTGTAACAATAATGCAGACCTCAGTTTAGCATGCCAATCTCTCTGATTTTCTTGAAGAGTCTTCTTGATTATCCTAATCAAGTTCTTATTGGTTGATTCAGCTAAGCCATTGCCTTGGGGGTAATAATTGGAACTGGTATTCAAATAGATGACATTCTTGAGTGCCCACTTTGAGACTTTAAGGCCTGTGAATGCTAATGCATTATCTGAAATTATGGAATCTAGAATGCCAAATCTATGAATTATGTCATCATAAAAACTCAATACAACATTCTCATTTGCTTCTTTTAAGGCAACTGCCTTTATCCATCTAGTGAAATAATCTATTATAGTGATTATCCACTTATGTCCTACACTAGATGGAGGATTGATCATGCCAATGAAGTCTATACCCCACTTCATGAAAGGTTGCTCTGTTCTGACTGGCTATAGGGGCAAGGCTGTAAGCCTTTCTCTTCCTGCAAACATGGCACACTTGATGCATTTTCTTACATACTCATGGCTATCCTTAAAGATAGATGGCCAATAGTATCCAGCCCTCATGATTTTAAAAGCAATAGTCCCAGGAGAAAAGTGACCTCCAAAAGGTCCATCATGAAACTTAAATAGAACATCAGCTATCTTTTCTGAATCTATGCATCTTAAAAGGACACCATTATGATCCTTTCTAAAAAGAACTTCATCAATCAGCACAAAAGGAACAAATTGCAATCTATAATACCTCCTTTTTGTTGAATCCAAACCTGCAGGACATTGTCCTATCTTCAAGTAATTGATCATATTAGGCAACTAGCTTGTTTCCTTGGCTTGTTCTTCTGTAGAATACACCACCAGAGATGCATCTAGTTGTTCCAATTTCTTTGAACTTTCATCCTCTGTCAAATGTTCACAAATACCTCTTCCTCTAACTAGCTTGGTAGTTTTAATATCTATGTCATATTCCATCACCTTGGTGATCCAACCAACTCTTTTCTCATTTAGGTCCTTGGAAAGAAAAAATTCTTTGACACTTGGATGAGTAACTTTCAAATGTACCTTGCTATGGGTCAAAAAATATCTCAAATTTTTAAGGCTCTTTACCACAACAAGTACATGTTTCTCTACAAAAGAGTATCTCTATTCATACTCCTCTAGACCTTTGCTAAAGAAAGCAATGGGTTGCTCCAATCTTTCTAAATTTTCTTGAGTCAGCATTGCAGATATGGCATCATGACCCCCATAAGCATAAAGGATAACATCCTTACTAAAATTTAGGTTTAAGAGGGTAGGGGCTTCTGTTAAGGCCTCTTTGATAGCCTGGAAATTAGCTTTTCCTTCTTTGGTCCAACTAAAAGCTGAACTCTTGTTTAACATGGCTGTCAAGGGCTTGAGTAAATCTGCAATGTTAGGCAAGAATCTCCTAACAAAGTTAATCTTTCCTATGAAAGATTGGAGACCTTTCTTGTGATGTGGTAGGGGTAGCTCTAGGATAGTTGCAATTCTCTCAGGATCCACTGTAATTCCTTCTCTAGATACTACATATCCCAATAGTTTTCCTTCATGAACTACAAACACACATTTTTTGGGATTAAGAGATATCCCAAACTCTCTACACCTTTCAAAGATCTTCCTCAAATGTTTGATATGGTCTACTACATGTTTTGAATAGACAGTTATGTCATCCAAGTAGACCAGTACAAACTTGTACATTAGGCTCTTAAAGGCCATATCCATTGCCTTTTGAAATGTAGCACCTACATTTGACAAACCAAAGGGCACCTTTTGATAAGCCATGGTTCCCCACTTGGTTTTAAATGCATTCTTGTATTGATCCTCTTCATTTAATAGGATTTGATTGTATCCTGATAGCCATCCAATAATGAAAATCTCTCAGATCCAAAGACACATTGTAAGATTTGTTCCATTGAGGGTAGTGGATGGCGGTCTTTTAGAGAGGCCCTGTTAAGATCCCTGAAGTCAGCACATAACCTCAACTCCCCATTCTTCTTCCCGATAGGAACAAGGTTGGAAACCCAACTAGTATGCTTAGTGGGGTAGATGATACCACTTTCTATTAGTTTGAGCACTTCTTTATGCATAAATGGCTCAAGCTTAGGATTAACAGGCCTTTGTTTCTGCCTCACTGGTTTGGCATTAGGCTCTAACTCAATAGTGTGTTGGGCAAGGGCAGGATGAAAACCTTTGAGGTCTTCATATTGCCATGCAAAAACATCACTTAATTCTTTGAATAATTGGGTATAAGCTTGCTTCTCCAATTCAGTGTTCACCTTTCCAAATTCCAAGATCTTACTTGGTTCCAACCCTAATTCAACACAATGTTCTTGTTGAACTACCAGGCCATCTTTTCTTCTCTTAACTTCATCATCCTTGTTGAAGATAGTCTCTAAGGTGACAAGACCTCTAGGCATCTTATTAGACTTAAGTTGTATCACTTGATCACCATAGTTTTGTGATAGCCTATCTTGATTATGCTCTGAAAAAACATCTTCTTCAAACAAGAACTGTAGAATTTTTTCATCATTGTCAAACACCTACCAATTGACATCATTATCAGGAATATAGGGTCTGACAATCACTTTGATATGCTGTTGATCCCTTTCTTTTGAAATGCTATTTGGAATATCATACTGAGATCTAATAGAAGCTAACCTATCTACATTTTGATTTAGCTTCCTAGGGATAGCAACAATATTGAAAGCACAAAAATCTTCAATTGCATCCCAAAATCTATGTTTTTATGCTTTCAATGTGTCATTCTTGGTTGCACTTATTCCTCCTACTTGGCTGACAACTAACTCACTGTCACCATAAACTTTTAAGGCCTTAAGCCCTCTTTTCCTAGCCCATTCTAGTCCATTGACTAGACTTTCATACTCTGCAGTGTTGCTAGTGCAGGAGAAACTGAATCTAAATTCAATATAATACCTTTCTCCTTTTGGGGACACTAGCATAGTACCACCACCAGAACCATGCCTACTTCTAGCTCCATCAAAAAATAGTTCCCAAACCTGATTGCTCTAATCCTCTAAATCAGTGTCTTCTTTGAGAAGGCTTGCCTCTATGACTCCACTTTCTTGTATCAAATAACTTCCCAAACCAAAATCTCAAACAATATTTTCTTGGGCCTTTGAAGCTCTTTCATCTAGAAAAATATCAGGGATGCTTTCTATCTTGGTGCTTGCTTCACTAATGGTTTGGAAGTCACTGCTATCAAATATAGGGCAATTTACATTGATGGTGTTGGACACATATGGCTCTATATGGTGTGTTGCTAATGGTTCTGATTTAATGGTGACCTTGGTCCCATACCTTGTATGAAATAACATGTGAGACCAATCAGAAGATAGATAGCCTCCTATCTTGGCTGTAAACTCCCTTGAAAGACATATAGAAAATAATGCAAGGAGATCTATGATATATATATCAAGGAGGATGAAGAAATTAGGACTAGCATGTAGGATTAAACTGGTATCCTTGGCCACACCTATATTATTGACTGAGGATCCATCAAGTTGGGTAACCTTCTTTTGGAAGGGCTCATATTTTAGTCCTAATTGGTCAACTACTTTCCTAGGCATTATAGTGCTAGTAGCCCCACTATCTACCATACAATTATGCACTAAAGATTTTCCAATAATTAAAGATACATAAAAGGGAGGTGGCTTTGAGTTCCTACCTTGTTTGGTACTGGACTTGGAGTTGCTACTTGGAGTCTCCTTTTCTTAATCAGTGTTAACCAACACTGGCTTTGCAGCTTCTTTTGCAGATTAAGGAGTTGCCACCTTAGACATAGCCTTCTTGAAAATTTTAGGTTGTCTTGGAAGAGCCAAAGAGTCCCACATGGACATGGTGACATTCACCTTTTTCATGTTTTCCACAATGTTATAAGGTGCCACAGTGTGTACTCTCTATTGTGCTTTCACTATGATGGGCTCCACTTCTTTAGAATGTTGGCCTTCCTTGCTTGTGATGACAGGAGCCTCCTTAGGTGTGATGGGAGTAGCTTGCTATAGTGGCTCTACAGATGTGGTGGCCTTGGCATTGGAATTTTCTCCTTCCATGTCCTGAGCTCTTCTCTTTTCTCTTGTATAGGCAACAAAAGCAACTTCATGATTGACTCCATTGAAGTCCAGTTGCTCCCAATTGAAAAGAGCGGTCTCATTCTCTTGTGATTCTTGTTGGGGAACTGATACACTGGATGAAGCCTCTGATTGAGCTTGTGAGGCATTTTGAACCATCAAAGTTTGGTTCATCCATCCATTTGAACATGTAGCTTGATTATGAGGCTGATTACAAGGAAAGCACCATTCATTCTCCATCACCATATTATTTTGACTAGGAACCAAATCCCTCACTAGATTTGTAGAATTTAGAGGTGTAGGGTTATATGGTTGGAATGGTCTCTGATTAAAAATTTTCCTTTGTCCTTGATAGCCTCCTTGGTATGATGGCCTATTTTACTAGTAAGGTTGTCCTTGCATCTGGTATTGTTGATTAGGACCTTGGCCTTGTGTCTGAAATGGTGGTCTGATTCCTTAACCTTGCTTCTTTAGATTTGTGACCTCTTTAGGCAAGGTCTGCAACAAATTTGTCATTTCTTACTTACTGCTTTCTTGACTGTTCTTTATTTCTTATAACTCTTGAGAGAAACTTACTATTAGCTCTTGACCATGGGTACCAGCTTGAGGTGCTAATATGGTGGGAATAGGGGTAAATGGAGGTACTTGTGCAAGTGAAATGGGTTGAAGGCAAGGAAAAATGGGCATTGGAGGCCTTCTTTGTATCATGCCTGCTTGAATCAAACAATTTTCAACACTGACAACTATGTCAAAAGCTTAGGGTAAAGAAGTACCACCCATAGACTGGATCATGACAGAAATTTGACCATTCAGACTTTGCAAGTAGTATAGAAATGCATGGTCAGCTAATGGTCTCATTGATACTGGAATTCTATTCCATGTTTTGAGGAATCTACTATTGTAATCTATCATTTTCTCTTGAGGGTCTCTCTTAATGGTTGTTAACTGCTCTACCAGAGACAAGTTATCTGATTTATCCTCAAAATGCTTACTCTATGCATCCCCTAACTCATCCCATGAAGTAATGGAGCCAAAAATTAGAGTTCTAAACCATTCAAGAGCCTTACCTTTTAGAGAGGCTACTAATAATTTGGTGGCCACATCTTCTTGAGTTATGTTGTGTATGCTGCAAATGGTGGTCACATCTCTTATGTGTTCAAAAGTAGTTGTCTGCCCCTCACTAGTGAAATCAGGTATACTCTTTATTGCCACTAAGGGCACATCATGATGTTGAGAAAATGCTAATGGACTCCCCTAGTTGAAAGGTACAAAGGCAAATGGCCTAGCCATTGTAGGAGCTGGAATCTGAAGATTAACAACTATGTGAGTTGTATTTGCTGCTGGATTTGAATCTTCCTCTATATCTCTG
Organism: Chamaecyparis obtusa; assembly: GCA_027943335.1. Taxonomy (NCBI): domain Eukaryota; kingdom Viridiplantae; phylum Streptophyta; class Pinopsida; order Cupressales; family Cupressaceae; genus Chamaecyparis; species Chamaecyparis obtusa. Next base: position 196,470 of record BSBK01000321.1, on the reverse strand, counting down.
GTTAGAGATCTGCCTCCTCTTCTGGAATGAAAGGGAAAAGGTCTCCTTTATGAAGTATCAGAAAGTGTTGAGTGAACTCTCCTTGCAGGGGATGTTCTTTGAGTTGACCTACCTTTGTGACTTCTTCTTGAGGGAAACTCTAAAAATTTAGTGGGCTTTGAGCTCCTAGTCTCAATCTTTCTCATAAACCTTAAACAAGGTTGGCCTGGATCTTTGAAATCAGTGGAATCACCAAATATACTTAATAGAATACCCTCTAAAGGTCTATATTATGCAATCTGTATATTAGAGATAGCATATCTTTCAATAATAAACTTCTTGTGTAGTCCCACCGAGCATGCTAGAATTGTTATACACTAACTTGGCACCCTTGTTTCAAGCTCTTGTAATCTTGATAACCTAGTATAACATGGGAATCATCTCTAGGCTATGGGACCTATGCTAACTGAGATGTGACCTCCAGGTTCTAAGCTGGTTCCTCTTGGATAATCACCCTAATTTTCTTCTAGACAGGACAAGTAAATCTTTTGAGGGAAAGGGATAGAAGGAGTGCTTGAAAGGGAAATGACTAAAAGCAAACTACCTACTAGGTGATACACTAAAATTAGGGTTTGGATCTTAGTATAGAGGAATAGAATCAATGAAAGGCTTAGGTCTAGTAGGTCAAAACTTACTCAATAGGCTTGCATAAGTGTTTCATAGGAGGGTCTGAACATAAGACACAACTTATGACCTGCAAGCAAACATTCACTTCTACAACTCGGTGTAGGATTGAGACAAGAATGTTAGGAGGCTGAAGTATACCCACAAAATATCTAAATTAGATCAAACAAAATAACACAAAATTATAGAAAGTAGGAGGGATCAGGAACCCTAAGATATCACTAAAAAATATCATATACTTTGATTCAATAAGAGATAATTTAGACAAGGAAGCACAGGGACATGAAGGATTATCACAAAATAACTTTGCAATATCTGAATCATCGATGAAAGATTTACAACTGTATAAGCCAGAGGGTAGAAATGATACCATAGATGACCCTTAAGAAAAATGAAATTATTTTACAATTGTCCAACTCTGAGCTCAAAAGCTAAAAAAAACAATATATACATGCTCAACTACACACAGGCAGGAGTCAAAAACCTAACTAGGGCTACAAGATTTTACAATAAAATAATCAAACCCTAAAGGTACACTGATTACCCATCATCAAGATCTCTGAGAACACCAGTGATCAAACCATATCTTTCTTTGTGTGTTGATCCTTCTGAACTAAAAACACCTACAGACACAACAACCTCACCTCATCTACCCACCTGCAACTCTACTAAGCCATGAAGGCTCACAATCTGATCATAATTCCTTGGATAAAAGTACCATTCAAAAGGTGGCACCAACTCTTTCTAGTGTCTCCTGGCATGAAAACATGGCACAGTACCCTGCAACACCGGCCAACAGTCATCTCCATCACCCTCTCAACCTAACCATCTTGAGAATTTAATTCCTAAGCTAACCCACATCATGCATGGCTGAAAGAATGCAAAACCCTAGCAAAACCTTTGCAAGAAATTTGAATGTAAATGTTAATGGTTAGCCTTGTCATTTTAAAATGTGACCGTCAATGAGAAACCCTTCTCGGTAGATGAACGACCATGATGCACTAAGAAAACAACTTAAAATCCCCCTCTGACAAGTCAAACACCACTGTGGAAGTCAGCGACCAATGAGAAGCAAGAAAATTGACATATCAGCATATTTGGACCCACCTCGAGCCCTTCTTCCTTTAAGTCATCTAGTGACCACATGACCAAAGACCTTTTTTCTCATTCGCAAAATCCATCTCTTTACCCTAGTCTGGTTAAGAGATTCAGCGAACAAGGCATTCCGTTGAATTGCTAAGTCTTTCGTTGACCCTTGGTTAAATTAAGTGAACACAAGAAACCCCTTTAGTCACTGATTCATAGGATCTTTTAACTAACCCTGGGCCCAGGCTACCACATGTCACCTTTCTATTTGTTTTGACCGCTCCATCAGCAACCACCTCTGCAACCTTTCTGACAACGAACCCACTACAAATAGATTCCAATCTAATGGTGGGCGCATGATCTCATGACCACCAAATATTCCTTCAGATCACATGCCCGCCATAGATCTTTATTAAACCATGACCCTACAAACACATCGGTCCACCTGGAAGTCTTCATCAGCACGTGACAACCAATCACATTTGAGCAAGTCAGCACTTCTGACAGACTTGGACCCACAACCTGCAGAAAGAGCATCAGACAGTTGTCACAAGATCACAAGGGCTTGGAAGATCCCTTGTGATCAAGTGACAACCGTAGATCTTCGGTCTACTGACATCCCTGTACATACTTTGACACAGCCCCACTAACAAATCCTAGCTATGCACCCATCGACCAATGAAATTTAAACACATAAGCAATATTAGGACCCACCTGATAAGGCCCAAAGATAAAGCAAGATCAACGGCCGTCGCATGATTACATGTGTGAGAAAAACTCCTTGCAGACATGCGATAGCCATTAGATCAACATCGACTGACAACTGTTGAGCCTGCGCTGACATTCTTTACAAATCATCATCTCTCAACCAATCAAGAGCTTCCACATAGTATGACGTGACATCAGACCCACTGACACACTGCAGTGCTTCATTGAAAGGGAATCGCCAGTCAGCGCATGATCTGATGCTCTGACACAAACCCTTCAGATCATCAGATAGCCATTGATTTCTTTAACCGAGACACCACATAAAAAGACCACTAGACCTCTTAGCGAACACGTGACTAAGGAAAGTTAACTACTCACTGAGTTGCTAACTGTTGAGGACTTAACCGTGAAACACTGGGGTATTATGCGAATAAGGCATTCATTGAATCGTCGGAAGGAAACGGTAACCGCCGACTGACTTGGAGAACTAGTGACTAGCCAATGAATGAAAAGCGCACATGGAGAATTAAGAACTTAAGTGGCCGATAAAGTTAACTACAAATTAGAATAGAGCCCTAGGGTTCTTAGACACAACGACTAGTTTTATGAATTTTTTAAGGGTTTTGCACCTAGCCAAAGACCTAGAAACCACTGTAGAGACCAGAGGGAAGCAAATGAAGCCATGAAATTTTTTTGAGCTTGGCAAGGTGAAAAGATTTGGAATAGGTTTTAGCCACATTTGCATGCACATAAAAATTGGGGTAACAGAACTACAAACACACATTTCTTGGGATTAAGGGATATCCCAAACTCTCTACATCTTTCAAAAATCTTCCTCAAATGTTTGATGTAATGTACTGCATGTTTAGAATAGACAATTATGTCATCTAGGTAGACTAGTACAAACTTGTACATGAATCTTTTAAAGGCCATATCTGTTGCCTTTTGATATGTAGCAACTGCATTTGACAAACCAAAGGGCATCTTTTGATAAGCCATGGTTCCCACTTGGTTGTAAATGCAATCTTGTATTGATCCTCTTCATTAACCAGGATCTGGTTGTATCCTGAATAGCCATCCAATAATGGAAATCTCTCGAATCCAGAGACACATTGTAAAATTTGTTCCATAGAGGGTAGTGGATGGCAGTCTTTTAATGAGGCTTTCTTAAGATTCGTGAAGTCAACACATAACCTCAACTCTCCATTCTTCTTCATGATAGGAACAAGGTTGGAAACCCAACTAGTATGCTTAATAGGGTAGATGATACCACTCTCTATCAATTTGAGCACTTCTCTATGCATAAGTGGCTCAAGCTTGTGATTAATAGGCCTTTGTTTTTGCCTCACTAGTTTGGCATTAGGTTCTAATTCAATAGTGTGTTGGGCAAGGGCAGGATCAAAACCTTTAAGGTCCTCATATTGCCATGCAAAAACATCACTGAATTCTTTGAATAATTGGGTATAAGCTTGCTTTTCCAATTCAGTGTTTACCTTTCCAAATTGTAAGCTCCTACCTGGTTCCAACTCTAATTCAACGCAATGTTCCTATTGAACTACCAGACTAGCATAGCTTTTCTTGACTTGATCATCCTTGTTGAGGATAGTCTCTAAGGTGACAAGACCTCTAGGCATCTTATTGGACTTAAGTTGTATCACTTGATCACCATAGTTTTGTGATAATCTATCTTGATTATGCTCTAAAAAAACATCTTCTTCAAACAAGAACTGCAGAATTTGTTCATCATTGTCAAACACTTGCCAATTGACATCATTATTAGGAATAGAGGGTCTGACAATCACTTTGATATGTTTTTGATCTATTTCTTTTGAAATACTATTTGGAATGTCATACTGAGATCCAACAGTAGCTAATCTATCTGCATTCTGATTTAGATTCCTAGGGATAGCAACAATATTGAAAGCACAAAAATCTTCAATTGCATCCCAAACTCTATGTTTGTATGCTTTCAAGGTGTCATTCTTGGTTGCACTTACCCCTCTCACTTGGCTAACAACTAATTCACTATCACCATAGACTTTTAAGGCCTTAACCCCTCTTTTCTTAGCCCACTCCAGTCCATTCACCAAGCTTTCATATTCTGCAGTGTTGCTAGTGCAGGAGAAAATAAATCTAAAAGTTGTATAGTACTTTCCTCCTTTTGGGGACACTAGCATAGCACCACCACCAGAACCATGTCTACTTCTAGCTCCATCAAAAAATAGTTCCCAAACCTAATTGCTCTTATCTTCTGAATCAATGTCTTCTTTGAAAAGGCTTGGCTCTATGGATCCACTTTCTTGTATCAAATAACTTCCCAAACCAAAATCCCAAATATGATTTTCTTGGGCCTCTGAAGCTCTTTCATCTAGAATAATATTAGGGATACTTTCTATCTTAGTGTCTTCTTCTCCAATGGTTTGGAAGTCATTGTCATCAAATATGGGGCAATTTGCATTGATGGTGTTGGACACATATGGTTCTATATGGTGTACTACCAATGGTTTTGATTTAATGGTGACCTTGGTACCATATCTTGTATGAAATAGCATGTGAGACCAGTCAGAAGATAGATAACCTCCTATCTTAGCTGTAAACTCCCTTGACAAACATATAGAAAATAAGGCAGGGAGATCTATGATGTATATATCAAGGAGGATAGAAAAATTAGGACTAGCATGAACGATCAGACTGGTATCCTTAGCAAACCTATAGTATTAACTAAGGATCCATCCAGTTGGGTAACCTTCTTTTGGAAGGGTTCATATTTTAGTCCTAATTGGTCAACCACTTTCTTGGGCATTACAGTGCTAGTAGCTCCACTGTCTACCATACAATTATGTACTAAAGATTTTCCAATGATTAAAGATACATAAAAGGAAGGTGGTTTTGAGTTCCTACCTTGCATGGCATTGGACTTGGAGTTGCTACTTGGAGTCTCCTTTTCTTGATTAGTGTTAACCAACACTAGCTTTGGAGCTTCCTTTGTAGGTTGAGGAGTTGTTGCCTCAATCATGGCTTTTGTCAAAATCTCAGACTATTCTGGAATAGCCAGAGAGTCCCACATAGACATGGTGACATTCACCTTCTTCATGTTGTCCACAATATTGAAAGGTGTCACGGTGTGTACTCTTGGTTGTGCTTTTACTATGATGGGCTCCACTTCTTTGGAATGTTGGCCTTCTTTGCTTGTGATGACAGGAACCTCCTTAGGTGTGATGGGAGTAGCTTGATACAATGGCTCTGCAGATGTAGTGGCTTTAGTACCAGAATCTACTCTCTCCATGTCTTGAGCTCTTTTTTTTGCTCTTGTATAGGAAAAAAAAGCAACTTCATCATTGATTCCATTGAAGTCTGGCTGCTCCCAATTAAAAAGAGTAGTCTCATTATCTTGTGATTCTTGTTGAAGCACTGATCCACTGGATGAAGCCTCTGATTGAGCTTGTGAGGCATTTTGAACCATTAAAGCTTGGTTCATCCACCCATTTGAACATGTAGCCTGATTGTGAGGTTGATTACAAGGAAAGCACCATTCATTATCCATAGCCATATTATTTTGACTAGGAACCATATCCTTAATTGGATTTGCAGAATTTAGAGGTGCAGGATTATATGGCTAGAATGGTCTTTGATTAAAATTTTGTCTTTTTCCTTGATAGCCTCCTTGGTATGGTGGCCTATTTTGCTGATAAGGTTGTCCTTGGTTTTGATATTGCTGATTAGGACCTTGGCCTTGTGGCTGAAAGGGTGGTCTGGTTCCTTGACCTTGTTTCTTCAAATTTGTAACCTCCTTAGTCAAGGTTTGCAGCAAATTCATCATTTCTTGCTTACTACTTTCCTGACTATTCTTTATCTCTTGTAGCTCTTGAGAGAAACTTGTTCTCAGCTCTTGACCACTAGTACTAGCTTGAGGTGCTACTATGGTGGGAATAGGGGTAAATGGAGGTACTTGTGTAGGTGCAATGGGCTGAAGGCTAGGAAAAATGGGCATAGGTGGCCTTCTTTGTATCATTCTTTCTTGGATTAAATAGTTTTCAGCCCTGATAGCTATATCAAAAGCTTGGGGTAAAGAAGTACCACCCATAGATTGGATCATGACATAAATTTGAGCATTCAAGCTTTGCAAATAGTATAGAAAAGCATGGTCAGCTGATGGCCTTATTGATACTGGAATTCTATTCCATGTTTTGAGGAATCTACTATTGTAATCTATCATTTGCTCTTGAGGGTCTCTTTTTATGGTTGTCAATTGCTCAATCAAAGATAAGTTATCTTATTTATCCTCAAAATGTTTGCTTAATGCATCTCCTAACCCATCCCAAGAACTAATAGAACCAATAGCTAAAGTTCTAAACCATTCAAGAGCCTTACCTTTGAGAGAGGCTGCTAATAATTTGGTGGCCACATCTTCTTGGGTTATATTGTGTATGCTACAGATAGTGGTCACATCTCTTATATGCTCAAAGGCTATAGTTTGTCCTTCACCTGTGAAATTAGGTAAGATCTTCAATGCCACCAAGGGCACATCATGATGTACAACAAAATTCAATGGACTACCTTGGTTAAAAGGTGCAAAAGAAAACTATCTAGCCATTGCAGGAGCTGTGATTTGAAGATTAACAACTATGTGAGCTGTATTTGCTGCTGGATTTGAATCCTCCTCTAGATCTCTGGTTAGAGATATGCCTCTTCTTTTGGAATGAAAGGGAAAAAGTCTCCTTCCTACAGTATCAGGAGGTGTAGACTAAACTCTCCTTGCAGGGGATGTTCTTTGAGTTGACCTACCCTTGTAGCTTCTTTTTGAGGGCAACTCTAAAAATTTGGTAGGCTTTGAACTTCTAGTCTCAATATTTCTCATAAACTTTGCACAAGTTAGCCTAAATCTGTGAAATCAGTGGAGTCACCAGATATACTTGATAGAAAATTTTCTAAAAGCCTATATTATTCAATTTGTACATTAGAGATAACATAATCTTCAACCAATGAACTTCTTTTGTGGTCCCACTAGGCGTGCCAGAATTGTTATACACTAAGTTTGCACCCTTGTTTCAAGCTCTCATAGTCTTGATAACCTAGTATAACATGGAAATCATCTCTAGGTTGTGGGACCTATGCTAACTGAGATGAGACCTCTAGGTTCTAGGTTGGTTCCTCTTGAATAATCACCCTAATTTGCTTCTTGACATGAAAAGTAAAGTTCTTTGGAGGGAAAGGGATAGAAAGAGTACTTGAAAGTAAAAATTCTTGAAAGCAAACTACATACTAGGTGATACATTGAAATTAAGGTATGAATTGCAGCATAGAGGAATGAAGCCAATGAAGAACTTAGGTCTAGGAGATCACAACTTCTTAAATAGGCTTGCATAAGTGTTTCATAGAGGGGTCTGAACATAAGACACAAACTATGACCTGCAAGCAGACATTCACCTCTACAACTAGGTGTAGGAATGAGACAAGACTATCAGGGGGCTGAAGTATACCCACAAGAGTATTCACATCAAATCATACACAACAAAACATAGGATTGCAAAAAAGAAGAGGGATCAAGAACCCTAAATTGTCATTGAACATGCATAAACTTCAATTCAATAAGAGATACTTCAAACAATGTAAGGATAGGGACAGAGAAAATGTCACAAATACTTGGAGTTGTTTAAATCATCAATGGGAGATTACAAGAGTAGAAGACCAGAGGGTAGAAGAAATACCACAAATAGCCTTCTGAGAAAGGATTCTTTCTTTTTACAATTCCAACATCTGAGCACTAAGGCTCCAAAAAAGAACTATATACCTCTCACTGCATGTAGGCAAGGGTCAAAAACTAACCTAACTAGGGTTACATGAGATTTACAACAATATCAAACCCTAAAGTTACACTAATTACCATCATCAAAAAATCTGAGAACATTGGCAATTAGATCAAATCTTCCTTGTGTGCATCCATCCGGTATTGAGCTCACCTGCAGACACATCAACCTCGACTCAACTACCCACTTGCAACTCAAGCTTGCCATGAAGGCTCCAAATCTGATCTTGAAAATATTTGTATTTTCAATAATAACACTGGAAAAAGGTGGCGCCAACTCATTTAGCACCTTCAACATGACATGGTACCCTATAAAATCTACGGTGCCAATGATGAGATTGTCCATCATCATCCTCTCAACCACAACTATCCTAAAAATTTAATTCCTAAGCTAACCAACGTCGTGCATGGCCGAAAAGAGAAAAACCCTAGCAAAACCCTCGTAGGAAATTTGAATTTAAATGTTAACAGTTAGCAGGTTAGAAATTAAAACAAAACCATTGATGCATAACTTTCCCAGTAGATGAACGGCCATGATATGCTGAGAAAACAACTTCAAAAACCCTTCTGACAAGTTAAAGCCACCATGGAAGTCAGCAGCTAATGAAAGTGAGCAAATCAGCACCTCTGACAAACATGGACCCACGACCCTAAGAATATCATCGAACGACTGTCACATGACCTTATAACTCTGATAGATTCCTTTAGAAGATACGCCAACCATCAATTTGCCTAACTAGGACCCCACTCTGACACATTACCCTGATACCAAATCTACGGCTAGTCTCATCTCCTCATGACCTTGGAAGATTCCTTCAGATTATAAGATGACCCTCGATGTAGAATCTTACCACTACCTGCAGAACTAACCCTACTTTGACCTAGCAATTTAGCAACTGAAGGATTTCTCTTGTTCATTAAATACTTCAATGAACCATGGTTAAACTTAGAGAATACGCGAACAAAGGTCTTTCACTAGTTCGCTAAATAAAAAGAGCATGCTGCCAGGAACTTGGAGAACTAGCGACTGAGGAAAATATAAAGCACACATGCATTTTTGGGGATTTAAGTGGTCGATAAAGTAACAAATAATTATAACAAGGCTTAGAGTTTTTTGAGGGTTTGGCCTATAACGGCTAGTTTTATGAAATTTTTAAGGACTTTTCACCTAGCCAAGGACCTAGAAAAAGTTACAGAGGCCAGAGGGAAGTAGATAAAGCTATGAAATTTTTAGGAGTTTCTCACAGGACTGAGGAAATGAAGGTCTGACATAAAAACCAAGGCCAAATTTGATGGAAGGAAAATTAGGGCAACAGTGAGTATTGCTCTTCGGAGTTCGACCAATTTTATGCAGATCATTGTATTTGAAGGATTAAAATAGTCCCTTATACACCTCAAGAAAATGGTGCAACTAAGAGGTTGAATCAGACTATTTAAGGGAGAGCTCGGTGTATTTTATCTAATGCTAGTTTGGGGAAGGAATTTTGGCTAGAAGCATGTAATGCAACAATTTTTTTAAGATAACGAGCTCCTTCATCATGTCTGGATTTTGATATTATGGAAGAAAGGTGGGCTGGTAAAAGAATTTCATTTCCTCATTTGTGTATTTTTGGATGCAATGCATATGCTTAGATTAATGAGGAGCAAAGAACAAATTTGGATTTCAAATCCAAGAGATGCATATTTTTGGGGTATGGTGAAGATCAGTTTGGTTTTCAGATGTGGGATCCGATCACTCGCAAAGTTATTCGTAGTTGGGATGTTGTATTTAATGAGAAATCATTCTCAGGTTTGCAAATTCAGAACTCTACTTCTAATAAATTTATTAAATTTGATCTATCTGATAGTGGAAATTGTATGTAGAACACATGCAAGGCGGTCACATTCCACCCCTCTACATTTGTCCCCTCCAACATTTCACACCTCCCTTCCATAAATTTTCTCCCTTGCCTAATACCATATCAAACCCTTATGTCTCCCACACCACTTGTGGTTAGTACACAACCACTATTTTATAACAGCCCTATATCTACGCAGACTGCCCCTTACCAACGCAATCAAGGAGGAGAGCTGCCGACTACATCTTTGTTTCCTATGCAGCAACCTCTACTACCTATGGTCAATCCCATCCTACGCATGGAGGATGAAACACATTTACAGGAAGGGAAGAAGGAGGCTTTGTTCTTACAGCCTCCCCACACGCTAACTCCCCTACCACAACCTGCAGTGACTTCCTTGCAACCTGCAATGGCTCATGGAGACACCACGCTTAAATGCGTAGGCTAGTCTATAAATACGCAGCACATGATGATGCCTTCCTCACGCAAGGAGCACACATTGCATGTGCATCAGTCTCCAAATACGCAGCACATGGTGCTACCTCCACTTCTTCCTCACTTGTGTGAGGATACTCCTCTCATCCACAAGGCCACCTCTATAGCTCCAGACCACCAAGGAGAAAATTGTGTAGTGTCAGACTAGTGTATTTGTCAAAATATAGAGGATTCTGAGATTTCCCATCCTTTAGACACTCATCAAACTATCCAGTTGAGGAGATCTACCAGAGAGTGAAAATATCTAAGGAAATACAATGATTATGAACTATTATTTACTTTGTGTTTTGATCAGGCAGAGCTAGAATCATTTAAACAAGCATGTACTAATGTTAATTCAGTATTCTGGATGGAGGTCATGAAAGATGAAATGGATTCTTTAAGCATGAATCAGACATGAGATTTGATTCCTCTTCCGCCAAATCGTAAAGGTTTGAAAAATAAATGAGTCTATTGCACAAAAGAGCAAGATAGAGGATGAAAGAGATACATGGCCAGATTGGTAGTGAAGGGATTCACTCAACAAAAAGGTGTGGGCTTTAATGAGATTTTTTCTCCAGTGGTTGAAATGCAGACTATTCATTTAGTACTAGGCATGGCAGTAGCATGGGACCTTGAGCTTGAGCAACTCGATGTCAAAACAATGTTTTTACATGGGGACATTGATGAAGAGTTATATATGGTGCAGTCAGAAGGCTTTGTAAAATAGGGGTAGGAGCATTTATATTACAGATTAAAGAGGAGTCTATATGGGCTGAAGCAAGCCCCTCACCAATGGTATTTAAAGTTTGATAACTTCATGACTCAGCAAGGCTTTACTTGGTGCGAATCAAACCCATGTGTCTACTGCAAAAGGCTTCCAATTGGCGAGTTTGTGATTTTTCTATTGTATGTTGACAAAATGTTGACTGATGGAAATAGTATGAGAGTCATTCATGAGCTGAAGGCACATTTGTCTCTTTGTTTTGCCATGAAATATTTAGGGGCAGTGAAGAGGATTCTTGGGATGGATATAATCCGAGATAGACATAAGAGAGAAATTAAGTTATCTCAAGAAAAGCACATCCTCAAAGTTTTAGAAAAAATTAATATGTCAAGTGCAAAATCGGTTGCAACTCCATTGGCTGATCACTTTAGATTGTCTTCTAAAATGTGTCCTTCCACTTAGGAAGAAAAACATGAGATGGCTGATATTCCTTATTCTTTAGCAGTGGGGAGTTTAATGTATGCCATGGTTAGCACACGTCCAAATATTGCTCATGCAATGGGAGTTCTAAGTGGTTTTATGAGTAATCCAAGTAATTAAAACTCATTGGCAAGCAGTTCAATGGACTCTTCGGTATTTGAGAGGCACTTCCTCTCATGTTTTATGTTTTAACAGTAATACCCCTTATATTTGCGGATATGTTGATTCTGATATGGCTGGAGATTTAGATACAAGGAGGTCAACAATAGGCTATGTGTTTACTTTTGTCGGAGCAACAATTAGATGGACTTCTTGGAAGAAACAAGTAGTTTCTCTTTCCTCTACCGAGGTTGAATACATTTCTCTCACTGAGGGAGATAAAGAGCTAATATGGTTACATTGATTGTTTGGAGAGTTGGGATTTAAACAATCCACATTTACTCTATTCTTTGACAGCAACAGTGCCATTCATTTGGCCAAAAATTTAGCTTTCCACAGTCATACAAAGCATATAGAAACCTAATTTCACTTCATCTGCAATGCTCTTGAAGAGGGAAGATTACAGTTAGAGAAGATTGACATGAAGGTTAATCTGGCCGATGCATTCACCAAGGTAGTACCTCCAGAGAAGTTTGAATTCTATAGAGCTTCTCTTGGCATTTTGACGACATAGCCCTAAGCACCAAGCGGGGCATATCATGATGTAGCTCATATCGTAGAACTAATTGGACTTCAAGTGGGAGATTGTAATGGCTCTGCATCTTGACGAGAATGTCAGAGTCTGTGAAGGCCAATCCTTCCACTTTTCCTGCATCCTCAAGATGCCTTTACCGTTTCCTCTTCCACTTTGACTGCGATGCTTAATATAGTTTATTTTGTACATGAAAAAGATATATCATATGGAACTTCTGTAATAGACATTGTTCTGAGAAAATAAATCTGACATACCCCTACTTCAAGAGTGAATGTAGTTTATTCTGAACGAACCACTATAATCTTTATGTCTGTATCTATGTATTTTTAATGTTTTATTTTCTATTCTATTTTAAACTATTTTTGTTTGCAATTACTTTCAACACATACCACTCCACGAAGATATAAATAGAGAACGCAAATGAACAAGTTACCATTTTGTTACAAACTTCTCTTTAGCTTCTTCCATTATTCAAAACCTAATCCATCCTTAGAGAAATCTAATAAGACAAATATTAGATTAGCAAACCGATACCTTAGAGAGACGTCATTTGACCTGACAACTAATTTTAATTACCTCGATTGACTAGCAAATAATAATTTTTTTATTCAAGTTTACGGATGTATCAAATCTCCCCAGTGAAAATTTTATCTAAGACAGCTCGATACCGACAACCAAGTGGATGTATATAAAGCGCTTTCACCCTTGATGTTGCGAATGTTGTTAGATATATATGCATATTGTTTCTCAAGGAAATACATTCTCAATGCCCCAGTGAAGTCGATACACACCCAATCTTTAAACTTTGATGCTTGTTTCCAGATTTAGAACTCTATTGTTGAGTCTGATATCTTTTATTACTTCTTTTTACAGATTATTATGAAGCTTTCCAGTCCCCAATTTCCATGAACAAATAGAGTTTGTCTCAAAGGTAATGTATACATTTCTAGACATATAATGGTTTTATACACATTAAAAACATGAAGATATTTGAATTGTTCTATAGACCATTTCAAAACATGAAAACATTTCAAATATTTTGTCAGTATTCTAAATCAATATTCTTGATAACTAAAATATCAATATTTCTACACTAAAATAACAATATTTATTTAAGTGAACATATTATTTTTTAAGTGACATGTATATATGATAGATAGCTATATGATAGTTTATTTGAGGCAAAAAATTATTTATTTCACTTGTTCATAAATTTATTTATGTATTTTTAATATAACATTTATTTATAAATAGGTTCTCAAGTATCAACCTATTTTTATCAACATTTGATTTTTTATATTTACATACAGACTATTTAATTACAATATATGGTAAAAATGTATGGTAAGACTGGATAATATATTCACAAGTCGGTGATCAACTATTGTACCTTAATCAACTATTGGCTCCTCTCCCCTAATACAAGGCAAGTAATCACATCGAACAAGGTAAGCAAATGGAGAGTTTAGGAAGTCATGGAAGAAGTTATAGTCAAGCCTTCAAAGTCTCTTGACGAATTGAAAAATGTGACGATAAGAGAAAATTCTATATTGAAGCCAAAATGGGTGTGTAGAAGATTGGGTGAGAGAGATACAAAACTTAATTCAAAATAAATGGTAGTGTGATTGTCATTATCAAACTATAGGAGAGTGACAATACATAGAATGGAAATGAAAGTCTCAGAGAGGGCCCACACTAGCCAAGTGAAGCAACCAATGCTTTGAATGTACTAGTAAAGTCAAACTATATAATATAGCATATATACAACTTAAATGGACCAAATATCTATTAATAATCATAAATATTTGTTATCTCTAAGTTGTCGAACACAAAAGGACCAATAGTTGAACACGAAAAATAATAATTTGTTTTAAGATAAAAAATCATTATATAAAATATAACTTATATCTAACACAAATGAACCAATATTTCAACACTAAAACCTTTTGATAGTCTCATAAATGTCATGGGAAAATGCAATGTATTTATTTTGTTCACATTTTATATTTCTTATAAGATAATTTATTAATATGAAATACTCCATTGCATCTATATTACCACCCCAATAGTTTTACACATTAGAATAATATTTGTTCGCTAGAAGAAGAATGCTTGTTTAAGTCAGCATCTTATTTTATTAATTGAGCATATTATTTTTAAATGCCACACTTATAATGGATAGCTATGATATTTTATTTGAAACAAAATATTATTTATTTCATTTGTTAATGAATTTATTTATATACTTTTAATATAATATTTATATGTTGTCACGTGTATAAATATGTATCCATTTCGACTAATGTTTGAAATTTTTTTATTTACACGTGAATTATTTAATTATAATATATAGTATAAATGGGTGACAAGATTGAATCACAAGTGAATGTACAACTATAGTGCCTAAACTATGAGCTAGATTTCATTGATATTTTTTTCTTGTTTTCATATGAATGTTGACACCTTAAAAACCATTTCTTGGCTTCACGGTATCATAGAAACTTATTGTAGGGACCATCAAATGTCAAAGGGTCAAAACGTGACCATTTCAAATTGATGATTGACACCCACTCAAAGATGCACCAATAACCATTGACTCAAAATTGTCAATACTTCTGAACACATGTCCCACTAGTCATGCACAAACGTTCCAATAGTGGTGCACCTATGGGTCAATTGTCAACCAAAAAAACTAGAAAATGATCATCTATTGGTACATGTATGATCATTTTTAGTGTTCCTTTAAAATTAGTAATTGGAAGATCAAATGTACATAAAGTATGGCATTATTAGAACATATTCAGTTAATAATACCCTTCATATTAAAGATTCCATGACTCCAATTTTTTAAAATTCAAAACTGAAATTTGTCAAAATTAGGCATATTCTATCAAAGCTACATGGAAATTCCTCGTCGTATACTTCATTATGAAAGATGTGGGTATTTCAAAAATAGGGTTTGCTCAAAATGCTAGGCCATCAAATAAAGGATAACGTTAATCTCTAAAAAAACACGTGTGCACAAAACTAACCCATTTCTAATGGTCCAGATAATATTGAGAAAAATTATGCCGTTAAAATTTTAAATTCTGTTACCGATGCTCACCTAGGAATGGCCTTCCCGACAGGTCGGTTTGACTATGTTTGGATTCAGTTCTATAACAAAAATTCAATCATTTGTCAGTAAGATAGAGGAGAAAGAAATGTTGTTATAAATGATTACGGGACGGCGTACGTGAACTCGGAGTTCCGTCAAATGAAAGACTTGACCAAGCAATTAAAATTTTAAATTCTGTTCACCCACAAAACTAATTCTCATTAATCCTATTTTTAGAATTATAGTTTTTTTTTAAGTTATTATTATTTTTTTTAGTTTTTTTTTTTTTTTTTGGTCTTTAATGGAGTTAAACAATTCTTGTGATGAAGTTTCTAATTTCATTAATGAAATTAAGGAGGTTAATACTACGTTTGATAGTGGTTGTTGATTTAGATATGTTCTATATATCTTTGTTGTCTCGTTGAAGACAAAAAAGTATATTGATGTAAATTGTAGATTGAAAGATCAATTATTGTCAATTGTAAATTGCGAGAGCAATTCTAACTATGCTGTTGTAAATTAAAGATTTAAAATTGTAAGAGTTATAACCATGAACTTTTTAACATATATCCTAAACAATTTTCAATGTATCCAACTTTAGAAATAATTATAAAATCAACCCCATTATGTGTCTCAAAGTTGGATGTAGAATAAGCAGTAGAAGAAATCAATCCTTTTGCCAGAATTTAGACTCTTATTGAGTGTTTAGATGTTAGGATGAGAAGGCTAAATCCTAGATAGAACTAGTCCATATGAAGTAAAATATAGAGCTCCAACCATAATCAATACACATGTTAAAAGAAAAAGAATTTAAAATTGTAGATTCTAGTTGTTTAGAAGTAACTTGTATAAATGAAACAAAAAAATCTACCAAGGCCTTATCTGTAGGTTTTGGGACTTCATATTCTCCAACATAAGAGGGTGTATAGTCTAATGAACCCCAATTATCAAGTATGAAGACATCCTCAAGTAATGGAGAACTATCAATAGTAAATGGTGTGTTTACTTTGGTTTTATAAATAGAATTATAGAGTTAAGAGGACAATCAAATCCTACTTCTATTTGTAAAAATATCCGATGTTTTTAGTCAACTCCTATTGTGTATAGTAAATTCTCATACATGAATTCTATTAGGTGATGAATAGTAGAGAGGGATTCTTGTATAGCACAAATCAAAATGGTCTACCTAGAAGAAGATTGTATATACAAGTATTCCATGACATCGACAATAATTGGTAAATTCACATGTCCTACCCAAATAGATAATTTGATTGTATTTAATGACTATCTACCAATATTGTTAAAGACATGAATATAGATGAATAAGAGAGGTATCCACAATGATTTGATGTCATAGTTCTATTCTAGAAGAATTAAGACAATATCCATCATTGATTGGGGTATACTTTATTCCATGTTGACTAATGAAAAAAATCCATGAGAGGATCATATTGATTTTGAATTCCCAATGAAGTTAGCTCATGTTACAAAAATACAATATCTAATATAGAGTAGCACCAAGTTAGTCAACAAGATCATAGTCGATACCAAAATAATGAGAAAGATGAGGTGTTTAAGGAAGGACATGTTGAAAAGGTAGAATAGAAGAAGCAACAACATATGCCATGGGTTTATATTCTTTACTACTTCTAGTGCTATATGTATGATAAACTGCATTATAATGAGGTTCTTGTGACACATGTTAGTTAAATTTAATTAGTCTGTTATTGCCTTGCCTTGATGTAAAGCCATGTCTATTATTCATCGTTTCTCTATAAACTATTGTAATAGACAAAGAGATCAATTAAAGCATTCAAGCCTTGAGATAAATTAAATTAAACAAGCTCACCATAGAGTTGGTGAGGCACGTGAAGGAGCAAGTGAATGAAGAGGCAAGTCTTCTTCAGAATAGCCTAAGTCATAATAGAACTACTTCCATTTGGTATGGAATGGTTTATTAAGGCTCTTCACAATTTTTCTTAGCATTCCGCAAGTTAAACCTCCTTTATTATGGTTTATTTTATTCAATACATAAAATGTCTTTCTAGCCATATACATTTTAAATACATTGTTACTATAGCTCTTTTGAGATTTGAATCAAAAGAAGTAGGTATTATTAATTTATTCTCTTATCACCCATATCTATTCTAATTGTTTTATTGCTGTTGTTAGTTCCATCAATTTTTTATTCCACAATCACTCATATTTATTTCAATGGTTAATTCATAAGTAAAAGAGGTTTCATTGATTGACCATACATTACATGTATACAATGTAGTTAGATTTTATAATATTCATTCCTATTTCTTTCAAGGGACAAATTAATTTTAAAACTAATTAAAACCTTAAAGTTGACATTTATTCCAACCTTATTTTTAAAAGACTACAAATAAAAATATCTGAAACATCAATCCAAATCTAGTATTAAAGAACACTATTGTAATCTATACTCTTTGATATGTTGTTTTGAGAGTAAATATATCCCTTCCATACCTACTCATCACGAAATCTCAAAATAAACATCGGTGATGTGCATGACGTGTCAACCGACGCTTCCGTTTACAACTTTCGGACTATATTTATTGGGGGTCCCCTCTTATTCTCAGACGATATACGAGAGTTTTTCATAAGAGTTTGCATTTCAGTCCTTAAGAATCTCGAAGTCCGTGGTGGATTTGTTAAGAATTTGCAGTCTGTGAAGCTTTTGTTCGTGCGTCGGAGAGTTCCAACCAGGAAAGATGCCTGCGGGAGGGTTTGCAGGTCCAGTCGCTCCTACTGGAGTGGAGTTTGAGGCTCGGATAACGCCGTATGTGATCATAACATGCATCATTGCAGCAAGCGGAGGCCTCATGTTTGGCTACGATATTGGAATTTCAGGTAATTTCTGGCCTTCTGAGAAATCTTTAACTTTTCTACTGAAAGGATTGGTATATTTTTGTTTAAAATGGAAGGAGATCCGTTATTGTTTTGCTGTTCTGAGGTTTTGTGACTTCGAACCCTAATTTCTGTGGATCTGATGGAAATATTGGATATGGCTTTGAGTGAGTAGATTGACTGTTGTTTAATTTGTAGGCGGAGTGACGTCTATGAACGATTTCCTAAAGAAATTCTTCCCCGCTGTGTATCACAAGAAGAATGAGATCAAAGACAACGATCCATACTGTAAATATGACAACCAGGGGCTTCAGCTGTTTACTTCGTCTCTGTATTTGGCCGGCCTGATAGCCACATTCTTTGCATCGTATACGACTCGAGTATTTGGGCGGAGGCCAACCATGCTTCTTGCAGGCTTATTTTTCCTGGTTGGAGTAGTGCTGAACGCGGCAGCTAAAGATCTTGCAATGCTTATCATTGGCAGAATTTTGCTCGGATGTGGAGTTGGATTTGCTAATCAGGTACACACTGTTGTTCATGGCGGAAAACTTTTAATTTTGTCAATTTTACAGAATTAGGAAGGAATTTCCCTATTTTCAACCTGATTTGCGTTTTCTAATTTCGCTGTGAAGATTGTTTTGCGTATTTATAGTATTCTTGAGATTGCTAATTTTGTTGTTATTTTTGTTTACCGATTGCAGTTTGGTCGTTACAAATCTGACTCATTTTGGTTAAAACTGTCAGTTGGATTTACTTTCTATTTTCTGAAATCTTTGAAGTTTTTTAAAGATTTCCTTATATTGTGGTTGTTTTAGCAGATGTTTCTATTTCTATATGTGCATTAATAATATAGCTGACTAGTTACAAGAATTGTATCCTTTTATTCGTTCTGTTTTCTCCCAGATCTTTTCGTATTTTTCCGTACGAGATCACTTTCACATTGAATTCTCCAAATATTGCTCCTTTTGAATATTACTGAATCTATTTCAGAGGCTAATTTACTCTTCAAATTTTATATCCCTAAAATCATGCAGTGGATAGGAATAAATTGGCTGGTGCTTAATTGGAGAGCCTTCTTTAGTAGTCAATATTTTTGGCCTGAAATTATATACTGAATTAAAATAAATCGACCTCGCAGGCGGTTCCTCTTTTCCTATCAGAAATAGCACCGACCAGAATAAGAGGAGCTCTTAATATTTTATTCCAATTGGATGTCACAATAGGCATTCTTTTTGCTAACTTGGTGAATTACGGAACAGAGAAACTCCATCCTTGGGGATGGAGGCTTTCACTGGGTCTAGCAGGAATTCCTGCTCTTCTTCTTACAGTAGGTTCAATATTTATAGTAGAAACTCCCAACAGCTTGATTGAGAGGGGACTACTGGAGGAGGGTAAGGCTGTACTCAAAAAAATTAGAGGAACCGACAATGTGGACCCAGAATTCAACGAATTAGTAGAGGCCAGCAGAATAGCCGCGTCAGTCAAACATCCATTTAGAAATCTTCTCAAGCGCAGAAACAGGCCTCAACTAATCATAACAATGTGCCTGCAATTCTTTCAGCAGTTTACGGGCATCAATGCCATTATGTTCTATGCTCCTGTCCTCTTTCAGACTTTGGGATTTAAAAGCGATGCCTCACTCTACTCTTCAGTTATTACCGGTGCTGTAAATGTTCTGTCCACTGTAGTTTCAATCTATTCAGTTGATAAAGTTGGGCGAAGAGTGCTGCTGCTCGAAGCAGGAGCGCAGATGTTTGTTTCGCAGGTAAATCTTTTTGGCCATGTGTTTTTCGCAAATAGAATGTAATAACATGTTGCAAACTTTTTCAATATTTTTATATCACAAAATCTGAAGATTTTGTTTTGGAATTGCAGGTTGTGATTGGAATTATGTTGGCGAAAGGGATGAACGCTGATGAAGAGATATCCCGTGGGGTAGCAGCCGTGATAGTGCTTATGGTATGCATATTCGTCTCAGCTTTTGCATGGTCATGGGGGCCTCTTGGATGGCTCATTCCCAGCGAAACATTTCCACTAGAAACCAGATCTGCTGGACAAAGTGTGACTGTGTGTGTCAACCTTCTCTTCACATTCGTCATTGCGCAGGCATTCCTCTCCATGCTCTGCCATTTCAAATATGGGATTTTCCTGTTCTTCGCTGGTTGGGTTTTGATCATGTCTACATTCGTCCTGTTTCTCCTTCCAGAGACGAAGAATGTGCCAATTGAAGAAATGACAGAGAAAGTGTGGAAACAACACTGGCTGTGGAAGAACTATGTCAGAGACTCTGATTTGATTGATGATGAGGGCGGTGATGCCTATGCCAACAAAGAAACTGGAAAAGCTAATCGCGGGGCCAATGACAATTCGCAGTTATAATTGATTTTGCTGGACAATTAATTTTCAAGCTCAACCTTT
The DNA here is from genome assembly GCA_027943335.1 of Chamaecyparis obtusa. Classification (NCBI taxonomy): domain Eukaryota; kingdom Viridiplantae; phylum Streptophyta; class Pinopsida; order Cupressales; family Cupressaceae; genus Chamaecyparis; species Chamaecyparis obtusa. Next base: position 175,605 of record BSBK01000321.1, on the reverse strand, counting down.
TTCTTAAGCTTTCCAAATCTATCTACTCTGCATCTCTGATTTGAATGGCTGCGTTTGCATGTCTGACAAGGTGTGTAGTGCTTGAAATTAACCAGGCTTAAATCAGCTCTTCTCCTCTTTCCGTTCAATGATAGATAACCAAGTTCAGCAGCCGGATCGTCAATATATATTTAAAACCCTTTTAAAGAGAAGGAAAAAAAAGAGTCTCTCACATTATTTATTTAGATATATTAAAATAGATATGCTTATAGCATAAATATATATATTTATTAATTATTATAAATAAAAAATATTATGTTATAACTTATTATAACAATGTTGTAGAGCATTGAAATTTCTGGGGAAATATTTTGAGGATTGTTTTAATTTTATAAAAGAATTATACAAAATATAGATTATATTAAATGTTGTAATATAATATGTAAGCAAATATATATTTCTATCTCTTCATTGTCATACTTCTATATAGATGTTCATACACATGTTTGAGTTAACAAATTACAATTTAAGATGTATTTTGTAGTTCCATCAAAAGATTTCACTTTTCACTACACTCATATAAATGAATGTATTTAATTTTTAATCAAGTATCAAATTTGAAATTGAATTCTTTTGATTAAATTAATTTTTTGATATAAACTAAAAATATTATCTTTAAATTTAACTTAATAAGAATTATGTTTAAATATTTATTTTTAAAAATAATATAATTTAAAAAATAAAATAAAAATAAAAATAAATAAATTTCATTATTTTTTAATAAATAAATTCAAATGACTCCATAATTAGAGTAAATATCATGGTATATAATTAAAGCATTCTTAAATAGATTAGCACATGTATAAATATTCCTAAATTGAAAATATAAAATTACATATTCAATTGGAGCTTTAAAATTCTCCTTCTAAATAGAAATTGTCATTTTGATTCATAATAGAAATGGAATGTTTAGAAATATGTGGCAATTAGAAACATTCTTGATTTGAAAGTATAAATTTGTAATTTCAATTATAGCTTTTAACATTTCATTCTAAATAGATATTGAGATTTTGATGCAAAATAAAAATTGATATTTAGTAACACAATGTCGTGATAAACATTTCTAAATCAAATAGTAAACATTTCTAAATGAAATAGTAAACATTTCTAAATGAAATAGTAAACATTTTTAAATCAAATAGTACAGCTGAAAGCATGCTTAAAAAGATATTAGTGTAGATAGAAACATTTCTAAATTGACTAGCATGATTATATAGTTGAAAACTTTGGTAAGAAACATAATATATTAACAATATTATTATATATTTTTAAAAAATCTTATTTTATATTATTATTTCATATAGATTATTTAATACAATTGAATCCAATTAAGTTATTTATCCAAGATTATTTATCTAAATTAGGGTCAATTAGATTATTTAGTTTTAATAAAATAAAAGACTATAATATTTAATAATATTATAGTACCACTATTATATTATTTTATTATTATTTTTATATTAATATATTATTATTTTTATATTAATATATATTTTTTATGCAATGCTGCTAGGAGTAATTTCTTTATCTTGAAAAAAACAAAAAGATCCATTAAAGATGGTGGAGCAGGAATCAAATTCCATTGTTCAGTTTGTAAATCTAATCTACTTGCACAGGAAAGAATATACCATCATTGTTTTCCAGAAAGAAGCTGAAATCCTCAATATTTTGTCATTTTTAATTCCATTCTTGAAAAGATTCCACGCTTTTCTCATCTCCCCCTTCTTTCTTTATGCCTCTATGTTGAACGGTTCTGCTAATAACTGAGAAATTGGTTGAACTTGAATGCTATAAACAGCATCCAAGACGACATCATAGTCAACAGCAGAAATTAAGTGCTAATCAATATTATATTTAAATTGGTCTAGTATATTATACCATATCTTTTATTAGACTATGTATTTGAATCAGGTTTAATTAGATTACTTAATGTAAATAATTTATTAGAATTAAGTAAATTGGAAAACCGAATACCTAATGCTTCATCCCTTGTCATTTTGTTTACATTTGAATAGTTTAGATGAAATTGTAAAGTACAATTTCTAATTCTAGTAACCTCATGCATCATTAGATTATCTTGAATATTCAATCAAATGTACTATTTTATTTATTTTTAAATGTGCATTGTTTCTAATTTTCATAAATGTTATTTTTGTTGTGAGCATGTGAACAAGTAGTTTGAATTTTGGTGGAGTTGGTGGTGTTTGTGATGGATCATATAAGGTCTTAAGAGGTATATATACAACTAATTTGACTAATTTTGAGGTCGAGGATGGAGATAGGAAAACTGATCATTTCTAGGATGATATCAATTTTGTAATGGGCTCTAATGCCTAGCTTAGAGCCCTTCACAAGGAGAATATTTTTCTTAGTTCAACACTCTAATCAGATTCTACTTCGAAAAGAAAGAAACAATGGGTGGCTTTGTTTGGGGATAAACCTAACCCTAAACCTATGTCAACTCTAATTTTCAATGTTTCTAATCCACTAAGTGGTTAGTTTACAATCTTAGTACTAAACTCTATTATTGATTAAAGCATTTCTCTAATGGCTAAATCTCTTTTTGGTAAATTTATGGTGCTACACTGAACATTTATGTGGCACACTCCTTTACTTGAAGGAAACATAAAACCAAGGGCAAAGTAGATGTTTTGGCAATGCCTAAAGGGTTATTCTCATTTCCCTTACCCTGTGATGAAGATTCAAAAGTGATAATATGTGGAGGGCCATGGGTTATTGGAAAGGTGTTCTTCACTCTCAAGAGATGGAAACTAGGTTTTTGTCATAATGATTATTTCTTTAATGAAATCCCTATTTAGCTCTAATTGCTCATGCTTCCTTTATAATACTCGAATGAAGAGGTTTTCAAAGGGATATAAATCCCTTTTGAGGAACATCTATCTATTAATAATACTATATAGAGAGAGAGAGAGAGAGAGAGAGAGAGAGAGAGAGATTTAAATGAGAAATATTTTTTAAAAGTAAATTAAAGCCTCGATATCTCTAATCTTTCTCTATATATATTATATAATATATATATATAGCTAGTAGCATTGGGAGGGGAGTCCTAAGAATTAAATTATATAATTTATTATATAGTATGATTTTATTATATAAATGTTATAAGATAAATTTTTTAAATTTAATTATTATAAATCTTTCTTTATTACATTAGTTTGGTTTTTACAACAAATTTATTATATTTTTAGGTTTTGCACTATGTTTAAAGTAAGGATTCAATTTGACTATATTTAGGATTTATTTTGGGTGAGGGTTACAATCAAGGTAATGATTCAATTTAGTTTAGGTTTTAATTTAATGTAGGCCTAAGGTTGGGGTTGTTAAGCTCAATATTCAATTAGGTTCAGGGTTTTCAATAGGGTTTGGGTTCATTTTGGTTAGGGTTGTGATTAGCATTTAGTAAGGTTTAGAGTTACAATTAGAGGTAGGTGTCAATTGGTTTATGATTAGGATTTAGGTTCAATCTAGATTAGAATTTCAATTAGTTAATGTTTAAGTAGCCTTTGGGTTATCATAAACTTTGGTCTGGCTTTAGGATTAGTGTTTCATAGTTTTTATATTAGGAGTAAATTTGGTTCAGTCTCAAGGTCAAGGTACAATTTACTTTAGAGGTAGGGTTCAACCCATTCCTATTTTCAATTAAAATTTGGTTTGAGGTTTTAATACAGTTTAGGCTTACTAATTGATTGGATTTGAGTTTGTTTAGGACAAAGGTTCAATTTGGTGCTCAAAATGATTAAATTTACTTTAAGGTTAAGGTTCAATTTTGATTAAGGACAAGATTTTAGTTTAGGTTTAAGATTCAATTCATATTAAGGTGGGGGTTTTATTTTATGTTACTATTAGTGACACATTTGAATTTAATTTAATGTAGAATTAATCTTGGGTTAGGTTACAATACTGTTTAACGATTTCATTCTTGTTTCATATATATTGAAATTAAATTAGCATTGGTGTTAGAACTCAATTGTTGTTGAGGTTGAGTTTAGTATTAGGATCTGATCTAATTTAATGTAAGGGTTAAAAATAAACTGAACTTACAAGTAAATTTTGTTTATAGTAAAGATTTGTTTTGGTTGTGTTAGGGTTAAATGATTTTAAATAAGGGTTTATTTTTGTTGAATGTTAGAGCCTCTATATGTGGTTTGGTTTAATAGTCAATTTGGTTTAGGATTAGAGTTCAATTCAAATTCATGTTTAGGTTATGATAAGATTTATTCTATGATTAGGGTTCAATATGGTGTTGTGTTATTTTTATGGTATATTTGGGTTTATGGTTAGCTTTAGGTTATAATTTGTCTTAATATTCAATTATGAATATGGTTAGACTTGATTTCCATTTAGAGTTATAATTTTAAGTCAAATTCATATAGGGTTAAGTTGAATTAAGTCTAGAATCAAGGTTTGATTGGGTTTAGGGATAGATTTCAAATTGATTTAGTGTTAGAGACTCTTATCAAATTTTGTCTAGTATTAGTGTTAAGATTAATAATTTTTTTAGAGAGTTAGGTTTAGGGTTAGGTTTTATTAGATTTATGATTAGGATTTAAATTGGTATGGTTCAACTTGGTTTATTTATCTATTAGGTTTAATGTTAGTGTTTAATTTAGTTTAGTGTTACTGTTTATTTTAATTAAATGTTATGATTCAATTTGGTTTGGTGTTAGTGTTAGAGATCAATTTGTTTAAAGATTTGGGTTCAAGTTTCTATAGGATTGAGGTTAAACTTGGTATGTAGTGTTCAATTAAATTGACGATTAGGGTTCTATATGATTTACTATTAGGAAAAAATATTTTATTAGGTTTGTGACTAATTAGTTTAGTGTTGAATTAGTTTTAGGATAAGGATTAAATTTGGTTTATTATTTTGATTAGGTTAAGGTTTAGGGATTAGTTTGGTTCAACATTAGGGTTTGAGCTCAATTTGATTTAGTTTTCAATGTGGTTTAAGGTTTAGTTAATTAAATCATTTACTGTTAGCATTCAATTTGATCCAATTTTAAATTTAGTTTAAGGTTTAGTTCAATAAATTATTTATGCATTATACTTCAATTTTGTTTAGTCTTTGGGTAATCGTTCTATTTAGTTCTAGGTTACAATTCAATTTGGCACAGTTTTTAGTCTTGTTTATGATTAGGATTGAAATTGGTCCAACATTCAATTAGGTTTAGCATTAGAATTCAATTTGGTTCGGCATTATAATTTAGGTTTTCTTTGATTTAGGATTTTTCTTCATTTTGGTGTATGGGTCTTAATTACAACCCTATATGGGTTCAACTTGGTTTATTTCTCAAATAGGTTAGGTTTAGTGTTTAATTTATTATCGTATTAGAGTTTGATTTAATTTCATGTTAGGGTTAAATTTGGTTTACTATTAGTGTCAGTGATTCATTTGATCTAGGGTTTGGTTTAAAGTTTCTATAGGGTTGAGGTTCAATGCATCTAGTGTTCAATTAAATTTTGGATTAGGATTTAATATGGTTTATTATTAAGGGAAATATTTTATTGGGTTGGTGATTAAAGGTAAAAAGGATTCTAGGTGTTTGATTAGTTTTAGAACTATGATTCAATTTGGTTTATTATTTTTATTATGTTTAGGGTTAGGTTTGATTTTAGTTTTCTATTAGGGTTAAATTTCAATTTGGTTTATTTTTTAATTAGGTTTAAGGTTATAGTTGAATTTTGTTTAGGGTTAGGGTTAAATTTAGTGTAGTCTTTGAATTATGGTTCTATTTGGTTTAGGGTTACCATTCAATTTGTCTTAGTTTTTACTTAGGTTTAGGGTAACGATTCAATTTAGTTTAGCACTAATTTCTTTTTATGTTTGCATTCAATTTGGTTAAGTATTATAATTTGATTTTTATTTGATTTAGGTTTCTGTTTGAATTTGGTATAGGGTTAGGGTTATATTTATTATAGAGAGTTTCGGTATGATATAGTTTAGTTCAAGCTTATGTTTAAGGATTCACTATAGTTTACAATTAGGGAGAGGGTTCAATCACGTTCAATGTTAGGGTTAAGGCTCAATTTGTTTTAGCATTAGAGTTATATGCAAGATTTTTTGACCTAATTACTTTCTATCTATACCTTCTATCCCCCCTCTTCCTCTCTCTCTCTCTCTCTCTCGGTAATTTTATTTGGTGGTATAGGTATAGGGTTCCATTTATTATAACTCTTTCTAAATTTCTCTTCGCTTAATGTTACAATATAATATTCAATTAGTTTATCATAGGAAAATACAATGATTGAATATTAGGATTTATTATTCAATTAGTATTAAGAATAGAGAATAATTTAATTTATTATTCAATTAGATTTATGGTTAAGATAAATATTATGATTATATTGTGTTAAAGCTAGTTTTAAAAAATAATTTTTAAAACTAATAATAAGTTTAAAAGCAACTTTCTATTAGTTTTTCCCCTTTTTTTATTTAAATCATTTCTATAATAAGAAAATGACTTTAAAACAACTTTTCATTTTATTTTAAAGGTAGGATACAATTTTGTTTCCATTTTAATTTTATTTAGGGTTTAATGTTATAGTTGGGTTTCAAGTTAGTGTAAGATTTAAGTTAAATTAGTTTAGGTGACAGATTCAATTTGGTTTGGTTTAATGCTTAATGTATAATTTTGTTTAATGATTAATGGTAGAAGTCATAGGAAATACAAGGATTTATTATTATTTAGTGTTAGGATTAGAGTTTAATTTAATTTATTATTCAATTGGATTCAGGGTTAAGATTCATTTTGCTTTAGTTTTAAGTTTATGGTAAATTTAATTTCATTATCATACTCTAAATAATTTAATTATACTATTTTTCTAAACAAATGCATTATAGAAAATTAAACACTAAATATTAAATATAATTTTAAAATAAATTATCATTTATATTCTATATATTTTAAAGATTAATATATTATGATTAAATTGTGTTAAATCTAGAATTTAAAAAAAATAACTTTCTAAGTTTAAAAGTAACTTTCTATTATGTTTTCATTTTTAATTGATTTAAATTATTTACATAATAAGTAATCACTTAACTTTCTATTCTATTTTATTATTATTTTGCATGCAAGTAAATCACTTAAAAGAAACTTTCTATGTTCTTTTATTCCCTGCAAATAACATAATTCTAATATCTATAAATGGTTGATATTTTAAGATAAACCTATATTCTGATTTTTTAATCATGCACTCCATACTTTCAGGAATTAATCTACATCTTTTGAACTCATTCAATTTTTAAAGAAATAAATTAATTTCAAACAAATTATGCATAAATCTATTTTGGTGGTTTAATTTGTTTGATTTGTAATTTCAAAGTTGATGCAAAATGACTTGAGAAAAAGAAATATCTTATAGTTGAAAATATATTGCTAATCAACATTTAGTAGAAATTGAAAATATAACTTACACTCGTCATCTCAACTTGCATTCCATGCAACAGAAGACACAAATTCGATACAACACAAAATAAATAAATTTAATATAGACAACATCATTCAATGTGCTTAGAAAAAAAGGTTTCTTTCCACCTTAGGAGAAATTCTCTAAAAAAAAAAAAAAAAAAAAAAATATAAGACAGATTTAAAGCTAAAATGAAACCTTTACTGAGAACTATGAGATTAATCTTACTCCTATTACAAAAAATGTGAGCAGAACATTAGTATGCACATGCAAACTCTATTATTATTTTTTATTATTATTTGTATGGTAGAAAGGCCTTTATGCTCTCCTCACACACCAAATCTTGTCTAAAACTAATCTTAGTCTTCATAGTGACAGACTATATATATCTACATATATACAGATAGACACATTCTAAATCTTTTGCCTTCAAAGTCTCCATGTAGAAAGATTAATCAAGTCCTTTCTTAATATCTTTCCTACTGTAGGTTTTCAAATCCCACTCACAAAAGCCACCCTGTGAACCTTCTTGTAAGGTGCCACCTGATATAATACATAACACTAACTATTTCACAGTACTTGAAGAGATTGAAGAAAGTCCTTCAATTCAAATCCATTAATGAAAAATGAAAACTCAATTCTCAAATTTTTTAAATCAAATGACCTTTTTCATAGTCACCGAACAACCGCTCTTGCGTTTGACCTGCACAAAGATTCTTTCCAAAAAAAATCTTAGAGAAGAAAACCTTTATTGCAAAGAACATTTATTCTTTTCTTCCCAAATTCAATAATTTGGCAGCTTGGGAGAGTTTATTTTGAAACTGAGAACGTAAATCCTCCTCCCAAATTATTAAAAAAATAGAGTTAAAAACAACCCTTTTATGAGAAAACAAAATTTGGTATGAGAAATTAACCTTAGACAACTCATTATCATCTTCCAAACATGTTATTAAGAAGTGAAACAAAGACATACAGAAAACTTAATAACGACACTGATTGACAGCAGGATTCAAACCTGTGTAGGCAGAGCCCACATGACAACCGAAATATTAATTTTTATGATAATGGAAGTCAAATAATTTAAATTCTCTGAGAATAGATAGTATTGGCTGCCTAATTTATAGAATATTAATACAGACATGCTCGCATTTCTTTCAATACAAAATATTACTAAAATGTGCATACATGCATAAACATGAAACAATAAACAATGTCTTTTACCTTGCAGAAGGAACCAAGCTAGTAGAGAAACAACAGAAGAAGTCATCGGTTGCATATGTCCATCAATTATGAAACCATGATGTTGTATGTTATTTAAATGCAATTATATTTGTAATCGCCATATACCCACCCAATTTGGTTAAGGAAAGGTCTGAAAATAGAAACTAACATCAAAACATTGTCCACCAATGGAAACATGCTAATAAAAACTCTGATAATGTAAAACATAAGCATGCAAACTATAGATCCATGTCAGTTACCAACAGTAATGGCAAACTATAGTACTCATATTCCAAATAGTAATTCTCAAAGTTCCATTAATACCATTTTATCTCCTACTGTTTTGTTTGCCACTGAATTAATGGATCGCAGCAAAATATTAGTGCCAGTGTTACCAAATTAACAAGCTTACGCAGAGTTTCATTTAGAAAAACCTAAAAGAAATGGTGTAGATTAAATCCGAGTCCACAATTGATGGAGATCTGTGGAAAAAGTTTCACAGATTCAAGGGGTCCATATTGTAACTGTAGAGCTTCTAGGCTAAAGCCTCTCGGCTAATGATGACCTTTAGAAAATTGTTACTGTTTACAAGGATTTGTATTAGTATTCACCAAGTTTCATATTCTCCTTTACTTATTGAGATTAACTAAAATTTTGGTAATTGGTATCAACATATAGAGTTTGTGACTATATCGTTTGCCTATTTTTTTCATAAAAAACTATGACCATTAGGTCAAAACATTCTCTTCTAATGTGCCCCCAAAAAGAAAAAAAATCTTCAAGAAGAAAATTGGCCAATCCACCAAGGTAGGCAATAAAGATAAAAGTATCAAAACTAATATTGGCGAGTTCTAAAAATGTTCTACTTCTCTAAATGTAGATCCCTCAAAGTCTTGAGAAGGTGAGGAAGTGGTCCTAAAATCTGATCCAATGATTGAGGATCAACTTTCTCGACATCCTTTGCAGATCATGAAGGAGAAGTCTTCAGTTAAGAAAAGGAGGGGGATGAGGATAAGAGAAAAATGGTAGATTCAGTTAATATGGATCTATTGAAGGATAATGTTGAAAACAATTTGTTTCTTGAGCCTCTTGGAGAGATAATGGAATAATTAGAAAATAAGAAAGATAGAGATGAGAACAACTTAGTAGTCTCTATGAACATATGTGAAAGTTTTGAAGACTCTGAGCTAAAAGAACTAGGTTCTTAAAATTCAAAGAATTATCATTTCAAAGGAGATTCCTTGAATAGTTCCACTACAAACTTTCTCAATCTAAATGATATCATATCATAAAATAAAGTTAATATCACTAAAAGAAGGGAGGAATCTAATTCTATGAAAGAAAATTTGATCTTTGAATATTCTAATTTGGAACACGTTTCTTCATTTATTGAGGTTAAATCAAGGAAAAGGGTGGGGAAGTGTTCATCTAAGTAATTGTCAACAAGAAAAGTGCCTAAAGATGATTGTGCAAACTCTAGAGGTTTAGGTAGGAAACTTCTGAAGTGGAGTAAAGGATAGGAGTGTCTCCAGGATACTCCTAATGGATTTCAAAAATATTTTAGATTTGTGCTTGCAAATCTTGTTTATTTCTTGAAATATTTAAGGGTTAAAAATCTCTCATAAACATGACCTTTTGAGCAATATTATTGCGCACCGCAAACCTAATTTAATTTGTTGATTCAAGAGACTAAAATGTAGAGAGGGAAGCTTATGAATCTAAAGAATCTTCACTTCAAATATAATGGTGTTCAATATTATAATTTGTATGGGGCTTTAGGAGGGATTACAAGATTCTAGAACAAGAAAACTACTTTTAGAGTGAATAGTTGGGAGGATTATCATCATTTATCTATAAAATTAACTCACATTTAGGATTTATTTTGTTGGATTATCTCTAATAAAAGTATCAAAACTAATAATGGTGACTTATACTTGGTCCCTAGTAACCCATTTTCCTAAATCTTTCAACTATTAGGACCTTTATGTTACAAACCATCAAAGTAAAATATCTTTACTTGGGAAAACATGCATTCTTCTAGCATAAATTCGTAGGTAGAGCATCCTTTGTGTCGATATGCTTGGATTTCAGAAGTTTGTATCCTTCCCTCAAGTTGTATTCACCACTATTACTTTTATCCCACATCAACTTGTCATTTCCTAAATTGAAAGTCATTTTCCTTTCTTCCAAAATTCTATTTAGAGATTTATTTTTTTCCAAGGAGAGGCTTATATCCTTAAAATATTTCCACTTCTATCCCATCCCATCTTCCTCAAAGGTCTCATAGTCAATAACTCTCTTTCCCCTCATGGCTTCAAGAATATTTCTTGACTGGACCAAGTTGACTTCTATCTCCATAGTTTTATAACCTCCCAAGAGTCTTGCTAGAAAAGAGCTTTTGCCCCTTTCCCAGGATTCCATGCCAATTTTTCCAGAATGACAGTTGTATAATCGATCATAAAATTCAAAATCCTCAACCCCCTAGGAGGGGATTTCTCTTTCAAAATGTTAATTGGATCAACATTGCTAAAATATTTCTTTGCTAGTATCCTGCCCATTTAAGATGGGTGTTTCTAAACATTTTCTACACTAGTTTGGCTCCAAGGGATCTCCCTTGTTGTTTAATGTCCTTAATCCCTACCCCGCCTTCATCTTTCATCATACACACCTTATCCCATACTAATAGGGATTATTTTCTCTTCTCCCATGTTCCATGCTAGAAAAAAGTCTGTAAGAGTCTATTGAGCTTCTCCCTCTTGTTTCATAGGAGGTCAATACAGGATAATTGATATATGGGTTTTGTCAAGAGGACTGATTGAATCATAGTGGCTTTTCCATCTGCTAATAGCCATTTTCCTCTCCATGATTCCATAAATTCCTTATCTTTTCAGTTTTCTATTTCCATACTTTTGTCAAACGTGGAACCCTGTGTGTAGAGGTAGTCCCACATGTTTACATGGTAGACCCCCTTTGTTAAAATTTAGAATTTGGCATAGTTGTCAAGCTCTAAATTAGGATGAGAATTAAAGACTAAGATCAATGAATTATTCAAGTTGATCTCTTGGGCACTGATGCCGTAGTATATTGAATTAATATTACTTTGTATGCTTTGGCTTCCCCAATAGTGTTGTTTCCATATCTAGCATAGTATCATCCAAAAATTATTGATGAGTAGTTTGATCTAAGTCATTTGTAATTTTAATACCATTAATTGTTCCTTCATTCTGAACATTGTTTAATGATCTTCACAATGCTTCTTCCATCTAGATGAAAAGAAAGGGGGCTATCGAATCCCCCTATCCAAGTCCTTTATTTATCTCAAAAAATCCTTTGGGTGACCCATTCATCAAAATTGATAATTTAGAAGTATAAATTCATTCATAGATCAGGTTGACCCATTGTTTTTCAAACCCAAAGGCCTCTAAGAACTTCCTCAAAAAATTCTAGTGCACCCTATCATAGGCATTTTTAATATCAAATTTGATTAACATGCTAGGTTTTTGGTTATTTTGAATTGAGTGCATGCCCTCTTATGTAATTATTACCCCGTCATAGATAGATCTTCTTAGAAAAAACCTTTCTTTTTCTTCACTAATGAGGTTGGGTAATATTTTTTGGGTTCTAGTCACCATAGTATTAGTAAATAATTTATGGAGAGCATTTAAGATTGCTATAGGTTTAAAATCATTGAAAGTTTCCGATTTCTCCTTATTTGGGATCATAGATATGAAATTATTATTGACTTCCTTTGGAATTTTACTTGAGTTTCTTGCTCTCTCTAATGCTTTAGGTAGCTCTCCCCCTATGAAGTTATAACATTTTAGAAAGAAACGTGTCAAAAACCTATCAAGCCCTGAAGATTTTTCTAGGTTCATTTGCCTAAGGGCATCTCTTACTTCTAGTATGGTCATTTTTGCTAGTAGTTTTTGTTATTTTCATGGAAAATTAGCCTTGGAACATTTTTTATAATGTTTTTCTATGCATCCAAAGTCAATAAACTTCTGTTGTTGAAAATTTCCTCAAAATATTGACCATCTTCCTTTCATATCCCCTTAGGGTCCTACACTTTTGCTCCCTTTTTTTAATGGATGTTATCCTATTGACTATTCTCTGTTTCTTGGTACTAGTTATTATAAAAGAATTTTGTGTTTTTGTCCTTGCCTCTAGCAAAGATTCTCTCGATTTTTGTCTCGAGAATATCTCTTCTTTAGCTAGGACCTGCCCATACTCTTTTGGCAATTGCTTTTGATATTCATATAAGACACTGTTCATCCATTTTTCTATCACCTCCTTATTTAGATTCTCTAATTTCTCTTCCAATGCTTCCTTGTTTTTAAATTTAATTCCAAAGTTTTGAACGTTAAAAATATTAAGCCTATTCTTAATAATTTTAAGTTTATTTACCACTCGGTAGAGTTTAGACCCAACTATCTCTATTTCTTTCCACCATGTTTCTATCATTTCCAGAAAACCATCAGCCATAAATCACATCTTATTGAATTTGAAAGGTGAATTGTCTAGCACCTTATCCACAAGAATCTTGAGTTTAACTGGATAGTTATCTAAACCAGATATAGGCTTTACCTCTGATCCCATAGTGCAAGGTAGCTCAGCCAAATTTCCATTATTTAGGAATCCATCTAGTTTTTTCACTATGAAGCTAAAACCTTTTCTTCAATTGCTCCATATAAAACATTCTTTGGATGTTGCAATTTCTAATAGTCCATCCTTGTTTATCCAAACATTAAAGTCTTTTGGTACTTTTAGAAGTTTCTCTCTCCCTCCCCACTTTTTTGAGGTTTTAGTGATAGTATTAAAGTCCCCTGCTATGATAGATACCTCTTATTTATATTATGAAATGTTTTGTTTGACTTCCTTCCACACTTTAACCTTCTCTATCTTAGGAATGGGGCCATAAATATTAAAGATCCTAAAACTTAACTTTCTTTGGGAGTTTCTTACTAGACTACAACTCCAATTTCAATGGTCTTCAATTGGTGTGATAATCATAACCCTTGCATCCCAAATAAACCCCAAATTTCACTAAAACCTAGTTTTTTCTTTAAATTAATTGTCACTCTTATCTAATTTAGAGTTTCTTCTTTAAATTAAGCTAGTTATGATTTATTCTTTTATATTTGATATGCAACATTTTAAGATTTTTTTCTTGTTAGGGGCATTTAATCCCCTAACATTCCACGTTAGTACATTCATTGCAATTTAGCAAGGAACTTCCCCTTCCTTGCGTTAAAGATATCAATTAATTAAATGGTTTGTCCTACTACACCCCAATCCCTTATTCTCAATTCTAGAATAGATTTTATACCTCTCCTTTTGTTGGGCTGACTCATTAAATTTAGAATTAATAATCATTGCTAAATTAAAAGGCCATTAAAAGAACTCCTTTAGACTGGTTAAAGTAAAATATAGGGTGAATGTCAAAAGTTGGGTACCAATTCTGCAAAAGCTCGCTTTCAAAAAAATTGGCAATAAGAAATTGAAAACCAATTTATACAAATCGAACACTAGTTTAGGTTTGGAAACCTGATCCATATTCAAAAATTGAGCACTCGTTTACAAGTCGGGGGCCCGTTTCTGATCTGGCACCCAAAGTGAAATGAGCCCCTGATTTCTAAAAAATGGGCGCCCATTTTTGAAATATATTTATTTTTTATTTTTTACCATTTTGTTTTTCAATTTCACTATCAAGAACGGGATCACATTTTGTAGAGCTCGGGTACCCATTTCAACTTCTCTTGCCAACCCCCTCTACCATTTCTTTCATGTTCTAGGTACGTACTACTGTTTTATATATTTTTTTAATGATTTTTATCGTTAAAAATTGTAGTTTCAAGTTATTTTTAATAAAAAAATGTAGTTTAATGTTTTTTTCAAAATTATTGTATAAATTTAATTATATTTTATATTTCAATTAGTTGTTTTAAATTTTAATTTACTTTCTAAATTATCGTACCAAAGTAGAAAAATGTTAAAACTTTTAATTTAACACTAGCTAGTAAAACAAAAAATGTAAACATAGGCACAATTAAATTATGAAACCATAACTAGAAAACCAAATCATAAATTTAGACATGTGTAACTAAAATAACAAATCTTAGAGATGTGTTTAATTTAACTCTCTCTCTCTCTCTCTCTCTCTCTCTCTCTCTCTCTCTCTCTCTCTCTCTCTCTCTCTCTCTCTGTAATAATTTTCCTAAGATAAAGAATGTTATTCCAGGATCTAGAAGCTCAATAGATATCATGTAAGAGGGATAGGAAAATGATATCATTATCAATTCATTAGATTCAATGATAATCAATAAATTCCTATTGATTTATAATGTATATATGCTTGAATATATAGGGATTGCATGATAACTAGGAGATATGGAAGTGATAAACTATCACCTTGACAAGGTGTAATCACATATTCACCAAAGCAGGATCATTCTCTACTGTACAATAAAGTATATGCACAGATGTTCAACAACAAGAGAATGTGATATGAGAAATAAAGGTGGATCTCACACAAAAAGGGGAAAGAGAGAATAACTAACTCCACCTAAAAAGGAATTATCCTACACCATCTGCTAAAATATAATGCAAACTCCTAGGTGTCTATAATGAAAACAACTATGTAATGCATTATCCTAAGTAAACTTAAGTATGGTGGATCTCTCTCTCTCTCTCTCTCTCTCTCTCTCTCTCTCTCTCTCTCTCTCTCTCTCTCTCTCTAATCAAAACCTTCCGAAACATAGACTTTTAAAAACATCAAAAACCTTGGAATATTCTTTCAACCAAGTAGGTGTACATTCTTAAAAAAAACATTTGAACATTTTGTCTTGATTGTCTTTGTAACCTATAAAATTTAAATAACTTATATGTTATTAAATTATGACATGTAATTAAATTTTTTTTAACTCTCTCTCTCTCTCTCTCTCTCTCTCTCTCTCTCTCTCTCTCTCTCTTTGTGGTAAAATGTATAGATTATTTTTTTAATTTTTAATTGTTTAAGTCTTTCTTTTAAAGGTAAAATGTAATTTACGGTATGTTAATTGTAAATTTTCATGTTTTTATATGTACACATATTAAAATATGGATGATTTTCATATTGATGAGCTTATGGGTTAGCATGCACCACCACCACATCCACCTCCACCTCCTCCCTAAGAAAATGCACACATAAAACTTGTTTAAATGTTTATAATTCAAATATAATCTTAAATTATATTACTTACACATGTAACTAATATAATTTAAATTTTTACAATAAAATGAATTAAATTACGAGGTTGCATGAGGTCTAAAACATGATCATAATCTTCGGATGCAAAGGCATGATCTAGGTCTTCATTTATTATATCATCTTCATCTTGTGTCTCGCTAGGTGTTAAGGATTTTTATTTCCATTCTTCAACCCATTATGTATTGTCACATTCTTCCCATTCACCTGCAACACAAAATTGAGAAAAACATGTAAGCTCCCTAGTCCATATAGTCCAAGTGTTAGAATTACAACTCCTAAATGAATTCCATTTAGTCGATCCCCTAATTGTATTACAAAAATATCTTGAAAGGATATTCTTCTCTTCAACTATCCATAAAAAACATCTAATTGTAGAGTTCTGACTTGATCATGTAGACAAACTTGTTTTACACCATTCAACAATTGCACGTGCATCTTTAAATTTTGATTTATCCTCAAATTTGAGCTTCTCTCTACAAAGGGCTCTCTTAACACATGCAACAACACCATCATATTCTCCCTTCCTGTGTCTAGCCTCAAAAAAACTCCAAATATGTTGGATATTTATTTTCTTATGCATCTTTCTCAACCAATAAAATATTCTAGCATTCTTGAATTGCCCCGTGCAATTATCTGACCATATTAGATGTTGTGTTATATTAATTTCTCCCTCCCTTAAATTTTCATAAAATATCTTAAATAAATACTGGACAAAATCCTATGAGTGTAACTTATTATCACTCATATAGAAATGGTACTCTCTCAATATTTTTTGATCCTCTTTTGTACTATCAAGTGCACTCCTATAGAGAATATGAAAAAAAATTATTACTTGCACTAAATTATAATATTGTGGTTGGATCTCATCTTGTGGTGCAAGCGTGTAGTTCTCTGCAAAGTCAATGACTGAAAGTATACTACCAATTGGAAATGTATTCTTGCATATGTGAAATTTTCCATCAAGCCATTTGGAATTTTGAGAGTGTTTCACATATTTAGGTACAACCTTACTCTTGAATTCATTCATAAAATCATGAATACTAAGTTTTTCAGTTATTAGATTGCACCGTTTTCCAACACCTAATCATCTTCAGGGTTTGTCTCTCCCATCTTATCATCCGAACAAGGATTTTAAGGGATCTTCACAGTTCAACCCGCAAGTCAGATCTGCAATAATTTTAACTAGATCGGTTGTTAGGAAATCTTTTCCTGCATCTTTGTGTCAGCCTCACCCTCCACCAATTATGGATATTTGCAAAGGTCCCTTATTACCAACTCCCAATTTTTATAGAAATGGAAATCACATTGGTAGCTTTAACCCTAATGCTCCCTCCTTTGTTTCATGGCCTAATTCTTTGGCCATTCAATCTCCCCCTTTTGTTACTCCACCTAATAATATTCCTATCCGGCCATGTTTTAATCTTGAGTCTCTTCCTCCGAATTCACATCAACATCAGTATCTTTAGCCTAATTCTTTGGTTTCTTCACCTCCTTTGCTTCCAAATCCTAACCCTCCCTTCCAGTCTCTTCTTAAGGATCCTGGGGTTTCCAATCTACAACGTTAGCAAACGCGTCACCATGGTGGGTCATCTTCTTGCCCTTATAAAGTAAGTGGTTCTAAACCTATGCTCATTTTGGAGGAGGGGTTACTGGATTCCAATATGTTGCACATGCAAGATCTGGCTGTTATTGGTAGGCTCAATTCTTTTATTCCTATTTCAGATCTTTGTGTATGGGCATTTGTGATTTGGGTTGGTCTTTCTGATCTTTTTTATCTGGATCATGGGTCATTTTTTTTTATTGCAAGCTTTGATTCTCGGGCTAATCAGAATAATACTTTGCATGATAAGTATTGGTTCTATAATGGGGTTGGTGTCTCTCTTTTGTCTTGGGGTCCTACCTTTAAATTGGATGATTCAATTTGTGCTTTATTTCCCTTCTGTCTTGAATTGCCTTGTCTACCTTTGGACTATAGAGACATAGATATTGTTGAAGAAATTGCAAATAAACTTGGGGTTTTCATTCATCATGATCTTCTTCCTTTTGAAGAGACGCATTTCTCTATTCGGGTTTTCTTGTTATTGGATTCTCTTAAGCCATTTCCAAGAGCTATTATTTTACAGTCTAAGTTGGGAATTTTACAATAGCCTATTAATTTCCAGGAGGCACAAACTATTTCCTCATATGCTAATTTATTAGGACACTTTACAAACTAGTGTAAAGATCCCAATTCTTCAACCCTTATTGTTTGTAAGGATCGTTCTACCTTTCCCTCTAAATGCTCTGAAGCTTTTAAATCTAAAATACACCATCAAGTACTAATAGCAGGGAAGCTATCTTAAGGGATAATGATAATTCTTTTCCCAAGATAGGTAACCGAGTTTCTGAAAATAATCCGCATGATTCACAATCATCTCTGAACACTTTTCAACGTTCTCCTGAAAATATTTTTCATGACTTTCAACTGTCTTTATAAATCTCTTGTATCAGCCAACCTCCCTCTTTAAATGCCTTCTTCCCACTTTTGACCTCCTCTTTTGTTGGCATACTATGTCTCTATCTACCTGTTATTGCTTCCTTATTTAAAGGTCTTGATTTTTCTGAAGAAAAATTTTTAAAAGCCCCAACTTCAATCCCATATCATGATCCTAAGCCTCTAGATATCTCCTTAATGGACTCCATTGTCAATAATCTTATGTTTTCCCATGATCCTCTTAGGTTTCACAAACTGACTTTTGAACATGTTGATCTTATGGCTACTGAAGTCATTTTGACTGTTTCTTCTCCTTTTTATCCAATTCCTGAATCTCCTAAAGACCTTAATGCTATTCATGATTCCCAAGATAATTTTTCTCATAAAGTGTTTATTAAAGACCTTTCTAAGGAAGATGATATCTCTTCTCAGGTACACAATCACTCTGACTTTCCAATTTTTTCTCTTAATGATGCCATGGCTTCTTCCTTGTCTTTGCCTAAGTTTCCTGAGCAGCATTATGATTCCTTCCTCTTTGAGGATCATGTAACAATTTTCAAGATAAGTAGACCACCAAGTTGTCTATTGTGCAGAATCCCCTCTATTCTAAATCAAAGTCATTTATGCCCAAAATAAGAGGTAGGAAATCTGAGGTTATGAAAGCCTTGGAAGAAATTGAGGTTGGTCTCTAGTCTACTTTGGATGGTACATTTTCCAGTTCAAGAAGAACCTCAACAAGGAGAACTAAGGTTTCTCCTTATCCACAATGAAGATTCTCTCATGGAATGTTGGAGGCATTAATGCCTTTGACAAGAGACATAGACTCAAGCAGAGACTTGATTCTTTTTCTTCTGATGTTATTCTTCTACAAGAAACCAAAATTTCTATTGATAACTTCAAAGCATCTATAGGTAAATGGTCTGCATGGAAAAATGATTTTGTTCCAACAGTAGGTACATCTGGAGGGTTAGCCATCCTCTGGGATGATAAGAAGATTTCAATCTTCCTGTTATAGTCTAGGCCTAACTAGTAGCTAGTTAGTGTCAAACATTTTAATATCTTTTTCTTTTATTATCAAGATTTATGGCCCTACTTCCTCAATAGCCAAGTTGCATCTTTGACAATCTTTAACTGATACTATTCAATAATTCCCTAATTCAAAATTTTTATTTGCAGGAGACTT
Source organism: Chamaecyparis obtusa (assembly GCA_027943335.1). Classification (NCBI taxonomy): domain Eukaryota; kingdom Viridiplantae; phylum Streptophyta; class Pinopsida; order Cupressales; family Cupressaceae; genus Chamaecyparis; species Chamaecyparis obtusa. The sequence continues at coordinate 156,012 of BSBK01000321.1, read as the reverse complement.
TAATGCCACTTTGAGTGATAATGATAAAAAAGGAGGCATTGCTCCCCCAATTCGCACAATCTTTGATTTTAATAACTTTGTGCAAGATAATGATCTATTTGATATTACTCCTAGAAATGGTTCCTACACTTGGACCAATCATAGACTAGGTTTTCTACAAATTGCAGTTAGACTGGATAGATTTTTGGCTTACCAACTTTGGAAATTGGAAAACTTTACTTTTTCTATGGATATATTACCTTTTTTTGATTCAGATCATTTTTCCATTCATCCTTTGATTGAAGTTTCCTCTGCAAATGTCCCAATTTTTGGTAAATCCTCCTTCAAGTTTGAATCTGTTTGGTTCAGACACCCACTCTTTGAATCTTTGCTTAAACAATGGTGGCTTTCCTCTCCTCCAGTGGAGGGTTCCATGATATTTCATTTCTTCAAAAAGATGCAATATGTCACAAATATGATTAAGGCATGGAATATTAATGTATTTAAAAACATTTTAGTTTAGAAATTGAAAATAGAAAAAGATTTGGCTGAAGTTAATCAACATATCATAGATAATGGTTTGGATCATCAATCATTCAAGAAACAAAAACTTCTTCAGGTTGAATGGGCTGAGCTTTGTGCTACAGAGGAAGAATATTGGAGGTGGAAGTCATGTGAACTTTGGTTACAACTAGGAGATCAGAATACCAAGTTTTTTCATGCATCAGCAAAGTAGAAAAAGATGGCTAAGTCAATATTTTCCATTAAAAATGATTTAGGGAATACCTTTTCTAAAGTTGGGGACATCCACCAAGAAGGAGTCAACTTTTTCTCCAATCTTCTCTCCCCACTGGCTTCACCCCAACTTGATGATGACAAGTTAAATGATGTTCTTAATTCCATCCCTCATGTTGTTACATCTCAGGATAACCTTGGTTTAATGGCCCCATTTACCCTTTCAGAAGTTAGATTAGTTGTGTTTCCTTTATCCCCTGATAAAGCCCCTGGCCTAGATGGTTTTACTGGCCTCTTTTTAAAAAAAACTTCGGATGTCATTTGTTTTGACCTTCTTTATATGTTTGAAGAATCTAGAAAGAATTCAACTATGTTGAAATCCTTTAATACTACAAATCTTGTCCTTATACCTAAAAATAGAGACCCTTAGACCTTTGATGACTTTCATCCTATTTCACTTTGTAATACCATTTATAAAATCATCACTAAGGCCATCTACTTAAGACTACAACACATTATCCCTAGGATTGTCTCTTTCAAGCAAGGTGGCTTTGTTCCTGGTAGGGAGACTACAGACGAGGCTATTATTGCACATGAAACCTTGCACTCCATTTCTCAACATTCTATTCCTTCCTTTGTCATCAAGCTGGATATGATGAAAGCCTATGATAGGCTTAATTGGGCTTTCTTGTTTTAATTTTTTCTTAAGTTTGGTTTCTCAAAGAAATGTTGTAAATGGGTCAAAGCTTGCATTTCTGGAGCTTATTTTTCAATTCTAAATAATGGTTAACTAGTGGGGTATTTTCCATCATCCCAAGGTGTCAAGAAAGGTGACCCTTTGTCCCCTTTTCTATTTATCATCATGGAAGAAGCATTGAGTCATTCCATTATTGCCTCTCACGAGTCTGGGTTGTGGTTAGGTATACCTATTATTGGTACTTCCATTTTAGTCACACATTTGTTGTTTGCTAATGACACACTTTTGTTTGGAAAGGCTTATGTGCAAGAAGAAAAGGAGGTAAAAAAGGTGTTGGATCTTTATACCTCAGTTTCTGGTCAAAAAAATCAATATCCATGAATCTAAGGTGCATATTTTCAACACAGAACCAAAAATTCTTGATAAGATTGTTAGTGTGTTAGAATTCCCCTTGGATGATCTCCCATCCACTTATCTAGGAATTCCATTTTTAACAAGCTCAAATAAATCAGCCTATTAGCAGTTAGTTGTTAATCATATCAAATCTAGAGTCCTAGCTTGGACAACTAGATGGCTTTCTCTTTTTGGTAGGATCTTATTAATTAAGAATGTGTTATCAACAATCCCTAATTACTATTTTTCTCTCCTCCAACCACCTAAATCAATTCTTAATCAAATTGAAAAGCTTATCCATGACTTCCTTTGGACAACTAATATGACTAGAGAAAAAAAGATACCCCTTGTATCTCTAGAAGATATGTCTAATTCTCTAACCATAGGTGGTGTGGGGTTACATAATTTGTCCTCTTGGAATTTGGCCTTTGGTGGTAAGCTAGTCTGGAAAATGTATGCTTGGCCTAATATTAAATGGTGCAAATTGATGCAAGCAAAATACTTAGATAATTTAGATCCCTCCAAAATTATATCTGTACTTGACCCACCAAAAGGGTCCACTATTTGGAACTTTATGATTAAATCCAGGCATATTGTTACTTCTTTTGTGTCTTGGGAAGTTCATAATGGTGAACTAGTTAATTTCTGGCTTGATTCATGGAATGCCTTGCCACCTTTGAATACCATTCAACCTTTTTCAGACATTTGGGAAGTGGCCTCTTTGCATTGGGGTCAAAAATTAGTTAATTATGTATCTGCAGTATATATTCATTCGGGGATAGTTGTTTGAAAATATTTTGTTTCTCTCCCTATTAATCCTCAACTTGCTGAATCTACTAACCAATTTCTTTCTAACCAGGTCATGTCTTTTCTAAAGCCCCTGACCATCATTTTTGGGCCCCATCCCCTAATGGAAACTTTTCAGTTAAACTTGGCTATGAGATGGCTCAGTCGTATCATAATAATAAAGTCAAACATAGAGCCTATCTTTTTTGTTGGCATAATTCAGTTCTTCCTAAAGCAGGTTGTTTTTCCTAGCTCGTTCTTAAAAACTAAGTCCTTACCAGTGAAAGGTTGGCTAGACTTAATATTGCCAATGTCTTCCAATGTGTCCTTTGTGGTCAAGCTTAGGAATCAACTGATCCTTTTTTTTTGAATTTCCCTTTTGCTCAAAGTTTTTGGACCTTTCTGATGAATAAACTTGATCTTTCTATGCCTCTCCCTCATTCTGTTTGGGATTTGTTTCAGTCTTGGCCAACATTATTTCCAAAGGCTATGTTTTCATGTATTTGGATTTTTGCACCATCGCTAATTTTGTGGTCCATTTGGTGGGAGAAAAACAAAAGGATTTTTCACAATATTGTTTCATCAATTGATGCAATTCTAAATAGGATTCATCAATCTATTGTTGAGGTCTCAAATGCTTACATCTCTAAATATAGGGGTAATCAGGGATTTCTTTCTTGGGATGGTATCATTATGCAGAAATGGAAGGGGTTGGTTTTCCCTACTTTGCATTTTCCTCTCTGCCTTGAAGATAGACTTCAAACCAAAGCTTCAATTATATGGTCCCCTCCTCAATATGGCTTTATTAAACCAAATTTTGATGGCTCCTTGAGAGGGAACCTAGAGAAGTCCGGTGTTGGTTTTGTTTTTAAGGACTCATATGGTTTTCCCCTTTTCTTTGAGGCTCGACCGATTCCTTCAGGGACTAATAATTTGGTAGAAGCTTATGCACTATTAAATGATCTTATGGCTGCAAAGAAACTAAATATTAAATCCCTTCATGTGGAAGGGGATTCTTCAGTAATCATAAATACTTGTGTGAAAATATTTTCGTTTGCAAGACATATGCATTACATTTTATCTCAGATCTAGTTTTTGCTAGATTCTTTACCTGAATGTTATGTTTCCCATGTTTGTTAGAGAGGGAAACAAACTAGCAGATATGCTTGCTAATCATGGCACTGATGGTCTTCATTTTTCTTATCCTTCTATTACAGTTTCTTCGACTTCATTCCCTCAAATTTTTGATTTAATATCACATGAATCGCTGTAATTTAGCATATTTCATAGGTATATTTAACTAGGTGGTTATTCTAATTTTTTCTTCAATTCATAATAATGCTTATGTCATTCATTAAATGATCAAGTTGACCTTTCGAGTTGCATTAGCTAATGAGTTCTTTCAGATTTTTATTGCTCTAATGCTTGTCTAACCTGTTATATTAATTTCTAGTGTGTAGGATATATCTTTGGTACCAATATCACATGACCTTCTAAATCTATCTCCCTTGTGTAGTAGATTTTATTTAATTTATGATCACTTACTCCCTGTACGAGACTAGCTAAATGACTATTGCATTCATTATATTGAAGGCCCATCTTTCCTTATGATGTTTTTTCCTCTTTATAAATGTTGTTGTTCGATTTATCTTCACATACTTTGTAGCTTTCTCCTCATGGCTGCTATCAGGTCTTTTGATGAATTTAGCCCCTTCAATCTTCGAGTTTTTTTTAAACCATTAGAATTGGAAATTCTATTTGAAGGTATTATATATGATGACACATTGGCTTCCATCTTTTTCATACATTATCCAATATGTTGTAGGTGCATTTAGAGGCTTATTGGTGAGTCAGTTTTATCTCCATGATTTAAATAGATCATATTCCCCTCCCAATTGCTTTCCATTTTCTACTCCAATCTACTTGACATTTTGCAATCTTGGTCTTTGTTATCTAATATTGCCAATGTTGTCATTTTACCTAGTTTTCTTCAAAATAATTCTCTGCTCTCAGCAATGCAAGGCTATAATTTCTGGCAGGGTGATGCCCTCATTGGGGGAATATTTCCATGACATTTTCTTTTTAATTCTGATAAGTTTGTAATCATGTTAGCCATAATCAAAGATTATTTTTCATCATCTGCCATTATGTCTCTTCATCATGCTCTCAATAGGGTTCCTTTCAAGCCTGCTTATAGAAGTAAAGCTTTTGCAAGAACTTATGTTGTTCTTGGTTTAATATCTCATGCCCATCCTATGGTGCCTTCAGTAATTTTTGCTTCTATGGAAGGTGGTAATTCTCTACCACGTAATGTTGGCCCTCATCTAGGTGTAGCTTATTGTGCTGCTGACTCTTTCTCCTCTTCAAAGTCATCCCTAAATGCCTCAGGCTTGAAGGCTTCTTTACAATAGCAAGAAAATCACTTGTGGAGTTCCCTATTCTTCACTCCCCCTTCACAGTTTAGTTGTGAAGGTGCTTCATAATTTTCTTATGCCATTACCGAGATCATTTTTTGTACTAATGACTTTTTTGCAGATGACTGTATCTAGTTGTCTTTTTTGGATTTTTTGCATGACTTCGATGATACTTAGGGTTTTTTATCATGTTCGGCTATTGACACATCTTATACACTACTTCTTGGCTAATCTTATTTACTGGTGCTTCTCCTGGCTACTATGCCTATTTTGTCTTCAAAGTGAAAATCCGATTATCAAGGTGCTCTCATATTGTATTCATTATACGAGGTATAACTAATTTTTATTTTGGTTTTTGTTTAGGGTAGCCTAGGTCTCTTCATAATACCATGTAATATTTATTTACTGCTAGATGTTTCTTGGGAAATTTTTTAATACAGGGTCTTCATATGGCTTTGGGCCAAGCCTCTTTGTATTTGGGATGCTCATGGGAAAATTCTGTAATAGGGGGTTTCTATATGCCTTCGGGCCTGGATCAGTTTGTATATGGGATGATCATATGTAATTTGTAAGTAGGCTTTTCATGGCCTTGGGGGGTCTTGGGGTTCCTAGATATTTTTCCTCATTCTAGGCCTCATTTTTTTACTATGATGGGTCACAAATGAAGTTTTCTTTCCTGGTTGTTTCCACGGGAGCCCTTTTCAACCAGTTCATTTTTATTAATATAAATATAAAGTTTTGCCAAAAGAAAAAATTTAAAAAAATTGTTGTCCAAAATCAAATGAAATATTTTCATGTAAACATTCATCTAATAATGTAAGATTTCCACATATATCACATACACCAAAAACACATGCATTCAAAAGATAAAATTTCTCATTAGGTGGGTTACAAAACAAACTTGATAGAAACTCCTTTATAGTTTGAGGTGGTATATTTATACCACATTCCTACAACATTTCATTAGTATGCATAGTAGAACGTATAGATCAAAAAATATCATAATGATAATGAAATTGAACATGAGTTTTGCAACAACAGGTGATTCCTTCATTGTTAATCCTTACATACCATAGTTTACATTTTTCAAAAGATCTTTGACTAATACTAATAGTTAACACCTTATCATCCAAAATTTTTTAATACAATTCTATTTGAGTCATATCTAAAAGGTGTTTTGGATGTGGATCATGAACTTTTGAACCGACTCTCAATTTAAGGACATCTCTCTCTCTCTCTCTCTCTCTCTCTCTCTCTCTCTCTCTCTGTATATATATATATATATATATATATATATATATATATATATATATATATATATATATATATATATATATATATATATATATATATATATATATATGTGTGTGTGTGTGTGTGTGTGTGTATGTATGTATGTATGTATGTATGTATGTAGACATACATACATATACATACATACATATATATATATATATATACATATACATACGTACATATATCTATATATATATAGATATGTATATGTATATATATATATATATATATATATATATATATATATATATATATATATATATATATATATATATATATATATATATATATATATATATATCTATATATATGTATGTATGTATGTATGTATGTATGTATGTATGTATGTATGTATATAGATATAGATATAGATATATATATATATATATATATATATATATATATATATATGTATATGTATGTATACATCTATATATATATAGATATGTATATATATATATATATATAGATATGTATATATGTATATATACATACATATATGTGTATATATACATACACACACACACACACACACACACACATATATATATATATATATGTATATATATATTTATGTATATATATATATATATATGTGTGTATATATATATATGTATATATATATATATATATATATATGTATATATGTATGTATATATATATATATGTATATATATATATGTATGTATATATATTTGTAAGGTAAAATATTTAGATTATTTTTTAAAAATTTTAATTATTTAATTCATTCTTTCTAAGGTAAAATGTAATTTACAATATGTTAATTGTAAATTTTCATGTTTTTATATGTACAGAGATTAAAATATGGATGATTTTCATATTGATGAGCTTATAGGTCAGCATGCACCACCACCACCACCTCCACCTCCCCCTTAAGTACATGCATAAATAAAACTTGTTTAAAGGTTTATAATTCAAATATAATCATAAATTATATGACATACACATGTAACTAATATAATTTAAAGTTTTATGATAAAATGACTTAAATTACCAAGTTATATGAGGCATGAAACACGTTCATAATCTTCTAATGTAAAGGCATGATCTAGGTCTTCATTTATTATATCATCTTCATCTTGTGTCTCACTAGGTGTTAAGGATTTTAGTTTCCATTCTTCAACCCATTCCATATTCTCGTATTCTTCCCATTCACCTGTAACACAAAATTGATAAAAAAAAGTGCAAGGTCCCTAGTCCGTATATTCCAAGTGTTAGAATTAGAACTCCTAAATGAATGCCATTTTGCTGATCCCCTAATTGTATTATAGTCATATCTTGAAAGGATATTCTTTTCTTTAACTAGCTAGAAAAAATGTCCGATAGTAGAGCTCTGACTTGATCATGCAGAAAAATATATTCTACACCATTCAATAATTGCACGTGCATCTTTAAATTTTGATTTTTCCTCAAATTTGAGTTTATGTCTAAAAAGGTCTCTCTTAACACATACACCAGCACCATCATGTTCTCCCTTCCCGTCTATAGCCTCAAAAAAACACCAGATATGTTGGATATTTATTTTCTTATGCATCCTACTCAACCAATAAAATATTCTAGCATTCTTGAATTTCCCTGTGTAATTATCTCACCATATTAGATATTGTGTTATATGAATTTCTCTCTCCCTTAAATTTTTATAAAAGCTCTTAAAGAAATACTGGACGAACTCTGATGTGTGTAACTTATTATCACTCATATTGAAATGGTACTCTCTCAATATTTTTTGATCCACTTATGTACTATTTGGTGCATGCCTATAGACAATATGAGCACAAATTGTTACTTACACTAAATTATAATATTGTGGTTGGATCTCATCTTGTGATGCAAGCGTGTAGTTCTCTGCAAAGTAAATGACTGAAAGTATACTACCAATTGGAAATGTACTCTTGCATATGCGAAATTGTCCATCAAGCCATCTAGAATTTTGAGAGTGTTTCACATAGTTAGGTATGACCTTACTCTTGAATTCATTCATAAAAGCATGAACACTAAGTTTTTTAGATATTAGATTGCACCATTTTTTAACTTTACCATCCTTCAATGGATACTTAACAGCTTTAAATATTTGTACATCAACTAATTATTGTCCAAAATCAAATGAAATATTTTCATGCAAACTTTCATCTAATAATGAAGGATTTCCACATACATCACATACACCAACAACACATGCATTCAAAAGATAAAATTTCTCATCAGGTGGGTTACAAAACAAACTTGATATAAACTCATTTATAGTTTGAGGTGGTATATTTATACCACAAACCTACGCCATTTCATTAGTATACATAGTAGAATGTATAGATCAAAAAATATCATAATGATAACGAAATTGAACATGATTTTTGCAACAACGGGTGATTATTTATTTTTTAATCCTTACATACCATGGTTTACATTTTTCAAAAGGTCTTTGACTAACACTAATAGTTAACACCTTATCATCGACAAATTTTTTATACAATTCTATTTGAGTCATATCTAAAAGGTGTTTTGGATGTGGATCATGAAATTTTGAACTTACTCTTAATTTAATAACATCTCTAGCATTAGGGGATACTCTTGTATTATCATGCCAAAAATTTTCAATCAAAGTTTTCACTTCACCAGTAAGTTTCATGTCAAACCTTGGGATTCTACCAATGAAGGTCCATAAATGGTTTGCCGAATCAGTTTCAAAGTTAACTCTTCTCTTTATAGCTCTTGTTAAAGTTTTATGATGAATATTAAGATATTTGTTTATGTTTGAAATCATTATTTATTAGTAGTAGTTTTTTTTACTAAAGCTGTTGTTATTGCTCATCGTGTCACATTACTATCCATAGAATGACTTTTCTTTCCAATTGTGTTAAAGGCACTAGCAATAGTTGATACAACTTGTTTTAGAGACTCATCCTTCTTCTTGGATTTCACATAAAAGCCTAACGTCTTCATCAATTTTCACATTTTAGACATTTTAATTAATTGTAACATTAATTGACATTGAAACCCTAATTTATTATTATAAAAAAATTATCTAAACAATTTTCTCGTGTGTGTCCTAATTTTTCTCCATGAAACCAAACCACGTAGATTGTCTAGCACATCATTTTTTATTTAAAATTGTTCATTTATTTCATTATCATTCAAAGGAGTTTCTTTCTCAATCTATGTTTCTATGACTACATCCACATTGTTGATTTCAATATAAATTGGTGTTTGATTTTCAGTTTCAATCGGGGTTTGACTTTATGTTCCTTTATCATTATGATTAACATTACTAGTTTGTGGAGTTTGAATTGCAATTAAATTCATTAATCTATTTTCAGGAATAAAATTTAAATCATTTTTATTGTAACCTTCTTCTAGTAATTGATGAACTTCTTTATCAGAATAATTTACATTTGGATGTGAAGACATACTTGTATCCAATACTGAATTAGAAGATGCACTTGAGTTTTCTTCTTCAACCTCTACATCCATTATGGTGTCTTCATTGTCCTCCTCTTCTGAAACAATTGTTGAGCTTGATGCTCCAACATTATTCAGCTTTCGAAGTCTTTCTCTTCTTTCTCATTGTCATTTTTCCTCCTCTCTATTTGTTGAAACCTCCTCAATTGTGAGAACCTTCCTTAGCCTCTTTCTGCATTGGTTTGATCTCATTTTTGCTCCAAGATTTGAGTTCAAATGATTCTTTTTGAATGTCATCTATCCAAAATAAGACACAAGAAGAGAATGTTGATAGAAATATTTTGTTTTCCTAGTACGGATTGGTAAAAAAATGATTGAAAACTCATCAATCATTGAGATCGGGCCCACAATCCTATTTTTTGGCTACAACAACTCTTTATGAAATGGATGCACATTATTTAAATCAAAATAGACACTTGATATTTAAAGGAAAGGGCCACTCATGTTTTAGTTTCACAAAACAGGCACCCATTTTGAGAATTTAAAAAAATGAGTACCCGTTTTGTCAATCTATGAGTGGGAAGCCTACCTGTTGGCTTGGTGGGACCAAGCCTATGTTTGGCCCTATAAAAAAATGGCTAAGGCATTACAGGATAAATTTTTTGCCTTTCCATAATTTTTTGGACACCTTCTTGAATGAATTTTTTGATAAAATGAAAAACCATTTTAGGTCTTATTGTACAGATTATAAAAATATAAATTTTATACTAATATGATAAATTTTAATATTTTTACAATATTTACTAAGCCAATGTGGTACCTAAACTTGAAATACTAAGGTTAACTAAAACTTTAATAACTTTTTTAATTTTACATTTTTTCAAAAATGAGTTATATGACATTAATATACATAGAATTTACTTCAAATTTTAAAAAATCATTTGAAAAAAAGTGAAATTATCATCAAATTATGGTGGTTGTACACAATAGGTTTCAAAAATGTACTTTATAGTTAATTACAAATAAAATATTTAATAAAAAAAAGATAAAATATTCTCATCAATCTTTAGTGTTTTAGGTACCTTTTTCCCAAAAGGATTCACAAAAATACATTTATTTACTTCAAAAAAGGGTGGTCGTACACGTGTGAGGTGTCATCCCAAAGTAGGCATTTTGAAAAATTAGTTTTTAAACATGCCTACTAAAATTCAATTTATACCATGTGGGTATTGAAATAAATTACATATTTGAAAACTAGACTCCAAGCACTAAATTTTATATTACTGAAGTTTTCCAAGATTCAATATTTAAGTGCCTCAAATTTTGACATCAATTGAAATTTTTTTTGAAAAACAGAGAAAACACTTCCACTTTTTGGCCAAAAGTGGAACTCAACTTCTTGCAGCCACCCTATACTAATAAACCATGTCAAACAGAAAAATCTTAATGGTGATTCCAAATATTATTGAAATATTACCATGTTAAAATTGGGCAATTTGGGCCACCATGTATCGAGTACGATTTGCCAACTACTGTAAAGTAAATTCCAAAAATTCCACAAAAGGTGAACATTCCCCACTAAAAAGCACTCTTGTTTTAGTGCACTTAGGGGTATTCTTGCTAGGTTGTGTTGCACTAATCCCAATGATTCTTGTTCTTTCTATTCCAAATTGTCTAGTTATATTAGAAAATACTCTAATTCATCATTTTCCAATGGATCATCTCCTTCTTAACACTCCTTTATCAACAACTCTCTTTGTTTGACAACTTCCTCTTTGTCTCTTATTTCATCCATAAATTGATTTGTCACATCGTTGACCACAAAATCACACAGATGTTTAGAGATAATCTTAACCTCCTCCACCCAAGCTTGGCTATTCGATGTCTCTTCTGAATGACTAGTTGATCTAAATGTTCCTACCTTGTTTCCATGCTAATACAATCTAGTTCTCCTTCTTTTCTATCAAATTCTTGATGATTCAAATTTTTTATAATTATGAAGCCCTCTCCTACCTCATTTAGTGTTACTGAGATACCTTCTAAAATATTATTACATTATTTCCATCTTCTTTCCCTTCTAGGATATTTGTCCTATCTAATTCCTTATCTTCTACAATCTCTCCTTCCTCTATATCTAAACCATGAGTACTTGGAATTTCTTCTAATGGTTTTAATTTCCTTTGATAACTTTGTGTCCTATCCTTTCTTGTTTTAATTTCTCTTCCAATTTCTCTTTTAACTTTGATTTGAGGAATTTTGGTTGGATTTCATTAACTTCTTATAGACTCTAAATAAAGATTGGGTTAAAGGATTTGATAGTAATATCTATGCTTAATACTATTATGCTATTTGACTAAGGAAAGTCCATCTTCAACATTTAGGTACATACTGGCCTAAGTGATTCCCTATTTCCTTGAAGAATTCTAAGTTTATTAATTATATTAGAATGTGTAGGAGAAGGATATCTCTATCTACTTTAAAATTTACTAAATTACTAGGATCAAAATTTGGTTGCTAATCGAAGAATATAAAATTACATTGTTTAAAACTAGGGTTTTCATCCTTAAACAAACTATTCTTAACCTCAATAGAGTTAAATTTAACAAAGAAGAAATGATTTGGGAGAATAACAATACTTACCTTATCCTTGTATTCAGATACAAATGGCTCAAATTTTTCCTTCATAGGAGTACCAAAACTATTCTATCTTGCAAAAATGCCAAATCTCTTGCATAGATCCATCATTTTTGCAATTCAGCCAAATCTCATGTTTATCACCAATTCTGCTATTGGTATAGCCCTTTTTACCTTATTACTGCTGGTATGAGTAGGCCAAGAGGAAGTGACACCATTAGAATTCTTATTAGCCAAGACATTGAAGGAATTTTTGGTCAAGATGCGAAAATCGTGATCCCTTCTATGTTGAAAGGGGTTTTGACCCTATTTTTTTCTTTCACCTTAATCTATTCATTAGGGTTTGCCCCATCTTGACTTCGAGTAGGGAATTGATGATTCTGGCCATAAAACTTCTTAGCATATTTTGTGTTTTCAAAGAGGAAAAATTGGTCATTCAGTATCTCCACTAAGAAAGCATCCTTTCACAGACTGAATCCTTCCTCTATCAGATATATTGCAAGATAATCCTCCTCATGAGGGTTACACAAGTAGAGGCCACCATGTCTTCCTCTCCCTATTGTAGAGCTCATAACACATGTGATTCTATAGTTACTCTATTTAGTGGTAATCTAGGAGAAGGAAGCCCTAGGATGCCTTGCTCCCAGATTGCATTAATATCCATCCTTGGATTTCCTAGGGATTGCAAATGTCAAAACCTAGGTTTCCATCTAGGGTTTCTCTGAATTTTCACACAAAATTGCAGAACCATTATTTAGACATTTGGAACCTAGTTGAACAAAGGTGTTGTCCCTTACAAACAAGAGCTAAATAATTGGCAACTAGACATTAGAATTGAAGACACAATACAAAACTTATTGACCAAAACTAGAAAAGATATTAAATATGTTAATTCATTGAAAATATAAGTTTTTAAATTTTATTTTAATTATCGTATTCTTAATATAAATTTGCAAAAAAAAAGTTTTAAAAAATAAATATTTGAAAAAATTATAAATCTAAAAAAAAATAGTTGTAATTTTTCTTTGACTTTTAGTTTTGAGCTATTCACATTTCCAAACTTTTTGGTTCTATTATATTATTTGTTGTCATTTTTAGTATTAAAAGTAATTGATATTTTTTTTAAATACAATTATTTAATGTTCATTTTTATAATATTTTTCTTATCTTAATAATTTTTTAAATAAATAATAAAGTATGTTTCACATTTAGTAATAACTTAAAATTAAAAATAAATAGTTGAAATTTTGAAAACAATGATAACTAAAAGATTTAAGAAATATTTTGACTAAATATTATATAGAAAATTTATTAAATTTAATAAATTATTTTATTATTTTAGCATCTATTATTATTTGAATAGTAATAATCAATATAATGTCATATTAAATAATAATATGCACATTCTTTAAATTAAACTATTATAATAAAAATATAAATAATTATTATAGAAATGTCGAAACATTTCTCATTTGAAAGAAAATATAAACATTGTATAAAAATTGTAAAATTTGAAAGTATATAATATTCTCTCCATTTTATCAACATAATTATTTAATAACTAAAAAAAAAAATGTGAGAGCACTTGAGCGGGAAAAAAATTTCAAATTTCTAGAGTTCACCACCAAGTCATGGTGGATTGTGTGGAGATTCTATGGCTGGGAAAGGACTAGAGTTTGGTACAATTGTCAAGGGGAATCATGTGGCTCCTTTTTCATGTTCACTTAATCCAAATGGGGATGGGTCTGGCCTGAAGGTGGCAGAAGTTTCTTCAGGTGGTACTGGGGACCCCCAGTATCATCCTCCTCTTCCAGTTGGCAATCCAATTTTGGAGAAGTGTCCTTCAGGAGATTTCAAGGATAAGCCTAAATAATATTTTCCTAGTGTATCAATTAAAGGACCTTTGTCTAGGGCTGAGGTTTCTTTAGGTGAAGTGGTTTCTCCTTCATTGGTGGAGAAGACAGAGGACACGAAACTTTTCGGGGACCCACATTGTGGGGTGGGATCTAGTGGTGTGACCACAAGCAATAAGGAACACAATTTATCTAATTTTGTAAAGTGGTTTGATTTTGTGGGGAAGAAGCTAGCTGGCAATTCTTCTTTTCCTAATGTTGAGGTGTTTGGGGATTTCCAGAATAGTGAATTTTATATCTTTGTTCCCAACCCTCTAGTGGATTTCTTAGTCTCCTCCATGGACCTTACAGTGGTGGGGAAATTTTTGGGTCCTCACCCAAACATTGAGGCTATGTGTTTATTTGTGCAAAGAAAATGGGTTCTAAAAGGTCAAGTTGACATAGCCACTCTTCCCAGAGGCTATCTATCCTTTGTCTTCTATAACAAGATTGATCCAGATTTTGTTCTTTGTGGGGGCCCTTGGATGTTCGGTAGAACAACTTTGGCTTTTAGGAAGTGGACTCCTAACTAGGATTATAGTGTCAATTTCTTCATAGTGGCCCCTATTTGGGTTAGATTCCCTTGTTTACCCTTGGAGTACTAGAATGAGGATGTCCTTAAGGGGTTGGCCTCTTCCTTGAGTGGAGAAATGGTGTCTTTAGACCCCTCGATAGTGGCTAAATCTAGGCTGGTTTTTGCTAGAGTTTGTGTGAATATTTGTTATTTTGATCATCTTCCAATGACCATTACTATCAACTCTAAGTTAGGGAAGTGGGAGAAGGAGGTGGAGTTTGATTCTCTATTTTTTTCTTTCTTTATTTGTAATAAAATGGGTCACTGGGCTAAAAAGTGTCATCATTAGATTAAGAAGGACCCAAAGTAAAATGTGTTTAAAGAAGAGCCACTAAAGAAGGAGATCAAATAGATCTATAATGAAAAACTAGATTCCACAGAGGAAAATATTGTGGGTAGTAGTGAGTCTAAGGTTGCCGAGTCATCGAGGTAGGGCCAGGAAGTCAAAGGGCTTGGTGATGGTAAGGAAGGCACAGAAGAAAAAAAATTGATTTATCACCTGGCTCTAGAGTGACCAACTACTTCTAAGGTTTTAGACTCATCAGAGAAGGGCCAGGAAGTCAAAGGGTTTTGTGAAGGTAGGGAAGGCCCGAAAGAAGGCAAAAGTGATGTATCATCTGGGTCTAGAGTGACCACTCTTAGGAGAAGGCGTTAGAGTCATTGGTAATTGTAAATATTCAAGAGATACCTCGAGGGGATGTTGGTTCTCCAAACAAGCCTCAATCCTTAGTGTATTCTATTTCTTTGGAGATTATTTTTCCTATCTAACAGAGGGATTTAGACCTGGATCCTAATATGAGGGATGAAGCCTATTCCCAGAATGATCCCTTTTAGGATGCACAACCTTGTTTTGTGTTAATGGGGGATTCTTTCACATCTAAGAATCTTGATAAAATTGATGATGAGTATGGTTCTTCTGCTCCAAATACTCTATTTTGTAGCTGGGAGGGTGATTCCTTAGATAGAGATGGAGGTGATTTGCTTTGTGATCTGAATGAGGCTCCTTGGATATAACAAGTTGGAAGAAAGAAAAGGAAAATGAAGCAACACAAAGATGTATCTACACTAGGCTCAAAGGATGTGACTACTCGAAGTATGGTGGGTGATTAGGGGTGTCTGCAAAATTCCAAAGGTAGAAGTTCCAACAAAGAAATTAGAGAAAGGGAATGCAAGAAGGATATTGTAGATGAGAGACAACTCACCCTCCAACAAGCTTGTACTCCTATTAAAAAATGAAAATTATATCTTGGAACATTAGGGGTTTGAATGGACCTCACAAGTGGGATATTTTGAGAAACCTCGCAAGAGGTCACAAACTTGATATTATTCTTATCTAGGAGACTAATATGGAAAAAGAAAAAGTGGAAACTATTAGAGTCTTTAAAAACTATGGGGTAGTTGGCTGTAGCTCTAAAGGAGCATCTAGTGGGTTAGTTATTTTTTTGGAACCTTTTCAATACAAAAGGTGATATTTTGTGTGAAGATAAGAATATCCTTAGTATTAAGTTTTTTCTCATTAGAACTGGATTTGAAAGGGTTATCGATAACATTTATGCTTTTAACACTAAGGTTGGTAGGAATAAGTAATGGAAGACTACTAATAATCATAGACTCTCTTTTCCTAATTCTCCCTTGCTTTTGGTTGGTGATTTCAATTCCCCTTTGAAGAACAATGAGAAAGTTGGAGGTGTGGACTCTCAAAGCCAGATGGAAGGGAGGATTGATCGTATGGAGTCGATTAACAGATAAGGGTTATTTGATATTGATCTTTAAGGAGTGAATTGTGCCTAGTCAAATAGGAGGATGGGTAGCGATCTTATTCAAGTCAGGTTGGATAGAGCCCTCATTTCTGGTAACAGGTTTAATAGTTTTTGTATTCTTTGTCTTAGTTTACTAAAGCTGGTTCAAATCATTTTCTCATCTCTTTCGTGGAGGACCCTTCGATCGCTGCTAGAAATGTGCCCTTTCATTTTGAGAAGATTTGGTTGGACCATCGAGATATTTATATTAGGATCAAAGAGTGGTGCGATGTTCAAATCCAGGGTTCTGTTATGTTCAAAGTGGCTGAAAAACTTAATCACATTAAAGAGAACATTAAATCCTAGAGTAAAAATGTTTATGGGGCCATTTTCAAGACTAAAATTTTGCTTAAGGCTGAGTAGGATTCCATTCAAGATACTATTCAACTAGTTGGCCTCTCTCAAGATCTTCAGGATAAAGAAGAGAATATTTTGGCTAATTTTCATAATATTAATTCTAAGGAGGAAGTGTACTAGAGAAAAAGATCTAGATCTTTTTGGTTGAAATTTGGAGACAAGAACACTCATTTCTTCCATTTGTTTGATTCTAAGCATAGGGCGTCCTACAAAATTTCTAGCATCCCCCTACATACTAGTGTCCTAAAAAATGATAAGGATATTTTGAATGCCATGGTAATTTTTTTCTCTTCTCTTCTGCCCAAAGACAATTCTTTATCTCTAGCAGACCAAGATCTCCTTTAATCTAATCTCCCCTTTTGGATGAGAGAGATAATAAATTATTGATTTCCATCCCTTCATTGGAAGAGATTAAAAGAGTGTTATTTTCTTTTGAAGGTGAGAAATCTCCGGGCTTGGATGGCTTTCCTTTATTTTTCTTTTAGAAGTTTTGGGGCATTGTTGGGTTGGAAATTGGTAGTGTAGTCAAGTAATTCTTTGGATCTAGATCTCTTCTGAAGGAATTGAATGCTACATTCATTGTTCTCATTACTAAAAAACCTCATACCAATATAGTGGATTCCTTTAGGCCAATTACTCTTTTCAATTCGATCTATAAGATCTTCTCCAAGGTGTTAATACTGAGATTTCTTTCTATTCTACCTAATATGATCTCTCCTCGATATAGTGGTTTCATTCCGGGTCGGTATATTTTGGATTCTATTATCAAAGTCTATGAAGTGATTCACTCTTCTCTTGCCTCTTAGAATCTTGGTTTTATTCTAAAATTGGATCTTTCAAAGACCCTTGATAGGGTGGATTAGGCTCTATTGTTTAAGGTTCTTAAGGATTTTGGTTTCAATGATAAATTCATTCAGCTCATCAATCAACTCATCAGAACTGCTACTTATGTTGTGATTGTTAATGGGTCCTCTTCCAGATTTTTCAAACTTTATAGAGGACTTCACCAAGGGCATCCTTTATCTCCTATAATTTTTTTATTATGGTAGAGTGTCTTCAGCATTTCTTTCAGAGTTTGGTGGAGAATGGTTTGGTTAAAGGTATAAAGCCTTCTTTGACTGTGAATTCTTGTTCCCATGAGTATTTTTTTGATGATAAGGTGATTATGGACTCTTCTTATATTTTTTAAGCCAGCAATGTAAAGAAAGCCCTCTCTCTTTTCTCCACTGCTACAGCTCAATCTATCAATTGGGAGAATAGTTCTTTGTTTTTTATTAACATACCCTTGGATAGACAACATAGAATAGCTAGGATCATTGGTTTCTCCATTGGTGAATTTCCTCCTACTTACCTAGGCCTCCCCTTGGCTGTTAAGCTGACCAATTATTTTTGGTTAAAATATTACAGAGAGATTAATAGAAACTTTTATGGTTGGAAAGGTGTTCTTTTGATTCAAGCTAGCAAACTTCAACTCCTGCAAGCCTCTTTGAAAAGTCTTCCTATCTATGCTTTGAGTCTTTTCAAAATTCCCTCTAAATTTTTTGATATTATTGAAAAAATATAGAGGAATTTTGTCTAGTCTGGAGTCAAGGAAAGAAAAGATTGGTTTCCTAGGATAAAGTGTGTAAACCCAAAAATTGGGGAGGCTTGGAGATTCATCTAATTAGGGTGGTTAACAATGTCTTCTTGGCCAAACAAATCTAGTGGATCTATGGTGAGCATAAGGAATGAAGTCAAATCATTCATAAGAAGTATTTATTCCCTTTCACCCATATTTGTGATTTTCTAAAGTCAAAAGTAAGGATTAATGATTTAGCTATTTGGAATAGTATCCAGTAAGCTAAAAGTATGGCTCTCATTGGGAAAAAGTGGATGTTAGGTGTGTTGGAAAGTTGGCTATACTGATGTATATGACTTAATATAGCATTTTCATTATGGAAACAAAGTCATATAGTAGTTTGGAGTCAGGGCACTTGATGAGAAGATCAAAAATTGGTTAAGTGTTGAAGACTACATAGTGTACAAAGTTGCTACAGCTCAAAGCATCAGCACACATGCGTACGATCGAGTTATGATGTGCACCCTAGAAGTTAAGTTGGTTGGACTAAATTCATACTTAGTCTATGAATGCATGATCAGGTATACAAGTATGAGAAAGATATAGGCAGTTGAAGTTGCACAACCAGTGTGTGCCAGTGAAGAACAAAGTAAGTAGCCAACTGTTATCATTTTGAGTTGTAGCTATATTCTAATGATGTAAAGGTTGTCCACCTATTGTAATTAGGTTTATGATATTTATATATATTTTATTGTAAACACACTTAAGAAAATTCATTTGAATGCCTTGTATGTAATAGGTTTAAGGGCCGACCTAGTTGTTTATTTTGTATGCACATATAAATATAAGATGTGCCCATTGTAATTAGTATGGATGTTGATAGAGAGTTGTGATAAGCATAAGATAAGTTTGAAAAGACACTATAAGATGTATTTGAGCTTTGCAAGAGGTCAAAGAATCAATGCATCAAAGGAACTAATATGACAAGTAGTTTCACAATGGTAGTTCATCTAGCAGATATAGTGTGTATCTAAGATCAGAAGGTTGTAGCCTTCACCACTTGAGCAGTGAGCTCTAGGTCAGTGCATCCACTCCCCTAATAGGGATTATTATAAAATAATCCTAATAGGGTTTGACCCTTGAAAAGGTCTACTATACTTAATGCATTGTAAATCAACTCCTAATAGGGTTAAGGATCTTCTAACAAGGATCATAATACACTAGTACAGAATATTAGTGGGTGTCAATTCCCACCAGGGTTTTTAGCTATTTGTGTTTCCCCATAACCACATTGGTGTCATGTGTTGATTTATTATTTCATGTTTATGTGAATGTTCATTTCAGAACTTAAGCATTTAAGTTTAGTTTAAAGATAAAAGGAAAAAGGTTAAATATAGTGAACACTAATTCACCCCCCTCTCTTAGTGTTCCCATTCCAAACAGGGTGATGGTTGAGGAATTAAGTATTGGGAAGATTGTTGGCTTAAGAGCTCTTTAATTTCTTCTAATTTTAATATTCAACCTCTCATTGAGGAGTGTATCTAGAGATTTGGTCCCTGGGCTATTAATATCAGAGTAATTAGTCGGGGGTTGATCTTGCGCTTCTAGATGATTGCCTCAAACCTTTGATGTTGGATCTCAATGTGTGGAGACTTGAGTCGTCAGTGAAGGATTCTTGGATTTGGGATGATCATCCCTCTAGGTCCTATATTGTTTCCTTAGCCTCAGCTCTTCTTTTGGATCATTTAGATACTCCCCCATTCTGGGCTAAGGTTTGGGATAAGAGGTTGATTCCTAAAATTAACTTGTTTTATTGGCTAGTTTTACATAATAAGATTTTTACTATGGATAATCTTCAAAAGAGAGGGATGATATTGGTTAGTTGTTGTTTCCTTTGTATGAAGGAGGAGGAAATTATCTTCTATTTATCTATTTCCTGTCCTTTCTCATGGGAAGTTTAGAACATTTTTCTAAGTATTTGGGACCAATACTAGGTTTTTCCTAGCTCCATGCAGGATGTTTTAATTCAATGGAGAAATGTAGATGTGGGAATTGATAGAGACCTCTAGAATATTATTTCTCGTCATGTTATTTGGAAAATTTGGAGAGAGCATAATGATAGGGTTTCCAGAAACAATTTTTTTCCTCCTTCGGTGCTTGCAGAGAAAATCAAAGAAGTATCAAGGAGATTTGTGTTGATATAATGGATCAGAAGTTGGATTTCTATGCTGACAAAAACCTTAACAAAGTATTCATTCTAATGGCATGGTGGAAGCAGCGTTCCTTCTCCACACCTTAAAACTTATTGATTTATCCAAGTTTAATAAAGTGTGGATCCCTGTGTTGGGATAGGAAAGATATAGCACTGAGAGGGGAGGGGTGAATCAGTACCCTCAAAACCTTTTACTACATTAACAATCTACAATAGTAGTGTCTATCTAACCAGCTGAATTCATATTCTGCAACATACATTCAAATAAATTGTAAATGCAAAGTGCATGAAAATAAACAATAAATTATCCATGAAATGTAACACATGACACAAGTATTTTAGTCACGTAGAAACCCTTGTTAGAAGGTAAAAAACTATGGTGGGGATTGATGGTACCCTAAATTGAGAGTCTAAATCCATTATCAATAATCAAGTTTCTCTATACTAAAAAAATCAAAGGAAGTAAGCTTTATGACACAAATAAATAGAACTAACTAATCGAAGCCTTCAGAAAATGCTGGAATTTCAACCTGCTACAAAGATGATACCGACAGAGCTTGAAGATGGCTAAATTTTAAAAATATAAAAATGACCTAGCTCAAGAAATCAAATATCCTATCTTGAGTAAACATCTTAGCTTTCCATGAGGTTTTTTGGTTTTTCGACTAGACCCAAATAAAAAAGTTAGGTAGTTATTTTTTAGTTAGTTTGTTGTTTTTCAAAATAATTTGTAATAAGGATTGTGTCCTTTCACCCTAAAGAGGTGTGAAAGCCACTCAAACGCATATATATACATAATGTAAAATGTAGAGATGGGAGATATAGGAAGAAGCTTTATAATTAGAAGAAGAATATTTGTAAGGAGGAATAAGGAGATCAAAGCATGACTTTGTAATATAAAATTCAATATTGTATTTAATAATAAATAAAAGCCCCTTTTGTTTATTTTCAAGGAAAAGAGATTACAACTCACATGTGAATTTTTCCTTTATGATCAATAAAGAGATTATTGG
This sequence comes from Chamaecyparis obtusa, assembly GCA_027943335.1. Lineage (NCBI taxonomy): Eukaryota > Viridiplantae > Streptophyta > Pinopsida > Cupressales > Cupressaceae > Chamaecyparis > Chamaecyparis obtusa. The sequence continues at coordinate 134,256 of BSBK01000321.1, read as the reverse complement.
ATTATTCTGACAAGCTTTATTTTTCTTTATTTTTGCATTGGATATTAAATCCTGGATTCTTTGTTTGACAATCAAGATAGTGGGAAATATATATGTCTTTCCTTGTCTCTATCTAATCGGACTTCCAACCAAAGAAGTTAAATTCCTTTTGGACTAATGGAGAATTACATATAAGATTTGTCTTTTGTAGAGCTTAGGAGTAATTGATGATATTTTTTATAAATGTTGTCTCATAAAGTTACATGTAATAAGCCTTGTTATAGTTGACTCTATCGCCTACATAAACAAAGGCACCGGTCATTTAGAATCATTAAAATATAATTATTGGAGTTATTAATTGAATTCATAAATCTATATACTTCCTTCTTGCAAGAATCAAATCCATTATTAAAAAACTATAGATAAACAAACAATCATTTCAAGCATTCACAATACTTTATATTGATCGAGTTTTGAGGAATTTTCTAATGAGAGAAATCATATGCCTAAATTCGCTATACAAAAGCCTTGAATAAAGTGATCAAGTTCAAGGTGAAGGTTTACCTGCCTAGGTGTGGCCAAGCCTAAAGTGTAGGTGAATTTGGATTATTCCCATTTGTTGGCCAAAACTAATTTGGAATCCTATTGGAGAATTGGCAGGCTATTAGATTTCCAATCTGTGGTTTTGGGAACCAACAAATTGGTGACTCTACTGGGGAGAGTTGCTCACAATATATATTGTGAAGTTGCCTAGAATTTTAGATTTCACAGATCAGAATTAGAAAGAAATTGTATCCATTTGTTTGGAAGCATACTCTACTGGAAGAAAGAACCTAGAAGATCAACAAATCAATACATTCCTTGAAAGAGGTGGCGACTCTATTCAATAATATTTCAGTTGGTAACTCTACTAAGGGATAAGACTCAGAAGGAAATGGTATATAGCTTTTTGAAATGTATTAATGATGTTAAAGAAATATTTTTATTCCAGATGGCATCAGGCCATTAGATTTTAGCAATTTTGATTATGAGTCTAGCAAGTTATCCCCACAACTTTCAAAACTTGTACCAAAGTTCCATGGAAAATGGGATGAATCAACAGTTTGGCATTTGGATGAGTTTTATACATTTATAGAGGATTATGAAATTTGTGCAGAGGATTAGGTAATGAAGCTATTTGTTAGGACATTAAAAGATAATGCAAGATAAGCATATGAATCAATACCTACACAAAGTATTTTATCTTGGAAATAATTCAAACAATGGTTCCTATATGAATTCCATAATACAATCAATAAAGATAACATGTGTTATGAATAGTGTGAAGACCAAAGCTACAACATGGAGGAGGATCATAGTATGTCTCTACTTGATGAATTTTTTAGTTTGGAGAGATTTGAAGGGGTGTCTTCTGCACACTTATTCTTGAGGATGACAAATATGTATAAGAGGATACCTGTAACAATTATGTCTTCATGAAAAAATTAATGAGAAAGGTAAAAAATATTGGAATCTTGCTAGATGACCCTAACTTTAAGCTTCTTTTTCAAATATTAGAAGAAGACGATTAAGATAGAGAAGAGGAGGCTTATGATCAGATTGAACAAGGCCTTGTGCTTGATGAAAATCTCAGTGATGATGAAGAAGGTCCAAATTACATATCCCCTTTGGACACATTTTTAAAATTAGAGAAACAAGAAGAAGAATCTATAGTAAAATTATTCGTGAGGATGTTTAATGTTACCAATATTTTCACTCCCTTGGAGGCCTAGTTACTAGATGAGCTACTGTACCCTAGTTTGCATTATTAAGTGCTCTTGCTTAAGATTTGTGTTCATTTTTTGCAAAGTACATGAAAGAGAAAGGAAATGAACTATATCTAAGATTAAATGTGCCAATATTCTAAATATGTTGTACAAAAAGAAAGAACTGAAAATGAAAATTATCTGAGCTCACACATACCGTGAGCATAGCCAATGCAATAATTGCATAAATGAGAGCAAATATACATTATAAGGAGCATAGATGTAGGGGTACTAGATGTTGCCTGGTAAGAAGTCTGTCTCCACTATGTTCCCGGTGTGCTCCTATGATCCTAAACCTACAAAGAGAGAGAAAAGAAAGGGGTTAGATCCAATGAATCTAAGCAATGCTTGATATCACAGAATCTATCTATAGCATGCATATGTGCACTTAGCTATACACCTCTGACACAGGCTATGCTCTAGGCAGGTGCATGAGAGAGGCTCTAGAAATAAAAGAAGTACCATTGATTTCACTAATATGTTTGTTCCATGTGTAGAGATAGAAGAAATTGATTCATAACAAATAGTAGAATACCAAGATCCAGATGAATGATGATGCACTATGATGAGGGCTCTACCGGGAGGATCTCAAATTTCCTGGAGAGAGACCACATCACAAGCCAAGAAAACCCATGCTCAATAGTGTAACATTCAGTGGGTAGTACAGTATCAGTAGGACACTAAAGAACCATAGATCAAAAAGCAAGTGAAGCATGGTTGAAGCACAAATAATAGAGCACTGGCATAGGGGAGGCTTGCAAGCCACATGCAATCAATTCAGAATAGAGAAGTAAGAGGGGACACAAGTCTGCATATTATTGGCATGAACATGAGTAGAATCTGCACCATCAATCAAATGATGAAAGGGCTATAGTTGGTAAATCAATGACACAATATGGCATATCATCATATGCATAGTGAGTAAATGAGCTACAAACATCACAATGTGCTATCAAATGGGTCACACATCACTGAAATAGCATGCACTATTATCAAGTACATAATGGCAGTATATCAACATAAAATCAACATTGAAATTTCATATAGCATCTATGCTAAACAAATGGATCCAATACTAATAAAGTCACATCCAACTTGGCCTCAAGTTTGAAGGACAGAGCACACTATCTACCTTTTAAGAGAAGGACATTATAACATAAGATCTATTTTCAAATCTGCATTCAAATTTAAATGCTACAACATGCATGAGCATTGAACCCCAAAGGAGATGTTCATAGGCTATGACTACACCAACATGCATGTCAATAATATGCTACAACAGCCAATAAACCATGACTAGGGCATGACATTGAACCTTACAGTATGGAGTGACTTCAATGCTGAGGAGATTGTCAGGGTTCTATTGGCATAGCAAATGCAGAAAATAAATGTTGTTCCCTAGGATAACATGGAGCCATAACATGAAAATAAGATAAAGAGATGCCATACACATTCAACATGGAATGGAATGAAAATCAAATACAGATACTTTACAATAGTGTCCTCTCAATTTCATTATCAATGGAGCATAAACAAGTAAATTCAAACCAATTCCCTAGCTCGTGGCTCATCGGGCATCTGGTGTTCGCACTAAATGTTTTAAGATAATACATGTCATTGGAGGGAGACGGAGCTTAGGCTCACAAGCATTATGTTGTAGCAAAGAACATATGACATGCCTGATTCTATATTCATGGGCCCCTTAGCACCAGCACATGTGATAATGATATAGGGCAACTTTCTCATTAAACAATGGAGGCATAGCATGCAAAGATTTGATCAAAAGAAACTGTCAAATGCAAAATAGTAACATGTAAATGTGTTACAAACATAGAAATGCCCAGTTAAGCCATAGACCTAGCTCACAATTTACAATATGCAGGTCATCGACATTAAACAACATAGAGGTGCATATCAACAAAGAGCAAAATACAATAGGAATACTATAATGTGATTGCTCAATATATTGATGAGAAGTTCATAGCTCACGGGCCATGCATACAGAGAGAAACACAGTGTTATGAATATGGAAAAAATGGTGGGAAATGCACAGGATAAACTAAAATATTAACATAGTAACAAATGTATGTTATTAGCAGTAGAGAACCTGAGATAGATGCAATGCCTAAGCTCCAATCATAGGCTAACCGATAACTAGTAGGAGTGTCAAGGGAAATAAGTAAACACCAACAAGATGCAAAGAAATGGCATATAAAACATGCTAGTCAAACAGACATTGATGCGACAAAACCACAAAAGTAAGCAAGAAAAGCAATCCCTAACTCCCAGGCACCATAGATTGAGACTATAAATACAATATGTTAGAAACTAATTCATGAAATATATAACAATGAGCATAAAACACAGTTGGTTCAAATTCATCATGTAGAGGAAGAAATATAAAACCTATGAATCATGTATAAAGCATAAACATCAAACCCTCAGAATGTGGAAAGAGAAAATACAGATGCATGATGCCCTAGTTGTCAATAGAGATACCTTTATCTATGAAAATTCAATGCAGAGATGCTACAATAGTGAACCTTCAAACACCACAGTGCCAATGATGATGCCCTAGTTTTTACAAGACTTCACAAGAAGAGATTTCAACAAGCTCGATGCCATCAGATATAGATTAGATGATATCATAAATTCTCTCAAAATGTCTAGATGTCAAACACAGAATCAAGGAGAAATGAAATGCAGAGAAATAAAATGCAAGCTCAATAACAATGCCATTATCATGCCCTTGAAGGAGCCAAAGAGTAATGCTATGACCTCAAAGTTCAAATCAAATGCAATGAATGATCTTGGAATGTAATAACCTACCTCAGTTTCATGATGCCGTGAAGAGATAGATGTTTCCCAAATGGAAATTGAAAAGACTGTAGTGAGAATGGAAACCTGCCATTTGTCAAATGAGAAAGTTTGAGTATCAGGGGTTTCTTCTATGAGGGGGGGGGGGTTTCACTTCAATAATCATTAATATTTTCTCCCCATTTCATTTTTGGGTTGAGATTATTATTGGTTTTATCTTATGCTAGATGTCTTTTTTTTGTTAGCTGGGTTGTATTTTAATATGTGATACTTTTAAAAATATGTTTCTCCCCTTTTTTACATTGGGTTGTGTTATACACTAAGTTTGCAATGTTGTTTCAAGCTCTCATAGTTTTGATAACCTAGTATAACATGGGAATCATCTCCAAGTGTGGGACCTATACTAACTGAGATGAGACCTCTAGGTTCTAGGCTGGTTCCTCTTGGATAATCACCTTAATTTTCTTCTAGACCTGAAATTTAAAAATTTTGAGGGAAAGGGATAGAAGGAGTGCTTGAAAGTAAAAATGCTTGAAAGCAAACTACCTACTAGGTGATACACAAAAATTAGGGTATGAATTGTATCATAGAGGGATAGAATCAATGACAGAATTAGGTCTAGCAGGTCACAACTTACTGAATAGGCTTGCATAAGTGTTTCATAGGAGCGCCTAAACATAAGACACAACCTATCACCTACGAGTAGACATTCACTTTTGCAATTTAGCATAGGATTGAGACAAGACTGTTAGGGGGATGAAGTATACCCACAAAAATATCTAAATTAGATCAAACACAATAACACACACAATTACAGAAAGTAAGAGGGATCAGGAACCCTAAGTTGTCATTGAAAATATGCATAGAATTCAATTCATTAAGAGATGATTCAGACAAGGAAGCATAGGGACATGAAGAATTGTTACAAAATACCTCTGCAAAGTTTGAATAATCAATGGGAGATTACAAAAAGTAGAAGAACAAAGGGTAGAGAAGATACCACGGATAGCCTTCTAAGAAAGGATGACCTTCTTTCAAAAGTGGACTCTCTCCTTTACAAAATGTGAACTCTCTGATCACTAAGGCTTCAAAAAATATAACTATATACACCTCCTCCTTGGCACACAAGCCAAAGTCAAAACCTAATTAGGGTTACATGGATTTTACATTAGAATAACATTCAACCCTTATCCCATCAAATCTAATCATAAATACATCTCTGTAACACTATGGCCAATTAGATGTTGTGTGCCCATCTCTGTACTACATCAATCCACGGACAAGCAACCTGGATCCATCAACTTTTTTTTAACAAGCCTACCATGAATGCTAAAATGATACCTCACAAGGACAAGAAATGACTCATGATGGCCACTAGGCTTCCTCATCATCTTCTTCAACTGCAAATGTCTTGCAGACATAAATTTCTTAGCTACCTGACTACTCGCAGCATGTTTGAATCAATCGCTGGCAGAAAACCCTCTGCATAGATATTTGAATTTGAATTATAATGGCCAGCCAATCATTTTAAAACATGTCTGTTGATGTCCTTTATCTCCTAGAAAATGAATGGCTCAAATCAACTTTAAAACAGCCATGAAACTCCTTGAAAAGTCAAAAATCCACATCGGCACGCTACATCTAATGAAAATCTAGCACATCAGCACACCTGTCATTTTGGCCCCACCTCGAGCTTTTCCTTCTTAAGTCATTCGATGACTACGCGATCGAATACTTTCCTCTAAGTCACAAAGAACTTCTTATAACCCTAGTCTGGTTAAGCGACTATGTGAACAAAGCAGTCGTTGAATTTCTAAGTCCTTCGGCTAATCCTAGTTAAGTCCAAAAAACAAAAGAGAACCCCTAGTTGCTAATTCACAGAACCTTGCTAACCCTGGGTCAAGAATTGCCACATTTCAATCTTTCATTCATGCTGACCACTTGTAGGCATACACCTCGGCACCTTTCTAACATCGGACCCATAGAGAACTAGATTCCAATCCAATGGCGGGCGCATGATCTCATGGCCCCTGAATATTCCTTCAGATCATGTGCCAGTCACTGATCCTTTGAGAACTGGGACCCCATGATACATCACACCCTCTGACAAATCCCTATCATCATATACCAACCAATCATATGCGAGCACATCAGTGCTAGGTAGCACATCAGACCCACAACCCAGAGATTTTCATTAGACGGTTGTCGCATGATCTCATAGGGTCAGAAGATTCTATGAGATCATACGACTACCATAAATCTAAGCCTTTCTAACACATCCATAGAACTTCTGACATAGTCCCACTAACAGATCCAAGCTATCATCTAGCTAACCAATAATGAACAAGCACGTAAGAAATCGAGGACCCACTTGACAGAGCCCAGAGATAAAGTAAGATCAATGGCGGGCACATGATCTCATGTGTCAGAAAAGCTCCTTCAGATCATGTGCCAACTGTTAGATCATCATCGACTGACAACCACCGGGCCCATGCTAACATGGCATCGAATCACAAGTCTTTGACCAATCAAAGGTGTACAGCTCAAACAATGTGGCCAGACCCACTAACAAACGCACTCTACAAACATGAAGATCAATGGTTGTCGCAAAATCTCATGGAATCTTCTGAGGCCATGAGATCATGCAACAACTGTCAGATGAAGAATCTTGACTTTAGCCACTAAGAAGAGACTACCAACTCAAAAGATAACCATTCATGAGATCGCTAAATGTTAGAGCTTTGACTGCCAGGAATCAGAGATTTGGTGACTGAAGGATTTAATTGTGCACATGGAAATTGATGGAACCTAAGTGGCAAATAAAGTAACAAAAAAATATTATAGGCCAAAGGGGTTTCTAGGGATTTTTGCTTATAACAGCTAGTTTTATGAATATTTGACTTGTAGACCAAGGGCCTTTAGAAATTTGTAGAGGCCAGAGAACAGGGTAGAACACCATGAAATTTTTAGGGATGCTTGGCAGGGTTAAAATAGGGACCTCGGGATAGATTTTAGCCAAATTTGTATAGAATAGGAAAATTATGGTAACATTTTGGCAATTTTTGCTGGATGTCAGCCTGCTAGACATGGAAAACTAGTGGCTTATAAAGTAGTCCATTGGGCATGGAGGCATCAAAAATCAAAAGTCCTCATAGGGAGATAGGACTAAAGTTGTGCTCAGGGCACTTCTTGAAAAGTAGGAAACTAACCTAGAAAATAGGGGAACAAAGCAAAAAACACACATATCTACAAGAATTATAGAGAGGGATTAACCTCAAAGCAGGGCTTCAAGTGGAAACCATTCACTGATATTGGCAAGGCATCTCCTTCAAGATTTGATAGTTGAAAAGCATTAGACCCCTTGCACTCTATTATAACAAATGGTCCACCCCAAAATGAGTCAAATTTTGTATGTCTGCCAGGCCTTGATTTGAACTCATCCTATTTGAGGACTACATCCCCAACTTTGAAATTTCTAATCCTAGCTCTTTCTTTGTTTGGATCTAATGGAATTCCATATCCTACATTTATTTGTCTCTGATCTCTTCCAATTTGATTAAATGAGCATACCTCACCTACAAGGGGTCTCTTTCTTCGAATAGGGCATACTGAGCAGCCAAGTCCAGAGCTAGCAATTCAACTGAGATAGACAACTTGGCCTCTTTTCCATACACCAACATGAATGGGGAATTACCAATGATCTTCTTTGGGGTAATTGTGTCTAACCATAATGAAAACCTGAGTTTAGTATGCCAATCCCTTTGGTTTTCTTGCAAAGTCTTCTTGATTATCTTAATCAAATTCTTGTTTGTTGATTCTACTAAACCATTGCCTTGGGGATAATAATTGGAACTGTTATTCAGATAGATGTCATTATTGACTATCCACTCTAAGACTTTGAGGCCTGTGAATGCCAATGCATTATCTGATATGATGGAATCAAGAGTGCCAAACCTATGAACTATATCATCATAAAGACTTAAGATAGTGCTCTCATTTGATTCTTTTATAGAAATTGCTTCTGTCCATCTGGTGAAGTAATCTATTGCAGTGATTATCCATTTATGGCTTGCACTAGATGGAGGATTGATCATGCCAATGAAGTCTATACCCCACTTCATGAAAGGTTGTTCTGTTCTGATTGGTTGTAGGGGTTGTTAGCACTTGAAAGAATTTCCATGGTCTTCTATCTTTTATCTAGTCTTTCCTTGCAAAATTTCATGGCCCTAGCACTTTTCCTTTGGTCCCTGCAGTCAATTTTATTTCCTTGGTTTTAAACCCTTAGCTCAAATTTTGAAAAACTAGTTGTTACACTTAAAACCCTTTGAAACCCTGGCCCTGTTCTAATTTTAAGTTACCTTCATTCTGGCCACTTAAAGTCCTAATTTACATGTGCGTATTTCCTTTCCCCATTGGTCATGTTTTCATTTAATCCTCAGACGGTTTGTCTTTTATTTCGATGAACTAGCGATTACCTACTTGTCGCTTGTTCGCGTGTTGCCTGGCAGTCACATCTTTTCATTCTATGAATTGGTGATTACTCTTTTGTCGCTGGTTCACTTGGTTTCCTAGCAGTTTATCTTCCCTCTCAGTGATTGGGTGAACACTATGGTCATGTATAATCCTATTCCTAGAGGCTTATCCCTTAATTGTTTGCGAATTGGCGTGGTGGTTTCCTTTTCTTTGGTCGCGTGTTCACGTTATTTTTTGGGACCAGTCTTCTGAGAACATCTCCATCTGATGGTTAGCATAAGTTCTTATAGGATTTGTTAGAAGCTTGAGATCTTACACCAACTATTGATCTTTCATGATGACATAGCATTTCAAAGAAGTGGGACCTTCCAACAGATGTGCATGATTGGCAGTCTCTCATTGGCCCACATATTAATGACTCAGATATATTGTCAGTGGGACTAGTTCTCTTGGTGTCCGGGCATGTTAACATTTAGTCTGATCTTGTGGCTATCATTATTCCACTAGGATGACATGCTTTCCCTTTAACTCAGTGGTATAGTGACAGTCATTGATTCTCGTAAAGGATTAGTGGATCCAAGTTAAAATGTAGACACAATTGGTGGTTTGTGATTGGTCCATGTATTAACACAGTGGCATGTTGTCAGTGGGACCTGAGTTTTTGGCTTGTCAAAGGGTCCTGACATTGCTAGACAATCAATGACGGGTGCATGATCTTATGAGATGTGTTAGAGGCTTAAGATCATGCATTGAACGTTGATTCTACCTTTTTCAGATGGGATGAAGTGCGACGGGTCCACATGCTAGGTGTGCTAATTTAGAGGTTTTTCATTGGTCCACATTGTGTGACTAGATATTTTGTTAGTGGGGCCAAGTCTTTCGAGGTTTAGTTGTTTTGAAAGTGATAGAAGATCAATGGTTGGCGTGTAATCTGATGGGTTTTTCCTAACATATGCGATCTTAAGACTACTATTGATCTTCCTGATGCAGGCCAAGTTAAGTTTCTTCAGTCTTTTGGCAGTTCCTATATATTACAAGGGTTCACTTATTCATGTAGTAAAATGATGGTATCTAAATTGACTGGCAATTCAGTGAGTAAGTATTTGTGTAATCGCTAAAATATCTAGCGATAGTATAAAGTTTTCCTTAAGTGGTTGACTACCTTTCAGTTGCTTGTTTGCCAGATGTAGCTGAGATAAGTTAGGTTTCTTTTGTTCACTCATTCACTAAGTAAGGTGGTAATGTTCCAAAAGGTTTAGCGACTCAACAAACAAGTGTTTGCATAATGACTAAATAATTTGGTGAAGGCATAAAGTATTTTGTGACTTGGAGGTATCCTTCAGTCACCAGTTCGATGAAAAGGGACCAAGGTCAAATATTTTCCTTTGTTCCCCACTTCGCGGGGTTAAGCGATGGTTAAGATTTTCATTTCATGAATAGGAAATGCTTTGTCATGTATTAACTAGGGGTAAACCTAAGGGTCATAGGAAAGTTAAGTCATAAAAGACCACGAAAAGGAGAGATCAGATGGTCACGATATAAAGATAGTTCAAATTTAAATATCGACCGCCGATTCACTGCAAGCACCATGAAGTAGTCATTTATTTTCAAATTCAAATTGTGAAGGGTTTCCAGTGACCAAAAGGACTAAAATTGAATGTAGAAGCAACTAGTGCTGGTGGAAAATGATCTTTTTCCATTGCAGTGTGGTCCAGGGTGTGTCGTGATCATCTGTAGATATCTACCCTGTGTGGTTTTGTCCTTGAGGCATGTTGCAAGTTGACATTTTGGCCATTTTTGTGGCTCTCAGTACTTTCTCACTAAATTTATCATGATTGAGGATCACTCCAAGATTTTCTTTCTCTTGGTTTCCTGGGTTTCTTCCCCTGTAATAATTTTGTGACCATTTCCAATTGGTTGGGTGGGTGAAACCCTAACCCTAGTCACCTGAAGCTTGATGCATCCTCTTTGAGGATTCCAAGGTGACTAGTGGTGGTATATATGGTATGATTTTTGACTTAGTGTGGGCTCCAAAAACTTTTCTTTTGGTCCCTAGTTGTTGATGGTATTATACTGAAAGAGGAGCTGGATTTTGGGTCTTTTTCCTATCTTTGTGTTGTTATGATTGTATATTGATTCTGAATACATTAATGAGAATGCTATTGAGTTCTAATCTTGCATTTGTGTATGTCTTCTTGTTTCAGTTCTAAGCTCATATATGTTAGTGTCACAAAGTGTATTAGCATATGGTAAACAAAGAGTATTGTGAAGTCATCTCTGAGTTCCTAACAAAGTTAGGATTAAAGTCTTTTAGGTGCATTCAGTGAGTTTACAACCAAGTAAGAATCTAATGTCCTTGTGTTTAAGGGAGAGGGGTAGTAGGAAAAGCACTTATCCTAAGCCCAGGAGTGTTTGATTTAAGATCTTCAGTTGATATATGTAATAGGGTGACTCTTTTCCCTAGGTTAAGGCACTAGTCAATCCTTCGGAGGCATTTCATTGTCATCAACCACACACAAAGAATTTAAATGATCAAATCCTTAGATCAATTAGTAAAGAGTATATTGATATAATATTTAATGATTCCTTTCAAGAAGTTAATCAAGGGTACACCCACCTGAGCATTAAGGCTCAAAGTGTAGGAGGATCTCTTTTGATCCTTGTTAATTGGACCTCTTCTTTGTAGACTTTGGAGTGGTGATAGAGTCAAAGTATTATTTAAGTTATCCATCAAAGTATAAATCTGCAGGTTGAAGATCAAAGGGAACTACCAACAAAATGATGACTCTACTAAGGAGAGTCTAGACATATAGGTTATTAAGTGCACTCTTGTTTTCCTATTGTATTCAGTTGAAAGATTTTCCACCTAGGTGGGTGGCGACTCAAGAGGTTTGAACCAGTGTTTTAAGCTCTAAATCATGGACAAGAGGAGGAATACTAGGTCCATTGTTAGAAAAAATCTGAAGGTCACTCTAGAGTAGTTTCCTAGATAAGAGAAGAAGATTTGGATCAGAAGGAATGGTGAGTCTACTAGTGCTCCCATCAAAGAACAAAGAAATACCAGAGGTAGAGCACCACATGTTTCCTCAAGTGAGGAAGGTTCAAAAGATACAGTTTCTAGATTAGATGGTGGTCACTCTGAAGATAGATTTTATGATACCCTAGAGGCTGTATTTTAAGACAAGGGTCCTTTGCCTATAGGTCAAGATGAACAAGCTAGAAAGATGGGTTTGGAGATTGATTTAGATCTTGATGAAGATAATTTAAGAAGAGAACCCATGCAGCCAAGGCAAGTCCACTTCCCATATCAAAATCTCACTAATATAGATGTGCCATCAGGTTTTGATGACATTATGGTAGACCCAGATGATTTAAATGCACTAAGGTTGCAGTTGGTAGAGTAGGATGCCATGCGTAAGGGGTTACATGAGGAGAGAGAGGCTGAGATGGTGAATGCCCTAATAGAAAAGTAGTATCTTCTTAGAAAGATCAATGAAATGAAGGAAAGAAACAAGATGCTTGCTTCTGCTCCTAAGACTTTGCAACATGATGTCTTTGGTGATCTTGAAGCTTTGAGGAATGAGCAAGAGTGTTTGCTACAAGATCAGGAATTTGATAAGGAGGGCCCTATGGTTAGACAAGTGCAAAGTTATGTTCCTTTGCCTAAAAATAAAGGTGGGCATGAGATCACTAGGCATGTTGTTGTCATTGGTGAGAAAGGAAAGCAAAAGATGGTGGGACATCCCACAAGTAGATCATTGACAATACCAGGGGTCCCACCACCCAATTCAAATAAGGACACAAATAGAAAGAAGAAGAAAAGAAGATGAGGACCTTGCAAGAGAATTAGAGAAGGCTGAATTTGAAGCTTCCATTGTATAAAAGAGAAGAAAGATCTAGTTCTTGAAGGCTTCATTAGCTGATGCTCTTGGTCCATCTTCTACTAAACTAGGTATGCCATCTATGACTACTACTATTCCACTTAGTAATGCTACTAGTTCAATTCCTTCTTCATCTGCTAGGATAGGTGCTGATCCTAGACAACAATTAAATGCACAAGTAGATGGAAATGCTAATGTTCATCCTAGGGTTAACACTAGTTCAAGTTTTCAAATAAGACCTATGCAATTAGAAGGCTATAGGCAAATTAGTTTTGATGAAATTTCTGGCTACCCGAATGCTTTTCCAAATGATATAAGAGATAAGGTACCTAAGTTTGCTGGTAATAATGCTATTAGTTGTGAGGAGAATCTTAGGTTATTTGCTAATATGCTAAATGATTATGAGGTAGAGCATGAGGATGTAGTCATGAAATTATTTTTTCAATCTCTAATGGAGGATGCTAGAGATTGGTTTAAGAGACTTCTTGATAAATGTATTGATACTTGGGATTCTTTTGAGAGATGTTTTAAAGAGTAGTATGGTGATAGGCCTAATGCTAGTTTCATGTTGAATGAATTCAATACCATAAGGAAAAATCAGAATGAGTCTGTAGTTAAATTCAACATGAGATTTCAGAAGGGTATGCATAAGTTGTTCCAAGTTATGCGGTTAGATGACAATGTTTGTCTAACTACATATTTCAATGCATTTGATAGAAAGATGGGATACTTGTTGAGGGACAAAGAACCAAGAACTCTTAGAGATTCTTTTAGGATTTCTATCAATATTGAGAATAATATGAAGATATCAGGAAAGTTGGGTGGGAAGAGAGATGACCCTAGGTTGTTTGGGGACAAGAAATACAAAAAAGAAAGTGATAAGAATGTTGGAACTAGGAGGCAAGAAGAAGATAAATTGGATAAGGTTGTCAATGCATTGAAGGATTTGAAGGCACCTACAAATAGGAACATCAGTGCTCCTACCAATGAAAGGCCTCAGTTCAACAACAATTTTAATAAGCAGAATAGATTGCAGAACTACCCCTACAACACCCAATGGAAGGATGGCAAGCCTGTTGTCCCTACTACAAGAGGAAACAATGATAGAGGTGTCCCTGACCCTCTATAAAAATATTCAATAAATTTCATGGAGGATATACCTTGGTGTGTTGCATGCCAATCCCCTCATTCTACAGAGCATTGTGTGGTTGCACATTCTATGGCTGCAAATCAGGATTGTGACAATGAGGAGATAGATCAAGAAGAAGATCAAGATGATGTTGGATGCAACATGGCTACTTCATATCTAGGATATGAAGATGATTTTGATTTTGATGAAGAGGAAGATATAAATGTGAAGAGACACAATCAGGCCCTTTTTCATCAAGAGGTTTTTTTTTATGATGAAAACATTGATAAGAAGACATGTAACATGAACTCTTCTTTTGAGCTAGTAAATTTAAGAAGAATTTCTAGAGAAGAGATGGATAGGATTACTACAGAAATGATTGCCCAAGTGCAAACTAGAGGCATGGTGGCAAGGAATACAAATGAAAAAGCTACAAGAATGTTTATAAAGAGTACCAACTCTGGTGAGCCTAATGAGAACAAATCAAAAGGTGATCACATAGTGAAATTCAAGAATGTAAAAGGTAAGAATTGTGAGCCTAAGGGAGTTGGGGTTGAAAAAACTTTTAGTGAGATTGAAAAGTTAGTTAACATAATGGCTAAGATTGAAAAAATGAGGGTGGCAAATACACCTAATGTATTAGATAAGCAAAAGGATAATAAGGCAGTGTAGATTGAGAGTCCTTCTTCTGATCCTGTTGATATGTTAGCTATATTGTCCCAAATTATAGTTAAGGTTCCATTATCAGAATTGTTGAGAATCCATGAACACAAAGACAGGGCTATTGTATGGGTAGATAATGTTCGTAACAATGATGTTGCATGCAATGGATCTTAGGATAAAGCTTTGAGAGGTGTTGTTGCTCAGGGAATTGTGTCTCAAATTCCTCCTATATATTTGGACAATTCTATCAATGCTAGCCTTGAAAACATTAATCCATTCTTTTTAAGTATTCTTGTGAATGGAATGAAACTAAGAAATTGTATGATTGATAGTGGTGCCTCTAATACTATCATGCCTTTCAAAATCATGGAGAAGTTGGGCCTTAAAGTTGATACAGCTCAAGGCAGATGTTGTGCAATGGATCAGAGGAAGGTACCAGTTATTGGGACTATCAATGCAATGCCATATAGGTTGGCAGCATATCTAGAGAAAGACTTAACAATGAGTGTTTTGGTGGTGGACATCCCTCCACATTATGGGATGCTACTATCTAGAAGATGGAGTGCTACCATGGGTGGAAGTTTATAGTGTGATCTATCCTATGCCACTTTCAAGATTGATGATCAGTTTGTCAAGATTGAGCGAGAGCCAAGAGTATGCCACATGATTGAGAGGAATATTGACAATGAGACTACATGTTTTTTGGATACTGATATTAATTCTTTTAGGGCAGAGATCCCTGTACTTGAAAATGAACCTATTTTGTCACCTATCTCTGTTGAGGTAAGTGTTAATTCTATGAAGGGTGATTTGTGGGTAATGTACTTTGATGGTGCAAATTGTAAGGATGGAGTAGGAGTAGGTATCTTACTTATTTATCCTAATAGAAACACCTACAAATTTTCTTTCACATTGAATTTCTTTTGTACCAACAATATAGCAAAATATGAGGCATTGTTGTTAGGACTGAGTTTGGCACAAAAACATGGTATTAAGTGCTTAAGTGTTGTTGGTGATTCTAAGTTGGTGGTGTCCCAATCTAGGTCAATATATGCTTCCAAGGACAAGAGGTTGAAACAATATAGGAATGCAATTTGGGATTTGATTGAACATTTTGATGCCTTCAATATTGAATGGAAGGATAGGAGTAATAACAAGATGGCTGACTTGTTAGCCAATATTGCAATCAATCCCAATGATATTACTTTTGCTGGTATCTCTAAAGTTGAAATTCAGGCTAGGCCTAGTATAGCAGATAATATTGAAAATTGGAAATTTTTTGATGATGATAATGATATCTTGAAGTTTATGAATTGTGAAGATCACTATCATGGTCAGGAATTTGATTGTTCAGCCTTGGTTGAGTCAGTGGAAGGAAGAGAGGTTGTCTTTGGCAATGAGGTCATTCAACTTAGAACTAACAAGGTGCCCAAGGGGCTTGTTGTTTTGGAGGCTATCTTTGATAACCAGGATAGAGTTTAAAAGAATATCAAAAGAGAAGATCATGCTAATCTGGAGATAAATCTTGGAACACATGAAGCACCTAAGAAAGTATACATTGGTAGAGATATATCTCAGAAGGTAAAGAAATATTTGATTGAATTGTTAAGAAAATTCAAGCATGTTTTTGCATGGTCATATGATGACCTAAAGGTTTATAGAGAAGATTTGTTTTAGCATATTATTCCATTGAAAGAAGATGTTGAACCTTTCTCGCAAAAACAAAGGCCTATTAATCCTACTTTGGCACCCAAGATGCAAGAAGAGTTGATGAAGCTAAGAGATGCTGGAATCATCAAGCCTATAAGGCACTCTTCTTGGGTATCAAATCTTGTTCCTGTGAGGAAAAATAATGGTGACATCAGGCTTTGTGTGGACTTTAGGAATTTGAACATCAACTCATTAAAGGATAACTATTGTCTGCCCAATATGGAAGCTATGTTGCAGAGAGTAACCAAATTAGAATTAATGTCTATGATAGATGGTTTCTCTGGCTACAATCAGGTCATTGTTAAAGAATCAGAGCAATTCAAGATAGCTTTCACCACACCTTGGGGGACATATGTTTATGTGAGAATGCCTTTTGGTCTCACAAATGCTGGTGCTACTTTTCAAAGGGCAATGGATGTTGTCTTTTCAGATTTCATAAATGATTTCCTTATTGTATATCAAGATGATTTAAATACCTATTCCAAGAAGGAAGAAGACCACTATATTCATTTAGAGAAAATATTTGTAAGGGCCTTGGAATATGGCATTTCATTAAACCCAAGGAAATGTGCTTTTGGTTTCACTGAAGGTAGGTTTCTTGGCCACTTGATTGGGAAGCAAGGAGTGAGAATTGACCTTGAAAGGGTAGCAACTATTGATAAAATTTAGAGACCAAAGAATTTTAAAGGAATTCAGTCATTCTTTGGTTAAGTCAATTTCTTAAGGAGGTTTGTGACAAATTTTGTAGAGGTTACTAGACCTATTTCTAAGATGTTGAAAAAGGGATCTACAATCAATTGGGAGGGTGAGCCTGATGAGGCTTTCAAAAATATCAAGCAAGCTATCAAAGATGCACCAGTGCTTAAGGCACCTGATTATAATGTCCCAATGCACATCTTTTCCTTTGCATCTTTTCACACTATTGCTGCAGTTTTGTTACAAAAGAATAAGGGTGATTTTGAGCAGCCTATTGCATTTTTCAGTAAATCTTTGTAGGCTACTGAATTGAATTATGACATAAATGAAAAACAAGCATATGCACTTGTGAAGGCAATCAAGGCTTTTAGATGTTACTTGATGGGGGTAGTTGTGATTTCTTTTGTGCCAAGTGCAGTTGTGAAGGCTATTTTCTCACAGTAAGAGGTGTCTGGGAGAAGATGTAGATGGATCAATAGGATCCAAGAATTCAACATTGATGTCTAGATTACTAAATTGGTTAGAGGACAAGGATTGACAAAACTGACAGCTCAATCCAATCTTGATGCAAATCAGGCAAATCATTCTAAAATTAATTATACATGTGATATGGATGATTGTGTTTGGTATCAAGATATTATTTATTACCTGAGAAATATGGGGTGTCTAGATAACATGAATGATAATTAGAAGAGGACATTAAAATTATAGGCCATGAAGTATGTAATTGTGAAAGGTAAATTGTATAGAAAGAATTTAAATTGCATACTTTTGAAATGTGTAGATGAAAATTAGGCTAAAGTATTGTTGAAAGAAATGTATGATGGAGTTTGTGGTGGACATTATATGGGTAAAACAACTACTCATAAATCCTGAGAGTGAGATTTTGGTGGCCCACAATCTTCAAGGATGTAGAACAGTTGGTGAGGAGGTGCAATGCTTGTCAAAGGTTCTCTGGTAAGCTAAAAGTTTAGGTAATGTGCCATTAAAACCAATAGAAGTCCAGGCTCCTTTCCAACAATGGGGAATTGATTTAATAGGGGAGATACCAAACAAGTCTTGCGGAGGATACTCATGGATTTTAGTTGCCACTGGTTACTTTACAAAATGGGTAGAGGCTATACCTACAAGAAATGCGACTAGTAAGGTGGTAATTGATTTTCTATTGAATAATATTTTTACAAGGTTTGGTTGCCGTGAGAGGATAGTTATTGATAATGCAATGTGCTTCAAGTTTTCTGAATACAAGGACTTTTGCAAAGGTTTAGGAATTCAGATTTCTAATTCCTCACCTTATCATCCACAAGGAAATGGACAGAAAAAATCTACTAATAAGAGTTTGACTAAGATTCTCAAGAGGATTCTTGAAAAGAATAAGAGGGCATGGAATTCAAAGCTACCATTAGTTCTATGGGCTGATAGGGTGACTATGAAGAGGGCAATTGGTTGTGCACCATTTGACATAGTATATGGAATACATGCAAGGATGCCTTAGAATAATTTATTGGAAATGTATAAAAAATTTTAGTTATATGATGATGACATAGATGATGAGATGCAGTTAAGAATTGAGGATGTAGTTAAGAATTGAGGACCTCATTAGGTTGGATGAGACTAGAAGAGAATCAGTTTCAATGAATGTCGAATTGTAGCTGTAGGTTAAGAATTTGTATGACAAAAAGATTGGTGATAGGAGGTTTGAACCTGGTGATTTGGTGTTAGTTTGGAATGCCAGGTTGGAGGATAAAGGAAAACATGGTAAATTTGATCCAATCTGGCTAGGGCCATATTTAATTCATGAGAAATGAGGCCAAGATTCATACATTGTAAAAGAGTTGAATGGTGAAGTTTAGGAATTGCCAGTTCATGGACAATTCTTGAAGAAATACTTCAATTGAAGGTATCTTTCTTTCCATGAACAGTAGTTAGGTCTGTATAAATTAAAAATTTTGTAAATAGTTTCTTGCTCCTATTCTATTTTGTTTTTGTTCCTAGAATTTTTCCCTGTGGCTCTTAGTTGTTTGAAATTTTATCCAGTGGGTGGTCTACTTTAAACCAGTGATTCTAGATTCTTGCTATGCCTACAAGATCCACACATCCCCAGATAGAGCCACTGTTAGCACTTGAAAGAATTTCCATGGTCTTCTATCTTTTATCTAGTCTTTCCCTACAAACTTTCATGGCCCTAGCACTTTTCCTTTGGTTCCTCCAGTCAATTTTATTTCCCTAGTTTTAAACCCTTAGCTCAAATTTTAAAAAACTGGTCATTACACTTAAAACCCTTTGAAACCCTGGCCTTGTTCTAATTTTAAGTTACCTTTATTCTGGCCACTTAAAGTCCTAATTTGCATGTGCACATTTCCTTTCCCCGTTGGTCACATTTTCATTTAATCCTCAGATAGTTTGTCTTTTATTTCAGTGAACTTGTGATTACCTACTTGTCACTTGTTTGCATGTTGCCTGGCAGTCACATCTTTTCATTTTGCAAATTGGCGATTACTCATTTGTCACTAGTTCACTTGGTTTCCTGGCAATTTATCTTCCCTCTTGGCAATTGGTTGAACACTATGGTCATGTATTCTCCTATTCCTAGCAGCTTATCCCTTAACTATTTGCGACTTGGCATGACAATTTCCTTTTCTTTGGTCGCGTGTTCATGTTATTTTCTGGGCCTAGTCTTCTGACAAAATCTCCATCTGATGGTTAGCGTAAGTTCTTATAGGATTAGTTAGAAGCTTGAGATATTACACCAACCATTGATCTTTCCTGATGACATAGCATTTCAAAGAAGTGGGACCTTTCGACAGATGTGCACAATTGGTAGTCTCTCATTGGCCCACATATTAATGACTCAGATATATTGTTAGTGGGACCAGTTCTCTTGGTGTCCAGGCATGTTAATGTTTAGTTTGATCTTGTGGTTGTCATTCTTCCACCAGGATGACATGCTTGACCTTTAACTTAGTGGTATAGCGACAGCCGTTGATTCTCGTAAAGGATTAGTGGATCTAAGGTAACACGTAGGCAGAGTTGGTGGTTTTTGATTGGTCCATGTATTAACACAGTGGCATGTTGTTAGTGGGACCTAAGTTTCCAGCTTTTCAGAGGGTCCTGACATTGTCTGATGATCGACGATGGGTACATGATCTTATGAGATGTGTTAGAGGCTTAAGATCATGCGTCAACCATCCATTCTACCTTTTTCAGATGAGATGAAGTGCGGCAGGTCCACATGCCAGGTGTGATGATTTGGAGGTTTTTTATTGGTCCACGTTGTGTGATTGGATATTTTGTCAGTGGGGCCAAGTCTTTTGAGGTTCATTTGTTTTGACAATGATAGAACATCAATGGTTGGAGTGTAATATGATGGGTTTTTTTTTACATATGCGATCTTAGGACTACCGTTGATCTTCCTGATGTGGGCCCAATTAAGTTTCTTCATTCTTTTGGTAGTTCTAATATATTGCAAGGGTTCACTTATTCATGTAGTAAAATGGCGGTATTCTAAATTGACTGGCAATTTAGTGAGTGTGTATTCACATAATCACTAAAATATCTGGTGATAGTATAAATTTTTCCATGAGTGGTCTACTACCTTTTAGTTGCTTGTTCACCAAATGTAGCTGAGATAAGTCAGGTTTCTTTTGTTTGCTCATTCACTGAGTAAGGTGGTAATGTTCCAAAAGGTTTAGCGACTCAGCGAACAAGTGTTTGTGTAATGACTAAATAATTTGGTGAAGGCATAAAGTATTCTGCGACTTTGAGGTATCCTTTAGTCGCCAGTTCACTGAAAAGTGACCGAGGTAAAATATTTTCCTTTGTTTTCCAGTTCGCAGGGTTAAGCGGTGGTTAAGATTTTCATTCCATGAATAGGAAATGCTTTGTCACGTAGTCGCTAGGGGTAAACCTGAAGGTCATAGTAACGTTAAGTCATAAAAGATCCCAAAAAGGAGAGATCAGATAGTCATGATATAAACATAGCTCAGATTTAAATATCAACCGCCGATTCATTGCAAGCGCCATAAAGTAGCTGTTTATTTTTAAATTCAAATTGTGGAGGATTTCCTACAACCAAAAGGACTGAAATTGAATGCATAAGTGACTGGTGCTGGTGGGAAATGATCTATTTTCCATTGCAGTGTGGTCCAGGGTGTGTTGTGATCATCTATAGAGATCTGTCCTGTGTGGTTTTGTGCTTGAGGCATGTTGCAGGTTGACATTTTGGGCATTTTTGTGGTTATCAATACTTTCTCAATGAATTTATCATGATTGAGGATCACTCCAAGATTTTCTTTCTCCTGGTTTCCTAGGTTTCTTCCCTTGTAATAATTTTGTGACCATTTCCAGTTGGTTCGGTGGGTGAAACCCTAACCCTAGTCACCCAAAGCTTGATGCATCCTCTTTGAGGATTCCAAGGTGACAAGTGGTGGTATATATGGTAGGATTTTTGACTTAGTGTGGGTTCCAAAAACTTTTCTTTTGGTCCCTAGTTGTTGATGGTATTATACTGAAAGAGGAGCTAGATTTTGGGTCTTTTTCCTATCTTTGTGTTGTTTTGATTGTATATTGATTCTGAATATATTAATGAGAATGCTATTGAGTTCCAATCTTGCATTTGTGTATGTCTTCTTGTTTTGGTTCTGAGCTCATATATGTTAGTGTCACAAAGTGTATTAGCATATGATAAACAAAGAGTATTGTGAAGTCATCTCTGAGTTCCTAACAAAGTTAGGATTAAAGTCTTTTAGTTGGGTTTAGTGAATTTACAACCAAGTAAGAATCTAATGTCCTTGTGTTTGAGTGAGAGGGGTAATAGGCAAAGCACTTATCTTGAGCCCAGGAGTGTTTGATTTAAGATCTTCAGTTGATATATGTAATCGGGTGACTCTTTACCCTAGGTTAAGGCACTGGTCAATCCTCCAGAGGCATTTCATTGTCATCAACCACACACAAATAATTTAAATGATCAAATCCTTAGATCAGTTAGTAAAGTGTATATTGATATAATATTTAATGATTCCTTTCAAGAAGTGAATGAAGGGTACAACCACCTAAGCATTAAGGCTCAAAGTGTAGGAGGATCTCTTTTGATCCTTGTTAATTGGCCCTCTTCCTTGTAGACTTTGGAGTGGTGATAGAGTCAAAGTATTATTTAAGTTATCCATTAAAGTATAAATCTACAAGTTGAAGATCAAAGGGAACTACCAACAGGGGCAAAGCTGCAAGCCTCTCTTTTCTTACAAACATGGCACACTTGATGCATTTTCTCACATACTCATGACTATCCTTGAAGATAGATGGCCAATAGTATCCAGCCCTCATGATCTTAAAAGTAGTAGTCCTAGGAGAAAAGTGACCTCTAGAAGGTCCATCATGAAACTCAAATAGGACATCAGCTATCTTTTCTGAATCTATGCATCTTAAAAGGACACCACTGTGATCCTTTTTGAAAAGAACTTCATTTATCAACACAAAAGGAACAAATTGTAACCTATTATACCTTCTTTTTGTTGAATCTAGGCCTGCAGGACATTGTCTCGTCTTCAAGTAATTGATCATATTAGGCAACTAGCTTGTTGCATTGGCTTGTTCTTTTGTAGAATGTACCACCAGATATGCATCTATTTTCTCTGATTCCTTTAAACTTTCATCCTCTACCAAATGCTCACAAAGACCTCTTCCTCTAACCAACTTGGTGGTTTGGATATCTATGTCATATTCCATCACCTTGGTGATCCAACCAGCTCTTTTCTCATTTAGATCTTTGGAAAATGAAAAAATTTTGACACTTGGATGAGTAACTTTCAAATGTACCTTTCTATGTGTCAACAAATATCTAAACTTTTTAAGGCTCTTTACCATAGCAAGTACATGTTTCTCTACAAAAGAGTATCTCTGTTCATACTCTTCTAAACCTTTGCTAAAGAAAGCAATAGGCTGCTACAATCCATTTGAATTTTCTTGAGTTAGCATTGCAGATATAGCATCATGACCTCCATAAGCATAAAGGATAAAATCCTTACTAAAATTTGGGTTTAGGAGAGCAGGGGCTTCTGTTAAGGCCTCTTGGATAGCTTGAAAATTGACTCTCCCTTCTTTGGTCCAACTAAAAGCTTAACTCTTCTTTAACATGGTTGTCAAAGGCTTTAGTAAATCTATAATATTAGGCAAGAACCTCCTAACAAAGTTAATCTTTCCTATGAAAGATTAGAGACTTTTCTTATGATGTGGCAATCGTAGCTCTAAGATGGCTGAAATTCTCTTAGGATCTACTATGATCCCTTCTTTGGATACTACATATCCCAATAATTTTCCTTCATGAACTGCAAACACACATTTCTTAGGATTAAGAGATATCCCAAATTCTCTACACCTTTCAAAGATCTTCCTCAAATGTTGGATATGGTCTGCTCCATGCTTAGAATAGACAATTATGTCATCCAAGTAGAGCAGCACAAACTTGTAGATGAGGATTTTAAAGGCCATATCCATTTCCTTTTGAAATGTAGCACCTACATTTGACAAACCAAAGGGCATCTTTTGATAAGCCATGGTTCCCCACTTGGTTGTAAATGTAGTCTTATATTGATCCTCCTCATTCACTAAGATCTGATAGTATCCTGAATAGCCATCCAATAATGAAAATCCCTCAGATCTAGAGATAGATTGCAAAATTTGTTCCATGGAGGGTAATGGATGGCAGTCTTTTAGCAAGGCCCTATTAAGATCCCTCAAGTCAACACATAACCTCAACTCCCCATTCTTCTTCCTAAAAGGAACAAGGTTGGAAACCAAACTAGTATGCTTAATGGGGTAGATGATACCACCTTCTATTAGTTTGAGTACTTCTTTATGCATAATTGGCTCAAGTTTTGGATTAACAGGCCTTTGCTTTTGCCTCATTGGTTTGGCATTAGGTTCTAATTCAATAGTGTTCTGAGAAAGGGCTGGATCAAAACCTTTGAGGTCCTCATATCACCATGAAAAAACATCATTGAATTCTCTGAGTAATTGGGTATAAGCTTACTTCTCCAATTCAGTGTTCACTTCTCCAAATTGTAAGCTCTTACCTAGTTCCAACTCTAGTTCAACACAATGTTCTTGTTGAACTACCAGGCTATCTTTGCTTCTCTTAACTCCATCATCCTTGTTGAAGATAGTCTCTATGGTAACAAGACCTCTAGGCATCTTATTAGACTTAAGTTGCATCATTTGATCATCATAGTTTTGTGATAGCCTATCTTGATTATACTCTGAAAAAACATCTTCAAACAAGAATTACAAAATTTGTTCATCATTGTCAAACACTTGCCAATTCACATCATTATCAGGAATAGAAGGTCTCAAAATCACTTTGATATTTTTTTGATCTATTTGTTTTGAAATGCTATTTGGAATATTATACTAAGATCCAACAGCAGCTAACCTATCTGCATTTTGATTTAGCTTCCTAGGGATAGCAACGATATTGAAAGCACAAAAATCTTCAATTGCATCCCAAACTCTATGTTTGTATGCTTTCAAAGTGTCATTCATGGTTTCACTTATCCCTCTTACTTGGCTAACAACTAACTCACTATCACCATAAACCTTTACGGCCTTAAGCCCTCTTTTTCTAGCCCACTCTAGCCCATTGACTAGACTTTCATACTCTGCAGTGTTGCTAGTTTAGGAGAAACTGAATCTAAAGGCTGTATAATGCCTTTCTCCTTTTGGGGACACTAAAATGGCACCACCACTAGAACCATGTCTACTTCTAGCTCCATCAAAAAATAATTCCCAAACTTGATTACTCTGATCCTCTGAATCAGTGTCTTCTTTGAAAAGGCTTGGCTCTATGGATCCACTTTCTTGTATCAAATAACTTCCCAAACCAAAATCCAAAACAAGATTTTCTTGGGCCTCTGAAGCTCTTTCATCTAGAAGAATATCAGGGATACTTTCTATCTTTGTTGCTTGATTCACTAATAGTTTGGAAGTCACTGTCATCAAATATAGGGCAATTTACATTTATGGTATTGGAAACATATGGTTCTATATGGTGTGCTACCAATGGTTCTGACTTAATGGTGACCTTGGTCCCATATCTTATATGAAATAACATGTGAGACTAGTCAGAAGATAGGTAGCCTCCTATCTTGGTTGTAAAATCCCTTGAAAGACATACAGCAAATAATGCAGGGAGATCTATGATATATATATCAAGCAAGATGGAGAAATTAGGACTAACATGTAGGATTAGACTGGTATCCTTGGCCACGCCTATAGTATTGACTGAGGATTCATCAAGTTGGGTAATCTTCTTTTGGAAGGTTTCATATTTTAGTCCTAATTGGTCAGCCACCTTCTTGGGCATTACAGTGCTAGTAGCTCCGCTATCTACCATACAATTATGCACTAAAGATTTTCCAATAATTAGAGATACATAAAAGGGAGGTGGCTTTGAATTCCTACCTTGTGTGGCATTGGCCTTAGAGTTCCTACTTGGAGCCTCCTTTTCTTGATCAGTGCTAACCAACACTGGCTTTGTAGCTTCTTTTGTAGGTTGAGGAGTTGCTACTTCAGTCATGGCCTTCTTCAAAATCTCAGGTTGTCCTGGAAGAGCCAAATAGTCCCACATGGACATGGTGACATTCACCTTCCTCATGTTGTCTACAATATTAAAAGGTGTCATAGTGTGTACTCTTCATTGTGCCTTTACTATGATGGTCTCCACCTCTTTGGAATGTTGGCCTTCCTTGCTTGTAATGACAAGAGCCTCCTTGGGTATGGCAAGGGTAACCTACTACAATGGTTTTGCAGATGTGGTGGCTTTTGCATTGGAATATGCTCTCTCCATGTCTTGAGCTCTTCTTTTTTCTCTTGTAAAGGCAACAAAAGAAACTTCATCATTGATTCCATTGAAGTCTGGTTGCTCCCAATTGAAAAGAGCAGTCTCATTCTCTTGTGATTCTTGTTGAGGCATTGACCCACTAGATGAAGCCTTTGATTGAGCTTGTGAGGCATTCTGACCCATTAGAGCTTGGTTCATCCATCCATTTGAACATGTAGCCTAATTATGAGGTTGATTACAAGGAAAACACCATTCATTATCCATAGCCATATTATTTTGACTAGGAACCATATCTCTCACTGGATTTGCAAAATTGAGAGGTGCAAGATTATATGGTTGGAATGGTCTCTGATTAAAACTTTGTCTTTGTTATTGATAGCCCCCTTGGTATAGTGGCCTATTTTTTTGATAAGGCTATCCCTGATTCTGATATTATTGATTGGGACCTTAGCCTTGTGGCTAAAATGGTGGTCTAATTCCTTGACCCTACTTCTTTAGATTTGTGACCTATTTAGTCAAGGTCTGCAACAAATTTGTCATTTCTTGCTGACTTCTCTGTTGGCTATTCTTCATTTCTTGCAGCTCTTGAGAGAAACTAGTTGTTAGCTCTTGACCACTACTACTAGCCTGAGGTGCTAATATGGTGGGAATAGGGGTAAATGGGGGTACTTGGGTAGGTGCAAAGGGTTGAAAGCTAGGGAAGATGGGCATTGGTGGCCTTCTAGCAATCATGCCTGCTTGGATTAAATAATTTTCAACCCTGACAGCTACGTCAAAAGCTTGGGGTAGAGAAGCACCACCCATAGATTGGATCATGATAGAAATTTGACCATTCAAGCTTTGCAAGTAGTAAAGGAAAGAATGGTCAACTGATGGTCTCCTAGAGACTAGAATTCTATTCCATGTTTTGAGGAATCTCTTATGGTGGTCACATCTCTTATGTGCTCAAAAGTAGTTGTCTGCCCTTCACCTATGAAATCAAGTATACTCTTTAGTTCCACCAAGGGCACATCATGATGTACAACAAAATCTAATGGACTCCCTTGGTTGAAAGGTGCAAAGGTAAAATATCTAGCCATTGTAGGAGCTAGAATCTAAAGATTAACAACTATATGAGCTATATTTGATGCTGGACTTGAATCTTCCTCTAGATCTCTGGTTAGAGACTTGCCTCTTCTTCTGGGATGAAAGGGAAAAGGTCTCCTTTCTGCAGTATCAGGAGGTGTTGATTGAACTCTCATTGTAGGGGATGTTCTTTGAATTGACCTGACTTTATGACTTCCTTTTGAGGGAAACTCTAAAAATTTAGTGGGCTTTGAGCTCCTAGTCTCAATCTTTCTCATAAACCTTAAACAAGGTTGGTCTGGATCTTTGAAATCAGCAGAGTTGCCAGATATACTTGATAGAACAACTTCTAAAAGTTTGTATTATGTAATTTGTATATCGGAGATAACATAATCTTCATCATGAATATTCTTTTGTAGTCCCACCGGGCATGCCTGAATTGTTATACACTAAGTTTGCACCCTTGTTTCAAGATCTCATAGTCTTGATAACCTAGTATAACATGGGAATCATCTCCAGGTGTGGGACCTATGCTAACTAAGATGAGACCTCTAGGTTCTAGGCTAGTTCCTCTTGGATAATCACCTTAATTTGCTTCTAGACATGAAAGTAATACTTTTGAGTGAAAGGGATAGAAGGAGTGCTTGAAAGTAAAAATGCTTGAAAGAAAATTACCTACTAGGTGATACACCAAAATTAGGGTATGAATTGCAGCATAGAGGGATAGAATCAATGATAGGCTTAGGTCTAGTAGGTCACAACTTATTGAATAGGCTTGCATAAGTGTTTCATAGGAGGGCCTAAACATAAGACACAACCTATGACCTGCAAGCAGATATTCACTTCTACAACTCGGTGTAGGATTGAGACAAGACTGTTAGGGGGATGAAGTATACCCACAAAAACATCTAAATCAGATCAAACACAATAACACACACAATTACATAAATTAAGAGGGATCAAGAACCCTAATTTGTCATTGAAAACATGCATAGACTTCAATTCATTAAGAAATGATTCAGACAAGGAAGGATAGGGACATGAAGAATTGTCACAAAATTCATCTCCAAAGTTTGAATAATCAATGGGTGATTAAAAAGAGCAGAAGACCAAAGGGTAGAGAAGATACCATGGATAGCCTTCTGAGAAAGGATGACCTTCTTTCAAAAGTGGACTCTCTCCTTTAAAAAATGTGAACTCTCTGAGCACTAAGGCTCCAAAAAAAAAAACTATATACACCTCCTACTTGGCACACAGGCCGGAGTAAAAACCTAATTAGGGTTACATAGATTTTACATTAGAATAACATTCAACCCTTATCCCATCAAATCTAATCATAAATACATCTCTGTAACACTATGGTCAATCAGATGTTGTGTGCCCATCTCTATACTGCATCAATCCGTAGACAAGCAACCTGGATCCATCAACTATTTTTCAAAAGGCCTGGCATGAATGCTAAAATGGTACCTCACAGGGACAAGAAATGACTCATGGCAGCCACCTAGGCTTCCTCATCATCTTCTTCAACTGTAAACATCCTGCAGACATAAATTTCTTAGCTACCTCACCACTCGCAGCATGTTTGAATCAATCACTAGCAGAAAACCCTCTGCAAAGATATTTGAATTTGAATTATAACGGCTAGCCGGTCATTTTAAAATGTGTCTGTTGATGTCCTTTATCTCCAAGAAAATGAATGGCTCAAATCAACTTTACAATAGCCACGAACCTGCTTGAAAAGTCAAAAATCCACATCGGCACACTGCAGCTAATGAAAATCTAGCACATCAGCACACCTGTCATTTTGGCCCCACCTTGAGCTTTTCCTTCTTAAGTCATTCAATGACTACACAACCAAAGACTTTCCTCTAAGTCACGAAGAACTTCTTATAACCCTGGTCTTGTTAAGTGACTATGCAAACAAAGCGGTTGCTAAATTTCTAAGTCCTTCGGCTAACCCTGGTTAAGTCCAGCGAACAAAAGAGAACCCCTAGTCACTGATTCACAAAACCTTGCTAACCCTGGGCCTAGAGTTGCCACATGTCAATCTTTCATTCACACTTACCACTTGTAGGCATACACCTCAACACCTTTCTAACATCATACCCATAGAGAACTAGAATGCAATCCAATGATGGGTGCATGATCTCATGGCCGCCGAATATTCCTTCAGATCATGCGCCAGCCACTGATCCTTTTAGAACTGGGACCCCAAAACACATCAAACCCTCTAACAAATCCCCATCATCACATAGCAGTCAATCATATGTGAGCACATCAGTGCCAGGTAGCACATTGAACCCATGACATAGAGATTCTCATCGGATAGTTTTCGCATGATCTCATAGTTTCAGAAGATTCTATGAGATCATACGACCACCGTAGATCTAAGCCTTTCTGACACATCCACAGAACTTTTGACATGGTCCCACTAACAAATCCAAGCTGTCATCTGGCCAACCAATAACGAACAAGCATGTCAAAAACCAACGACCCACTTGACAGAGCCCGGAGATAAAGTAAGATCAACGACAGGCGGATGATCTCATGTGCCAGAAAAGCTCCTTCACATCATGTGCCAACCGTTAGATCATCATCGACTGACAACCACCAGGCCCATGCTGACATGGTGTTGAATCATAAGTCTTTGACCAATCAAAGGTGTACAGCTTAGACAATGTGCTCGGACCCACTGACAAATGCACTCTGCAGATAGGAAGATCGACAGTCGTCGCAAGATCTCATGGAATCTTCTAAGGCCATGAGATCATGCGACAACTATCAGATGAAGAATCTTGACTTTAGCCACTAAGCAAAGACCACCAACTCAAAAGATAACCATTCACGGGATCGCTAAATGTTAGAGCTTTGACCGCCAGGAATCAAAGATTTGGCGACAGAAGGATTTAATTGAACACATGGAAATTGATGGAACCTAAGTGGCCGATAAAGTAACAAAGAAATATCATAGGCCAAAGGGATTTCTAGGGTTTTTTGCTTATAACATCTATTTTTATGAATATTTGACCTGCAGACCAGGGACCTTTAGAAATTTGTAGAGGCCAAAGAATAGGGCAGAACACCATGAAATTTTCAAGGATGCTTGGCAGGGTTAAAATAGAGACCTGGGGATAGATTTTAGCCAAATTTATATAGAATAGGAAAATTATGGTAACAAGTTGAGGAATTTTTTGAAAGTATTTTTTCAATCCACTTATTTTGATGTAGGGGTAGGAGCTTTAATATAGAAAGTCATTGCAAAAGTGTCATTGTAAATTTTGACAAGTGGCATTTTATAAGCCATTGTCAAAATTCTTTTATAATGCATGACTTTGGCTAGAATAGTCTTCTTTGACTATCTATTTTAGGGACCCCACCTTTTCCACCCCCCTATAATCTTAGGAACCTAGCACATGAATTTGTGATGGCATTCATGGGCCTATTTGCAGTTATTTTTCCCGTCTTTAGGAGGTGGTGGTCATAAATGTAGATGCAGAAAGGTTTTCTTTTTATACCTCTCAACTTTGGTGATGGAGGTTAGTTCTTCTTTCCCTCTTTCTTAGAGGTGACTGCTTGTAGCTTTGGAGAAGCAAATTGAGTTATTTGTCTCCTTTCATTGAAGATAATATAGTATTCCTTCTATTCCTATTATTTTTTGAGTTTTCCTATTTGAGTTCATGTTAAAGTTGTTGTGATCTTGCCATCCTTTACTTTTCATGTTTGTTCAAGTTGAATGCTTAAGAAGGTTTTTTATAGTTATTGTTATAATCTGTGTACATTTGGTTTTAAGTTGTGGGATTCTTTTCCCTTCTTTTAACACAAATACCTCTTTATTTCAAGAATTGTTAAGGCACGCAGGGTCAATTTGTGAGTTACTTGGTTATTCTAAGTGTCATTGTGAGCTTTTATTTCAATCTATGGATCTATTAAGTTCGGTGAATTGCCTAGTGTTAGCTTCAATTCCATGCAATCTCTCTCCCTTTTCCTTCAAAGTTCAAATAGGTTTTCAAGTGATTCAAAAGGGAAGCCGACCCTTAATTCGGAGATCTATTCTTGAATAGGTTACCCACAACTTGAGAATAGTCTCATGTTTCACGGGATTGCTAGGTTCTATACTTAGCCACACTTGGGTGCAATCCTTAGTGACAACATTTAATATTTGTCAAGAAACACCTTTAGAATGTAGACATCCATCCTCTGATCTTTTCAACAAAATGTGAGAACTAGGTCTCTTATATGATCATCAATTTCTTACTTTTCTCAAACTTATGAATAATGAACTTTTTACAGAGGAGAATGAGTGCAGAATTGAAATAACATATGAGTCAAGTGAAGTTTCAGATTTGAATGGAGAAGACTCTTTTGGATAGTCTGAGAAAATATTTTTCCATGGTGATATTTGTATGGTATCAAATATCAGTGAATTTGAAAATGAAGAAGAAGATCTTCTCAACATTGAAGAAATTTCAGCCTTATAATTAGACATAGAATGCCAAAGACACATTGAGAAGAATGGTCCAAATTTTTTCTCAATCCACCATGGTAAGGAGGTTGACACATCAACACATATTCAAGAGATACTAGATGAAGGAGATGATAATTCCCAGGGATCAAATTGTGGAGATGAAATAAAACTGCATGAATATGAGGAAGCTTTGGGAGATAATGTCAATGAAGATATTAGTCTTGTTGATGAAACACT
>BSBK01000321.1:90000-97500 GCA_027943335.1 Chamaecyparis obtusa | reverse complement strand
GAGATATTAAAGGTGTGAAACTATAATAGGTCAAGATAGGAACAGTGAGCCCTCGAGAAGTCTTGAGCAATTGTCAGCCTTGCTTAACCTAGTACCTTTGGTTTCCACTGCAGTAAATCATTTAGGTGCATGAATAGACTTAGAGATAGTCAAGGCAGGTTTGTTAAGAAAGAATTAGTAGGTAGTTCAAAAATTCAAAAACCACAAAAAGAGAAGAGGTCATTGAATAACAAACCTAAATCAAATGAAGAAGCCAATTTACAGCCACTTTCACAGTTTGACTTCCCTACTACATCTTCTAAAATCTTTCAACAATTCAAAGACTCAGACGACACTAGGTGTAGTAAACCTCAGGATCTACCGGAGAAACCTTTTACAACATATCACACACCCTGGGCAACACAAGTTTTAGAGGAAATCATGGGTGATAATGCGGGAAATGTGGGGGAAGGAAATAATGCTGGTAATGCCATTGTCCAACACAATACGACCTTTGAGTTTCTCATTCGACCTCCTGAGGATAATGCCCCTATGAAAAATATCCCTCACTCAGCACTTCCTATATTTAGAGGATCAACCTCTGAGGATCCTGATATGTTTCTATTTGAATTTGATGTCCTTTGTAATAGTTATGACTATCAAAGTGATGCACAAAAATTAAAGCTATTTCTAGCTACATTAAAAGATGTTGTGTTACGATGGTTTATGAGTCTTAGGGACATTAGAACATGGGATCAAATGAAGGATGCTTTTCTGGAAAAATATCAGGAGTATTGCAAAACTAAGGAAGTATGGATGAAATCTTTCGCATGACTCAACGGGAAGATGAGTCAGTTGAAGATTTCCTAGAGCATTTTGCCTTTAGTTTACAACGCTCAAGACGCCCTGATTTAACTACGGACACTATCAAAATGCTCTTTCTAAGAGGGATTCGCGATGAAACCATGGATGCCTTAAATTTGATTGGTAAAGGTGATATTTCTAAAATGCCCTTTGATGATATTTGTGACATATGCAGGAACTATTCGCGATCTCATAGATCTGTTTGTGGACCTTCAAGTAAGTTTTCCACCATGGGTAATGCATCAGGTATCTCCAAGTGAGAAATTGGTAACTTACTTGAAGACCTTAAAACTGATTTATTAAATCATATGGGCAAGAAAATTGACACTTTGTATACTCGCAGGAAACAAGAAGAAGCCGAAAAGGCCTTAGCAGTATACTGCCCAACTTGTCATAAGAAGCATGGACCAGAAGATTGTCCTTATAATCAGACTCATGTTGCATCCCTTGAGGAAGCTAGTAAGACTTCAACACTACTCCCATTTCCTGAAGGGAATGTTCCTATGGAGTACACCGAAGAACCAGTTTACTATATGGCTCCACAACGCCCATTTCCACCTAGAGGGTTTTTCTAATGAACATTTTTGAGACCATCTCAACAATTTTCTAGCCAAAGTCCATGGTATGGTGGTTGGCAACAACCTCAGCCTTATTCTCAATGGCCCCAAACTTTTCAACCTAGTACACAACCGTGGCATCAGGCATGGAGGCCACATGCACCACAATTTTCGTATCCACCTCCACCACCTTATACACCACCTTATTTTCCACAACAATCCTTTCCACCACACCAATGATAAGTCCCTATCAACAACCTCAACAATGTCTTCCTCCAATACCTTTATCTTCTTCAAGTCCACCTTTAAATCCACCACAACCGCCTAGACCCACATCCATGCCAACTCAACCGAATCCAAATCCCAACAACAAACCTCCTCAGCTTGTATATAATAATGAGGTGGTAAATTACCCTACTTATCCAATCAATGCAGTCAAACCTGGAAGGAGTTCAATTAAGGTCAGGAAAAGCTCTCCAAGGGCCAACTATCACAGAAATTGAAGAAGAAGATAAGGAGGACATTCCAAAGGAACCTCCCTTTCCTTCGCCTTTTCCTGAGCACTTGCTTTCTAAACCTGTACCAAAGGAACATATACAAACTGAGTTTGATTTTATGAATGAACTCAGGAATGTTAACATCAAAATTCCTCTTTTGCAGGCTCTTAAGGATATTCCAGTATACAATAAAACAGTACGTGAGTTATGCACCCAGTGATAGAAGAAGAAGGAAGATCCAAAGACTGTTCAAGTTATTGGACAATTAGCTAAATTGATGTTGGGGAATATAACCTTCCAAAATATGCAGATCCTGGTAGCCCTGTTATACAGGTAAGCATCGGTACAATTGTTATTCCTAACACACTTGTAGATCTAGGTGCTGCTATAAATGTGATGACAAATGAAACAAAAATCAAATTATCTTTGGATGGACTTAGACCTACTCCTACAGTGCTTCAGATGGCTGATCGATCCTTAGTCAAACCAGAGGGGATTATAGAAGATGTTGTTCTTTCCATTGATAGTTGGGATTATCCAACCGATTTTATGATTTTGCAACCAAAAGCTAATTTGGGGGGGTATCCTTTAATTCTAGGGAGAACTTGGTTAGCAGCTGCCAATGCTCATATCAATTGTCGGTCAGGTAACATGGTTATTTCCAATGGAGAGAAAACAAAACAATTGACCTTATATCCCCCAGCTCACCCCCTTGTTGGACACAGAAGATCCTGCATGGATTGATAGTGATCTGGAAGATTCAGTACCAATCCTTGCCATTGAGCAAGTCCATCACCTTGAGGAGCCTACTG
Organism: Chamaecyparis obtusa; assembly: GCA_027943335.1. NCBI lineage: Eukaryota > Viridiplantae > Streptophyta > Pinopsida > Cupressales > Cupressaceae > Chamaecyparis > Chamaecyparis obtusa. The sequence goes on along the minus strand of BSBK01000321.1, from coordinate 94,791 downwards.
AGGACACCATTTTGCTGAACTTTCTTCAGAATAGGTATGAGTCCAATGATATCTTAGAAACTATGGTTTTTCCTTCTCATACAATTGTTGATTGTCCTTTTGGGAATTTTCCTCTTATCAGCAAGTCTCAATCTATCAAACACTTTTTCATCTTACATCAGCTTTTGCCACATCAATGTTTGTATAGTCCATTATTATCTTTAGATAAACCAGGAGCATCAACAGAACTCATTCTTAATGCTCCTACACCTTCAGAACCTATGGAGATTTTACTAGGACATACTCTTAATATTAACCCACAATTGACACCAACCCAAGTCAAAAATCTCATAGGTGTGCTTAAAGAACATAAAGATGCATTTGCATGGGAGTATCAAGATATGCAAGGTATCCATCCAGATACTTGTATGCACCATATTTACATAGAAGAAGGAAGTCACCCCGTTCAACAACCACAACAAAGACTTAATCCTTCTTTACGCGACATAGTCAAGGAAGAGCTTCAGAAATTATTGAATGTTGGTTTTATATATCCTATCTGAGATAGCAGGTGGGTATCTCCCTTGGTTGTTGTTCCAAAGAAAAATGGTAAGTGGCATATTTGTGTTGATTATAGAGCTTTAAATAAGGCTACTAAGAAGGATCACTTTCCATTACCCTTTATTGATCAAGTTTTGGATACTCTTGCAGGGAAATGATTCTTCTCCTTCTTGGATGGATTCAGCGGAGACAATCAAATCCGCATTGCCCCAGAAGATCAGGATAAGACCACTTTCACTTGTCCGTGGGGAACTTTTGCATACAATGTTCTTCCTTTTGGATTATGTAATGCCCCTGCTACCTTTCAATGAGCAGTATTAAGCATCTTTGCTGATCTAGTTAACAATTGTGTAGAAGTTTATATGGATGATTTTACTGTTCATGGGAATACTTTTGAAGAAGCCAGAGATAATTTGGAGAAAGTACTTAAATGATGTATTGACACCAACTTATCACCAAGCCATGAGAAGTGTCATATGTTAATGACTGAAGGAATTGTCTTAGGCCACCTTATCTCCTCAAAAGGTATCCAAGTTGACCCCAAAAAGGTCCAAATAATCCAAGACCTCCCTATACCTTCAACTCAGAAAGACATTAGGAATTTAATTGGTCATGCTGGATATTATAGGAGATTTATTGAAAACTTCAGTAAGATTGCTTCTCCTTTATTTGCTCTATTAGCCAAAGATGTTGTCTTCACTTGGACCCCTGAATGTCAAGAATCTTTTGAGACTATTAAGAACAAACTTGTGACTACTCCCGTCCTTAGGGGCCCTAATTGGGAATTACCATTCCACATTCATACTGATGCTTCTGATTTTTCAATGGGAGTAGTACTCGGACAAAAAGAAGACAACCTATTCTATTCCATTTACTACGTCAGCAAGAACTTCATTGGTGCCGAGGTAAACTATACAGTAACTGAAAAAGAATTTTTAGCTGTTGTTTATGCTATTAATAAATTTCAGCATTATATTACTGGTTATAAAGTGTTTGTTCATACTGATCATTCAGCAATTTGATTTTTAATGAATAAACCTATGGTAACTGGTAGAGTTATTAGATGGTTACTTTTATTACAAGAATTTGATGTCACTATATTTGATAAGCCTGGTCAAGAAAATGTGGTTGCAGATTTCTTGTCTCGGTTATAGCAATCAAATGGTGAATCTGTTCATGTTGATGATATGTTTCCTGATGAACACTTCTTTGCCATTTCCACCAAGAATCTGTGCTATGCCGACATTGCCAACTATTTGGTTACATGCAAGTTCCAGCGCACTTTTCTCCTCGAGAACGTCGAAAGTTGGTAAGCCTGAGTGGATAGTATACATGGATCAATGGTCTTCTCTTCTGTACCGACATTGATAATATTATGCGTCGGTGTGTCCCTGAAGAGGATGTCTTTGATATTCTCCACGCCTGCCATACTGAACCTTGTGGAGGACACTTTGCTGCTCAACGGACTGCTCAAAAGATTCTTACTACAAGATATTACTGGCCTTCACTCCATAAGGATTGCAGACATTATGTTCATCATTGTGATCAATGCCAACGAATGGGTCGTCCTACTCATTCTGATGAAATGCCACTCCATCCTCAGCTTTCTATTAAACCTTTTGAGAAGTGGGGTCTTGACTTTGTGGGGCCCTATCAATCCACCTTCTAATAACAAGGAATATATTCTTCTTTGTACTGATTATGTTACCAAGTGGGTTGAAGTGGTGGCCCTCAAGCATGCTCGCGATACTAAAGTTGCTGCCTTCTTGTACTCTAAAATTTTCACCCGCTTTGGTGTTCCACGGAGATTACTACTGATCAAGGACCCTAGTTCACTTCAGATCTTATTGCTGCATTAGTCAAAGAGTATGAAATTCATCACTGAAAATCATCACCCTATCACCCTCAAGAAAATGGACAGGTAGAGGTCACTAATTGGGAATTGGAGAATATTCTTACCAAGACTGTTGCTCTTCATAAGCGAGATTGGGCCACTCGGCTTCCTAAAGCTGTGTGGGCCTATCGTACAACATGGAAGACCACTACTAGTCTGACCCCTTATGAACTAGTCTATGGTAAGAGGGTTGTTCTTCCTATTGAGTTTGAGATTAAGACTCTTTGAACCGCACTTCAACTGGGTTTGAGTCTCTTTGATGCTCAGTAGGAACACCTAACACAACTCCATTCCCTGGATGAACTCCGTCAAGATGCACTCCTCCATACCGAACTTGTCCAAAATCAATGAGCACTTTGGCACGACAAACACATTTGTCAGCGCTCTTTCCAGCCTGGTGATTGGGCACTTTTGTACGATTCCCGGTTCCAAGATTTCAAAGGCAAGTTTCACACAAGATAGCTTGGACCTTACGAGGTTGAGTATGTATATGACAATGGTGCAGTTCAACTCCGCACAGTAGATTCTGAACGTCGCAAGCTCCTTGTTAATGGCCATCGACTGAAGCTATATAAAAGCCTCTCTCCAAAGAAGCTTTCTCTCTGGCGCTTGCTAAGGAACTCACCTTGGTTCCTTATGGTCTTCCTCAACATTGCTAGAATATGTATATGCTTATATATATATATATATATATATATATATATATATATATATATATATATATTAAAAATATATCAAAAAAAAAAAAAAAAAGGATCCAACAATGAAAACTAGTCTTTAGCGTGTTGGCCAACTAGTTGAAAACTGGGTAATCTAGCGACTTGTAGTTGTCAAAACTCCTTGGTAGTGAAAAATGGTTCGCCAGCGCTGCCAGGCGACACTTGATTGAAAACTGATTTCTCGGCGGTCTAGTGTTGTAAATAAAACTTTTTTTTTAAAAAAAAAAAACACCAAAAAGGGCCGCCAACAGCCCCACTTATCTTCTGGCGCGTGCGACAGGAGCTTTCCAGGTCCCTGTTGCCCATCTCTCGATGGCGGGTCATTCTTTGGTGGCTGCGACAGTAGGTTTTTGAGCTCCTGTCGCCCTTCTTTCACCCCTCCTCTCGGTGTTCTTTGTTCATGGTTATCCTGACGCTCCAGTTTTTCCTACTGCCTCCACTGCTGCGCCTGCCACCTATCTCTGTTCCCTGTCTTTTCATTGGCTGCCTGTCCTTTCTCCTCTCTTTCTGTCACTGGTTTCAATTTACTCTTCACGTGCCTGCTATCTTTTTCTCTTATGGCTGACGGCACTCTTTCCATGATCATTGATCTCCTTGGATTTGCTGACAACTTCACCTCAACCTCCACGCTGTCACCACGTGACACTTGATTGAAAACTGATTTCTCGGCGGTCTAGTGTTGTAAATAAAACTTTTTTTTTAAAAAAAAAAAAACACCAAAAAGGGCCGCCAACAGCCCCACTTATCTTCTGGCGCGTGCGACAGGAGCTTTCCAGGTCCCTGTTGCCCATCTCTCGGTGGTGGGTCATTCTTTGGTGGCTGCGACAGTAGGTTTTCAAGCTCCTGTCGCCCTTCTTTCACCCCTCCTCTCGGTGTTCTTTGTTCATGGTTATCCTGACGCTCCAGTTTTTCCTACTGCCTCCATTGCTGCGCCTGCCACCTATCTCTGTTCCCTATCTTTTCATTGGCTGCCTGTCCTTTCTCCTCTCTTTTTGTCACCGATTTCAATTTACTCTTCACGTGCCTGCTATCTTTTTCTCTTATGGCTGACGGCACTCTTTCCATGATCATTGATCTCCTTGGATTTGCTGACAACTTCGCCTCAACCTCCACGCTGTCACCACGTCAAGAAGTATTTTCTTACCTTATGCTTTGTATTATGTACTTTATTTTCTTATTGATTACTTGGCATGATCGGGACAGATCAGCCGCTTAAGCTGGGGGGGTCATGGGACATGTCATTATTTTTGCATATGCCCTTATGGAGTCATCATTTCCACATCAGTTCTTACACGCTCCTTTTCATTATTACTAATCCCTGTGCCAGGTCACTTCTACATGAGTCTTTTGTCCTTAACAATTAATTACACCGCCTTTGCCATTATTATTACTTTTTATTGGTTTTGTCCTCATCTCCCTGTTGCTAAATCTGCTTCATACTTCCTGTCACTTTCATTTTTGCTGTTGCTTTTTGTTTTCCACTGTGATAAACCTTTCAAATTCTGTTGCCTGTTAAACATGGGGGGTAAACACCTTCGCTATGAACCTGATTCAATGGAAAAATTGCATGCTGCTGAAGAGGCAATGAAAATTTTTGCTCATGCTGGCTGGGCGGAGTTCTTTAAATGATTGAGTGGG
>BSBK01000321.1:0-85000 GCA_027943335.1 Chamaecyparis obtusa | reverse complement strand
GGTTTACAACATCTTAGAAAACCTAAGATCTATGGTGTACAAACATAACCTAGATCTAGCTATTACATAGGAATCATCGCAACATGTAATGATTACATCTATAATAAATGTACCTCGATCCTGGTAATACATTTATAGATCCATGTAAAGTTTTTTCATAGATAAATGTTCCATTGTTGATTACTATGTCATTTCCTAAACAACTCGATAAACGCTCATTCCTTGTTCGATGAATAACCTGATGCTCGGTGTGTAGAATGCTCTGTGTTTACCTGAATCAGTGCTCAATAATTTATCTGATGCTCGTTAATCATACTCGGTTAAACCTGTATCCATTCAACTTTTGGTTCTTCCTTGTAACTTCTCGGTATGAAGGCTTTGTAAGTTCAACTAACTAGCATCTATAGCTCCTTATTCCTTCTTTTACCGACTAATCAGCTTAGATTACTGACTAATCTTATTTTCTACTAATGATAACATCTAATGCTCAAATAGAGACAACAATCTCCCCCTTTGGTATTAGTATTAAAACTATAACACATATGTACCGAATCTCAAAAAATTTTGAACTCTATATATATATATATATATATATATATATATATATATATATATATATATATATATATATATATATATATATATATATATATATATATATATATATATATATATATATATATATATATATATATATATATATATACATACATACATATACATATATATACATATACACAAAAATTTACTAACTCTAAACTCCCCCTCGGTACATTCTCCTGATATGTAGTGAAGTGAAGTAAATTGGCATATACATGATTTCCCCCTTTTTGAAATTAATGCCAAAATAAAAATATACTTACAGCTTGTGAAAAATGTGTAGGTGGGTTTTTTGCAACAAAGCCAAGAGATTTTTCCATTCCTTTTTCAAGTTGGTAAGAGCAATGTGCTCAAGATTGACTTGTGCATGCATATCAAATATATTCTCCAAAACTGATATTCTTGGGGTAGCTACTAATACTTTATCTTTTTTAATGTGTCTCTCCATGATTTTTAAGTGATGAAGTAGCTCATCTTGTACCTTGGTGACTTGGTCACTTATGATTTATTCTTGCTTCCTTAGGTCTACTCTCAACCACCTCAATTCTTGTACTTTAAGAATATGCTTATGGAAACCATATGGCTCAGTTAGAGAAGCATTTGCACTAGCTAAGATTTCTACATCTAGCTTCTTGATCTTCTCACTAATATCAATAGTAAATATTATCACAATGCATAAATTAAAAACAATTTCATTATCTTCTGAGTTATATATTGTAGCTCGATTATAACCCTAGAAAGCTATAGCTTATTAATTTCTACTTCTTGGCTTATGTTCTTGGCAAGTTTATCTTGTATTTTTCTGTTTGCCCTTTCTTCTATCCTTTTCTCAGTATCTATGTCTAGGACATTAATATGATTGGTAAGATTTGAAAGCTGGTCCAAAATAGGTGTTTCTTCATTGATTTGGACATTAGGAATAACTTGCTGAAAAATGTCTCTTACATCCTCTAGAATTTTCTTTCTCTTACTCTCCTTCATGAGGTTTTTCTTGCCTTGCCTTTCTTGTACACAACTCTCCATACTTTCTCAATTCCTTAGGGTCCAAAGTCCTTGGGTCACATGCTGGAATTTCAATTAATTCATCCAAGGTGACTGGCCCTTTTCCATATTTCTTCTTTTTCTTGTTCAATTCTTGTGGAGATAACTTCACAAATGGAACTAGATATTTTAGCTTAACATTTGTCTTGTCTTTCTTGGTTGACACTGTTTAATCCTTCTTCTGCTCCTGGGTGACCTGAGTTTTAGTCCAGTGAGTCGGAGCCTCTTAGGTAGTGTCAATGGGGGTATTCTCAGTGGTCTCTACCTATGGATTAGCCTCTTTCTCATTAGGCTCCTTTTGATCTCCAATACCTTGAGATCTTGTACCTTTCTCCCCTATTGTATCCTTCGGTTGCTTAGGGATTAAGCATTCGGGTTCCAAGATGTGTCATAATTTCAATTGCTTGAACTAATATAGGAAGGTCACCTGATAATGTACTTAATGTTGGCTTGGTGGGGGCTTGTTCATATTGTTGAGATCTAGCAATAGTAATATCCTCATCATTCTTTATATCATCAAGGTCGGCATTGGTGATGTCCTCGATAAGTACATCATTTGAACCATCATTGATTCTAGTTATTATCACCTACTCGGGTGCATCTTGGGGTACATATTGGTAGTCAGCATCAATATTTGTATCAGGCACCTCAGTACCTGATAGATCAATGGGGTCCTTAGTTTCCAAATCTGCATCATCTACATGGATGCCTTTCCCTTTCCTTTTAGTCTTCCTCTTGGGTATTATGATCAAAGCCATCTTGTCTGCCTTAGCGTAGGCTTGAAGAATGGAAGTCCAGAACAACTAACTATTTTCATTGATTGCTTCCAAATTTTCATCAAGTATTTGTAGTTCTCTTCTTTTAACTAGAAATCTCTTGGAATATGTCTTCATCAATTCCTTAATCTGAGAGACTGTCACTATTGGCATTTCTATTACTAGGGACTATTCCCTCATTCTCTTCTTAGTGTTTAATGCATAATTCCATCTAGCTGATACTCTATCATATAAACCTTTTGGTACATACTTTGAAAACTCTATGGGTACCTTCTTGAATTTTATCATCATCTATATTATTGCTTCTTCTAGCTTGTTTTGATCCAGAGTTTACAAGTGGTCAAACTAACTTATTTTTGGGTCAATAAGACCTCTAGTGTCTATTATAGATTCAAAAATCTTATCAATTGATTGATCCCTATATACAACCTTGAATTTATTTATGTCACCTTCTTCTTCTTCATCAACATCATCTTTGGCTCTTATCATCTTCCTTCTTTTCTTTGGTGGCTCTATGGTAACTTTTGTACCTTTCTTCTTCTGATAAGTTTTGGTCTGTGAAGGCCTAGAAATTTTTACTACTACTTTCTTCTATGGTGGTGAAGCTGTAGTGGTTGACCTTTTTTCTCCTCTTGTTTGAACTGTTGCATGCTTCTTCTTAGGAGTGGGCACAACCAGTGTAGATTCTACATCTTTGTCCAACTCGATTGCCTCATCATCATATGTTATGTCAGTAAGAAGTAACTGAACTTCATTTTCTACCTCAATTGGAATGTCCTCAAATGCTTCTGCATCATCTCTAAACTTTTTAATTAATTTATTTATCATTTTTCTTGATTTCTCGGTTGCTTTCCCAATGATCAAATCCATTTTAATTCTTCTTTTTTCTTTCTCATAGGTTCGAAACCTAGTAGCTTTTGGATCTTTAGGCTCAACCAATAAACCCTTTATTGACCTAGAAGATAGGTAAATGTCAATTTCATATCCTATTGGGGCTAACCACTTGGTTCTCGATTCAACTAATTTTATTAGTGAATGATTTGTATCCACTAGGAAAATGATGGCTTGCTCATATTCTTCAATCAATTGACTCAGTATCCTACTTCTTGCATTCATCCTATCTTTGAATTTCTCAAAGGAAATATCCATTATGATAAAAAAAAAATATCACCCAAACTATTTATCAAATTAGCTATTTGAAGTGTTACAAGCTTGTGAGTAGTCCAGTCAACATTATTAGTTGAAGGGAAAACATTTTGTACATAAAAGAATATGAAAAGTATTAGTGAACCAAACTTACGTGTGTTCGATTTTTTTGATCAAATAGTCTTCATATTCTCATCAACCTATTTTTACAAAAACTCAACAAAATCCAGCTGAAATCCCTTTTTCACCATTCTATATGCACTATCTACCACTCCACACGGTACATTGTTGGGTCTTCTTGATTGGAAATTTTTGAACCCAATTACATATGCACCAAACCTTGTTTCAAGATCTATGAATGTGTTAACTTTCAATCCTCTGTCATCCCATTCTACTCTAGTTGTTTTCTTTAGCTCAACTCTTGGTGCACTTCTTAGTGCTTTGACTTTGTCTATGGTAAGGTAACCAGTTATTGCATGTATAATATCCTTTGTAATTTTTGCGGGCTCAACTAGCCATAGTTTTCTATTATGAAATTGACTCAGAACAATTCTCCTCCATTCAATCCTGAAAACCTTCAGCAAATATAGGGCATTAATCAAACCCTTTACTTTCAAATTCTCGTGATCAATTTTTAGTTTCCCATCTATACTTAGCTCTTGAAATGTGGAAATGAGCTCAAAATCACCAATCTCTCTAATTTTTTAGTGAATTTAGGAGCGTATGTCTTCAACTAGCAAAACCCTAGGCAGTATGCTCAAAAAAGCTCTAATTTTGTCAATCTACGAAGAAACTTTGGGGTGAAGTTTGTACTTCAACTCATAACATGTAGCAAAAATGATCAATCTTACTTCCTCCTCATCTACATTCTTGGATTTGTTAACCTTAGATTCCGACACCATCATTCTTCATTTAGGGTTTCAGATGATATCAAATAAACAACTTGGTGAAGATAACACTTACTTGTAACAACAATGAAAATGTTTAGAATCCTTCAAATCTTTTCTCAAATGCTCTGAAAGTATTTTTCTCAAATTCATTCAGTGGGCTCTTAGCTCTCTATGATTGTAGTGTGAAAAATAAGCTAAGTCCACCATGTATTTATAGAACTTTATAAATTCCTACTCAAACTTTTTGCAGTAAATGCTTGACCTAACATGGCTCAGTAACAATAGTTATGCTCAGTGTATTTTTTGAAATATCATAAGCTCAGTTAACACAAGAAATTCATTCGATTAATACTGGCGCTCGGTTCACCTTTTTAATAATTACCAACTAGTAAATTCTTACTTGGTCCAACATATACTAACTCTAAACACTCAAGGCTCAAAACATGTAAAACCATAATGCATCTTAATTCATGTAGATTTGGTATGTGATCTCTTAGTATAAGGAACTGTATGATAAATATATCCACTAGAGTTAGCAGATCCATACATACCTTTCCATCTTAGGTGGAGGTGTTGATGTCACCCAATCCAATGGTCATGGTGTCACCAACTATATTACTTGACTTAGCATTATCACCTGATTCTTTTCTCCACGTAGTGTTTCTTATTCTCATAATATCTTCAATTGTGTTACCATTCTCATAGATTTTTTTTTTGGTGCTCAGTCTCTACAATCTTTACTTAAGTGACTGACTTTGTGACAATGTAAACATGCCATACCAGTACTTGTCCAACTATGAGATCTACCTCTCTAGTTCTCCCTCATGCAGTTAATCTCAATATGTTCATATATTCCACATGTTGTAAAGTTAACCCATGTGTTGTAATCCCAAGTATAAGCATTACCTTCTCTTCTTGGTTGATAGGTCTTGTTCTGTCCTTTTGGTGTCCATACTTTCTTCATCTTTGTTATGCATTCTTGTGCAATGTGTCCATGATTGTTGCAAGTGAGACAATGTTTCTCCATGTAGGGTTTGTTAAGAGTCCTATTCATCTTAGATCTACACTCATATGCTTGATGTCTATACTTTTTACAACTATAACAATAACCATTAAACTTAGGAGTAGTTTTAGGATTACCTTTTTCTTTACTCCTATAAACATTTGATGTGTGGCCCTGTTTACCACAATGATAGCATGAAATATTTTTTCATCGTTGACTCTTGTAGGTTTTCACATATTCATCTTGCTTAGATGATTCTACTTTCTCAGTATAGCCTAATCTAGTAGTACTTGCAAGTCCTTTTTGACTGATCAAAAATTCATCAATTTTCTTGGAACTATCTTCAATTTTCTTAATCATTTCATTATGTTGTTGCTGCATCTTCACTTCATGTTTTTAGTCTTTCATTTTCTTCTCTGAGTTCACCAATGTCTTCAAGTTTCCTTGTAATCCCACTATTCACTTGGTTGATTTCTTGACTCATATCAATAATTCGATTAGAAATTTCAAATTGATGCTCAGTGAGTCTTAGTATCTTAGATTCTTTCTCTTCTAGTTTCTCAATTATTTGTCTTCTATCTTCAATAGCCAAGTTTCTCTCAACTTCTTCTTTCCTAGCATTGTTCATGATATTAATCATTCTTACCATTTGTGGTCTTGTCTGATCTGCAAAGCTTTAACTTTTTCAGTAAGATATAAATTCTTTTCAAATAAATTAGAATTTTCTCCTTCAACTATGTCAGATATATTTCCTGATCCAGATCCATAATTCTCAAATAGGTCATCAATATCTTCTTCATGATAGTCAGTCTCACAGTGTTGAATAGCCATATCTTTTTTCTAAACCAGTAACTTCTTCAATTCCACCCTTGCTTACTTGTATTGTTCAATGAAGATTTGCATCTGAACCTTTTTATATCTTTCCATCCTGAGATCTTTCCTCTTCAGTGATTAAACTTCCAAATTAGAGATCTAGCTCTAATACCAATTTTTGGGATAGGAAAGATATAGTACTAAGAGGAAAGGGGTGAATCAGTACCATCAAAAACTGTTAGTGAATTAACAATCTGCAATAGTAGTGTCTATCTAACCAACTGAATTCATTGTTTGCAACATACATTCAAATAACTTGTAAATGTAAAGTGTATGAGAAAAAAAAAAAAAAAAATCATTCACGAAATGTAACACATGACACAAGTATTTTGGTTACACAAAAACCCTCGTTACAAGGTAAAAAATTATGGTGGGGTTGACACCCACAAATTATTCACTACTACAGTAAATAAAGTATGCCAATTAAGGCTACAAGTGTGATCACTTCTGGTGATCTTACCCTGTTAGGAGTAACTTAAGATCAATTAGATCTACCTTATGAAAGGATTTTAACAACACTAAATAAGTTTACACTTGGTTAGGAGATTTATAATAGACGGTTAAGTCTACTATATTAAGAGATTTTCAATCCTTCTATGATGGTTAAAAGATAACAAAAAAATCTACCAATGACAACTTGTATTTATCTGAATCAGATCTATGAAATACCAAATAGAATTTACCTTGATGTCTAGTATTTTACTCTCTTATCTTCTCGGTATCCTTGTATATTTCTGATAAAACTGAATACTATCTCTGATTACTCCTCTGTCATGTAAACCTTTGTCTGAATCCTAATGTCCTATATGCAACTACTTCTTCATGAACTCCCCTTCATGTCCTTATGTCAAAATGACATCAATTAAAATTATATAGAAAATTTATTTGACCTAATTAGGTTTAAAACATCTTAGAAAACCTAACATTTAGGGTGTACAAAAATAACCTAGATCTAACTATTACATAGGAATCATTAGAACATATAATGATTACATCCATAATAAATGTGCCTCAATCTTGGTAATATGTTTATAGATCTGAGTAAACCATATGCATAGATAAATGTGTCATTGTTGATTACTATGCCATTTCCTAAAAAACTCAGTAAATGTTGCATTCCCTATTTTGTGAATAACCTGATGCTCAGTGTGTAGAATGCTTGGAGTTTACTGACTTGATGCTCGGTAATATCTAATTCTTGGTAGGCATACTTGGTTAAACCCGTATCCACTCAAATTTTGATTCTACCTTGTAATTTCTCGATATGAAGACTTTGTAAGTTCAACCAACTAGCTTCTATAGCTCCTTATTCCTTCTTTTACTGATTGATGAACTTAGATTATGAACTGATCTTAGTTGATACTAATGACAACATCTAATGCTCAAATAGAGACAACATGAGGGTGATTCTATGAATATTTTAGAATGCATCAAGGGAAAATATAAACCATCGTGGACAATTAAATCCTTTATTAAAGATTCTTTTGATTTCATTAATACTTTTCATGACGTATTGATATCACGTGTATCATGAGGCTAATGGGATGGCTAGCGATATGGCTAACTTGGCTAGCAAATCAGAGGCTATCATGACTTGGCATGGCGATAGTAATTTTAATGTTGATTTGAAAGCTAAGGTGGAGTATGATAAGGTCCATAGTTGGAGGGTTGATTTAGCTTATCTTCATAGTAATAATGATCACAAGGTATATTTTAATTAAGGGTTGTAATATCATTATGGAAAGTTTCATCTTTCTGAAGACTTGGAGGAGAAGTCACAAATTCATTAGAGTGGTGATGGATTTTTTTCCTTTGACATTTTTTTTGTTGTGTGCATGCTTCTTGCTAAGAACCCTTTTTGGTTTGAAGGTGTAAGAGCTAGTATGGGTGGGGAGTTGAATTGTCAGGAACCCAAGAACTGTAAGAAAGGGAAGGATGAGAAGGAGGTCTGGGACAAGCTGCATAAAGGTGGGCTTACTTCTTTTATGGAAATGTTGTGTGCATTTGATGAAGAGGTCACCAAAATATTTGTTGATGGTAGGAAGGTTGGCACACTGAATATTGGGAGAATGGTGGTCAAGATTACTGATGACCTCATTGCTGAAGTCTTTGGCTTAAGCATGAAAGGGATGAAATTTTATAGGGATAATAAGATCTCCTACAATGTCATTCATCATTTTTCCAAGGATGAAGAGGAAGCGAGAAATCTGATCAAGGATTCTAGGGAGTGTCATGATGTCGAGATGTTCAAGGATATTATGTCTAATGTTATGGTGGCTATTATGGAGTATATTACCCTTGATGGGAGGTACAATCAGACCCATTCTTAACATTTTTTTTTTACCTTCCATTTTAGGCATAAGGTTAGTGTTTCCTTTCCCTTCTATTTTCTTAGTTCTCTCCACCAAAGAATATTTGGACATAAAAGGAAAGAGAGTAATCATCTTCTTCATGGAGGGCTTATTCTTCTTATTATGGATCATGTCAAGAAGATTTATGCTCTTAGCCTAATTCCTCCTCAGATTCTGGGTGGTGGATCTCCTAAGAGTTTGGAAAAAAGTGGCAGCCTGATAATGTGTGAAAGGAGGGGTCAACCTCTAAAAATTTGAAATTTTTGAATAAAAATGGCATGGAGACTAACTCAGAGGGGGAAAGTGTTGAGGGGTTTTTAGATATGAAAGGGAATTCTCACAAAAACAATTGATGATGATAGTAAGGAAACTTTGTCTATTACTGGTAGTGAGTAGAAAGTGGAGGGTGATAAAAATAGTAAGACCACTATAGAAATGGAAGAGAAGAATGACCCTAGTGGTGAGAAAGTTCCTATCCTGGTCGATTATGATAGTTTCATGGACCATCATGTTCCTCTCTACCTGGACAATGAATTCATCATCGATGTGTTGTCAGACAATAAGGGAAAAGAGGTGAGATTTGAAGCAACTATTCTAGAAAAAGAGATTCCCTCCACTTCTAGAAATATTCCTTTCCTAAAGGTTGTTGACATGAAGGAGAGAAATGTTTAGCTTCTCAAGAAAGACTTGGAGGATAAAATTGATCCCCTGTTTGGAGTTCTGCAAATGACAAAAGCTATGTCTATGTACTCCTTGCATTTTCTCAAATAGGTTTTTCATGAAATCAAGACTCATAGTCTTTGTTGGGAGTTCCCTTTAATCTTCACTTGTAGATTTATACTTTGATGGATAACTTATTATAACTTTGACTCTATAACCACTCCAAAGTCTACAAGGAAGAGGGCCAATTAACAAGGATCAAAAGAGATCATCCTACACTTTGAGCCTCAATGCTCAAGTGGGTATGCCCTTGACTCACTTCTCTAAAGGAGTCTCAAAACAATATACCAATATACTCTTTACTAACTGATGTAAGATTTTATCATTTGAATGTGTGTGTGTGTGGTTGACAACAATGAAATGCCTCCAAAGGATGGACTAGTGCCTTAACCTAGGGAAAAGAGTCACACAATTACATACATCAACTGAATACCTTAATTCAAACACAATTGAATCCAGGATAAGTGCTTTTCCTATTACCCCTCTCCCTCAGACATAAGGACATCAGATTCTTACTTGATTACAAACTCACTGAACCCACCTAAAAGACTTTAATCCTAACTTTGTTAGGAACTCAAAGATGACTTCACAATACTCTTTGTTTACCATATGCTAATACACTTTGTGACATTAACATATATGAGCTTAGAACCGAAATAAGAAGACACACACAAATGAAAGATTGGGACTCAATAATATTCTCCTTAATATATTCAGAATCAACATACAATCAGAATAACACAAAGATAGGAAAAGACACAAAATCCAGCTCCTCTATCAGTAAAACACCATTAACAACTAGCTGGGACCAAAGAAAGTTTTGGAACCCTTACAAAATCAAAAATTCTACAATATATACTCCCTAGTCATCTTGGAATTCTCAAAGAGAATGCAACAAGCTACAGATGACTTAGGGTTAGGGTTTCAACCACCCAACCAACTGGAAATGGTCAAAAATTAATTGCAGGGGAAGAAACCTAGGCAACTAGGGGAAAGAAAAATTTTGGACTAATCCTCAATCATGATAAATTCACTGAGAAAGTATAGAGAATCACAGAAATATCCCAAAATGTCAACCCCCTTAGCCACCTGCAACACACCTCGAGCACAAAATTGTAAAGTACAAACCCCTACAGACAATCAAAAACACCCTGGACCACATTGCAACAACAAGCACCACCAAACAAATCAAATTTGGCCGTGAAAACATTTAATTTCGGTCCTTTCTGTCACTGAGAAACCCTCTGCAAATTCAAATTTGAAAACAAACGGCTACTTTATGGCACTTGCAGCAAATCGGCGGTCTAAATTTAAAATCGGGCTAACTTTAAGTCGTGACCATCTGATTTCTCCCTTTCACGGTCTTTTATGATTTACTTGTTAATACGACCTCTACCAAACTTAGCAAATTGGCGACTGAAGGATACCTCCAAGTCGCAGAATGCTTTACGTCTCCACCAGATAGTTTGGCGATTACACAAACACTTGTTCACTGAACCGCTAAAATATTTAGAGAACTGCCGTTTTATTTCACGAATGAGCAAAAATAATTAAAATTTATCAGCCACTAAAACTTTTTCAAGACCACCAGACCCCACCTAGGCCTGCCTATAAACTGTCAAATGGCATCACATCATTCGTTGCAATCACTCAGTCATCACTGACAAAGGACCCACCGCAAAGCTTTCCCCTTTAGTAAAGATCGACGATTGTCACCATACCACTGACATATTCATCGTGCAACTTTGATCAATAGTATCATGACAACCATCAGATCTTGCAGCCTATTAATTCCTCTGAAACTGATGGACCCACTGACAAGTCCACCTCAGCACACCTGGACCAATCACAATTCACCAACTAAGAAAATGTAGCAGTGGACCCGCTTAAAGAAAAGGCTACGTCACTCAACAAAATCAATGGCCATCTCAAAATCTCATACATCTGACACATCCCTTGCAAAGACATGCCCACTGTCAATCCTCTGAAAGGATCAGGACCCTCTGACACACCGAAAGCTCAGGTCCCACTGACAACAAGCCACTGTGCAAATACATGGACAAATCAAATAGCACCAACTATGCCTACGTGTAATCTTGGACCCACAAATCTCTTACAAGAATCAACGACTATCGCTATACCACTGCATTAAAGGTCGAGCATGTTTCATTAACGGTATAACGACAGCCACAAGATCAAATCAAACTTTAACCTACCTAAATGCCAAGAAGACCAGTCCTACTGATAGGATTCCACCTCATTCTATGTGTACCAATAAAAAACCTCCAAATCAGAATACTTGGCAAGTGGACCCGCATGAGAAAAAGGCTACGTCATACAAAGAATCGACGGCCGTCTCAAGATCTTATGTGTCTGAGACATCGCTTGAGAAGATACGCCCACCATTAGATGAAGATGGTGTCAGAGCTGGTCCTAGGGAAAATAAGGGCTGCTGAAACATAGGAAAAATTAAAGCTCATGACTTAGGAAAAATTAAAACTTGCAAGGCACTGGGAAATTAGGAAAGATTAAAGGGCAGGGACTTAGGAAAAAATAAAAGGGACCCTGCCGACACATGAAAACCTAACCGCGAACATGGTAAAGTTGGTCATTTTAAATGACACATGCAAAATATAAGGTTTTAAGTGGGCCAAAAAGGTAATGTGAAAAAAGAACAAGGCCAGGGCAATTTTAAATTTTAAGAACCCAACAGCTAGATTTTTTAAATTTTTGAACCAAGGGTTTGTGCCAGGGACCTAAAAATTGATACAAAGACCAGGGGAAAGACAATGAAGCCATGAAATTTTTTGCACGTGCTAACAGTCTTAACTTTAGATCCCTTGCTACCAAAGTTGATAATATCTAGTAGAGGCTGGACTCTAGGTTTGATTGGAAGGAAAAAGTCACGGAGAATAGGGACAACAAGAAGATGAGTCTACTGCCAAAGAAAGTTGATAAAATGGAGTCTACCCTCAAGAAGCTTCTTTTGGAAAACAATTTGTTTATGGGGACTGCAGTGGAGTGCATCAACAACATCAAGCAAGAGTTGAATGTGGGGTCCCCTGTGAAGATTGAAGATACCAAAGATGATGATAAGAACCAGACAAGGTTGGGCAAGTGTACTAGATCTTTTAAGAAGAAGAAGATTAAGGATAGGATTCTGGAGCTCTCTAATCTCAATGCTTCCATTAGGAAGATGTCTAATGTTAAAAAATACATGGAGGCAACTCTGTTGGATTTTTCCTAGTTTCTTGTTGTTTTGTGTTTTTTGTTTTTCTCTGTGTTTTTATCTTGGGTGTTTGTGTCCGGTTACTGGTTTTTGGTTGATTTTATTGTTGGGTTTCAGGTCTGCTGGCAGGCTGTTTTACAACCCAGTTTCTTTTTGGTGTGCTTAATGTCTAATCTTTTGTTGTAATTTTGTTTGGGGCTTCAAGTCCCCCAAAAAACCTATTTTTACCAGTAATCAAAAAACATAATTATTTTACACTCAATTAGCATATAATATTTGACTAGTGTTATGGTTATATTAGGGCTCAATTAGGGTTAGAGTTAGTTCTAAGATTAAGTACAAGATTACCATTCAAGGGTAAAGTTTTGGGTTAGGGTTGGAGAAATTATTAGGATTCAATTAGGAATGGAATTGGTGTTCCTGTGATTTAAATTACAGTTATAGATGGTGTAAGGGTAAGGGTTAAATTCATAGTAGGGTAAAAATTAGAATTATGATTATAGTTAATGTGTGTTATACTAGGGTTAGAATGTAATTAAGGTTATAGTTTTATCTACAATCCTAACTATGATCATAATCTCCACCTAACTCAATTTCCAACCATAATCCTCAACTTAATCTTGTCCCAATCCTAATTCTAATTTTAAGTTTAACTCTAACCTTGACTTTAAACTAACCTTAACCCTAATTCTATATATAATCATAACCCCAAATCTTACAAAGAAAACATGATTAATCAAATAGCAAATTAATTGTTTCCTTATATTACTAAAAAGATAAAGTGTAAAATAAAGAATTCTAAGAAACTTACAAAGAGGATATCAACTATTAATTTATGTTTATTATGACACTATAAATCATTGTCATTACTTCTTCAATTTATACGAGCTCCAATTTATTATTCTATGTATATAACCATAATAGAATTATTGCCAAATGCACCTTTCCCAAAAACTAGATTAACGAAAACATAAGTATCCTGGACTAATAATGATAGAATAAAATTGATAATTCAACTAATATCAAATTCGTAAATAACTAGTGCAATAAACCATAATAAAAAGTTGTGGAGAGCCTTTTTTGGCGAGGTGGCTGACGTCTCAACCGACGCATTTTTACGATTGTAACTTTTGGGCTATATTTAATGGGACGGGTGATCTTCTTGTTTCACAGTATACAACAGTTCAGCATAATTTGCCTTTCAATCCTATCAACAAAAACGAAAAAATTGCCTTTTTAATCCATCTTATCAAGAAACACGAAAAAATTGCCTTTTAATCCTCCAATAATTTCGAGGTCCCTGGTGAACTTGAGAATAATTTGCAGTTTGTGAACAATTAGTACTCTGAGGTTTTAGAGTTTGAAGCTTTTGTTTGTTAGTCGGAAAGATCCAGCCAAGAAAAATGCCTGCGGCGGCCTTTGCAGGTCCAGTCGCTCCCGCTGGAGTGGAGTTCGAGGCCCGAATAACGCCGTATGTGATCATAACATGCATCATGGCAGCAAGCGGAGGCCTCGTGTTTGGCTACGATATTGGAATTTCAGGTAAGCTCTGGCATTTTGTGAAATCTTTAAAATTTCCACACAAAGACTTGGTATTTTTTCTCTTTGGTTTTGCTTTAAATGGAAGGGGATCTGTTCATTCTTTCGATATTTTAAGGTTTTGTGAACTTGAACCATGATGTTTGGTGATCTGATGGAAATATTGGCTGCGGCCTTGATTGAGGAGACTGACTGATGTTGTTTAATTTCTAGGCGGGGTGACATCTATGAACGATTTCCTTAAGAAATTCTTTCCCGTTGTGTATCGAAGGAAGAATGAGATCAAAGACAACGATCCCTACTGTAAATATGACAACCAGGGGCTTCAGCTGTTTACTTCATCTCTGTATTTGGCTGGTCTCATAGCCACATTCTTTGCCTCGTACACGACCAGAGTATTTGGCAGGAGGCCGACAATGCTTTTTGCGGGCTTATTTTTCCTGGTTGGAGTAGTGCTGAACGCGGCAGCTCAAGATCTTGCCATGCTTATCATTGGCAGAATTATGCTCGGATGTGGAGTTGGATTTGCTAATCAGGTACGCACTGGTGTTCATGATGTTATAGTTTCAAGTTTGTCTTTCAAAGTACTTGTCAATTTTACGGACGGTTAATTGCACAGCCTGATTTACGGTGTTAATGTGTTCTGGCTTGAAATTATGCAATGAATTGAAATAAATTGGTAAATTTTATGTTGCAGGCGGTTCCACTTTTTCTTTCAGAGATAGCACCGACCAGAATCAGAGGAGCTCTGAATATTCTCTTCCAATTGAATGTCACAATAGGTATTCTTTTTGCTAACTTGGTGAATTATGGAACAGAGAAAATCCATCCTTGGGGATGGAGGCTTTCACTGGGTCTAGCAGGAATTCCTGCTATTCTTCTTACCGTAGGTTCCATAATATTAGTAGAAACTCCGAACAGCTTGATTGAAAGAGGACTCCAGGAAGAAGGTAAGGCTGTACTTAGAAAAATTAGAGGAACCAACAACGTGGACCCGGAATTCAACGAATTAGTAGAGGCGAGCGTAATAGCCAAGTCAGTTAAACATCCATTCAGAAATCTTATGAAGAGGAGAAACAGACCTCAACTAATCATAACAATGTGTTTGCAATTATTCCAACAGTTTACTGGTATCAATGCCATTATGTTCTATGCTCCTGTGCTTTTTCAGACTTTAGGGTTCAAAAACGATGCCTCACTCTACTCCTCAGTTATTACCGGTGCTGTAAACGTTTTGTCGACTTTAGTTTCAATCTATTCTGTTGATAAAGTTGGGCGAAGAGCGCTTCTGCTCGAAGCAGGGGTACAGATGTTTGTTTCACAGGTAAAACTTCTACGGTCATCAGTCTTTTTGCTCTAAATTGTAATCACAACTAACAAATTTTTTCAATGCCTTTATATGACAAATTTTAACTATATTGTTTTGGAATTGCAGGTGATCATTGGAATTTTGTTGGCAACAGGGATCAAAGGGGGTGAAGAGCTATCCCGTGGCATAGCAATTGTGATAGTGCTTATGGTATGCATATTCGTCTCTGGCTTTGCATGGTCATGGGGGCCTCTTGGATGGCTCATTCCCAGCGAAATATTTCCGTTAGAGACAAGATCTGCCGGACAAAGTGTGACTGTGTGCACCAACCTTCTCTTCACATTCGTCATTGCGCAGGCATTCCTGTCAATGCTCTGCCATTTCAAATATGGGATTTTCCTGTTTTTCGCTGGCTGGGTTTTAATCATGTCCACATTTGTTTTGTTTCTCCTTCCGGAGACAAAGAATGTGCCAATTGAAGAAATGACCGAGAAAGTTTGGAAACAACACTGGCTGTGGAAGAACTATGTCAGAGATTCTGATATGATTGATGATGAGGACGGTGATGCCTATACCAATCAAGAAATTGGAAAAGCTAATGGGAGGGCAAATCACAATTCCGAGTTATAATTGATTTTGTTGCACAATTAAATTTTAACCTCATCCCTTTTCCTAAGTTTGCTGAATTATCTACTCTGCGTCTCACATTCGAATGGCTCCCTCAATTAAATTTTAAGTCAGTTCAGTAGCGGAACCAATTTCAGCAGCACTATATTAAATACATATTAAAAAGTTTTTGTATTCTATTTCTGTACCTAAATAAAACTGCACTGTGAATGATTTATCACCTTTTTTTATTCCATATATACATAGGTGAAGTTCAATGGTTTAAAAGTATTTTATCTACTTAGAAAAATATTAACATCTATCGGTTTCAAGAGACGTGGTAGAAATGTACTACTCAATTTCAAGTGGAATCGTCAAAAAAGAGGATTGAGTTGGAAGAATAAAGGCCGTCCACTTCAATCATTATTCCTTACAGGATTTTCAAGTAGGGTCTTGAGCCCAGGAACATCCTTTAATTTTCTGATTGTGCATGTTTGTTTTATTGATTTATAATTTAAAAAATATATGAATGTTCAATATGATCTTAGTAAAAATTGATGATACCTATCTCTTCCTAGCCTGCTTGTTTAAATGGATGAATTTAAGGTTAATTTGTAATATTATTTGAGCCTATAGGAAGTTTGAAAAAGCTCTAGAAAACCTTTTCTCTTCGAAAAATCATAAAATTTCAAACCAAATTTATTTAATAAAAAACTTTAGTATTTCCTTATTTGATTAAAGATTAATACTGATTATTATTATAAATAAAATAATAATAAATGTTATGAATTCATTATTTTTTTATGTTTGTTATTTATTAGAATGATAAATAGAATTTTATTTAATTTAAAATAATAAAATTTAAGTTAAATTAAAATTTGTTAAAATAAATATGCTTAATATAATAATTGACAATTTTATTGAGGACAATGAAAAGATTCACAGTCTCTAATGTCCACTCTTTTGAGCATTAATAAATAAGAGATCATTACCCATCTTATACAAATGTTAATATTAATCATAATAGTTTTACTATTATCCTTGTTAGAGAGAAAGTAGATAATTAAAGTTGAAAACCTTATCTTTGAAAACCCTATCATTATTAATTAACAATATCGCTTATTTTCCCTCCTAAAAAAGACTTGAAGATAAAGTTCATCTTTTCTTTAAAGCATAATTATTAAGTTTCATATTTCCCTCTTAAATAAGTGGTGATTATTTTTTCGAATAGGAGATGAAAGTGGAAATGTATATAAATTTTTTTATTTTAAATGTATATTGCTTAAAATTTTAAAAAGGTTTAAATATAAAAGAAGAGAAATGTTTGTTAAGTTATATTTAAATTATTTAAAATTTTAATTGTTTAAAATTTTAAATTTAATTAAATTAGAATATAATAAATTTACCTTATTTATTATTATTATTATTATTATTATTATTATTATTATTGTTGTTGGTAGTAGTAGTAGTAGTTAAGGTGGTGTAGAATTTAATTAAGAATCATAATATAATTTATATAAATTAAGAGATTAACTTTTGTATATATTAATTTTGAATTTAATAAAAGTTTCAACTTAATTAATAGTGAACAATAAACTAAGTGTATTAAGTTTGTAATAAGCTTAACTTTTATAAATATTGGTTTATGTTATATTAGGAATCTATTTTTGGATACCGTGATTTAATAATTCATAGATATGGATGTTAGGTCTTATGTGTATTATTTTTATTTTTTATTTTTTAAAATTTTTGGAAGAATTATAGTGTTACCATTCATCTTGTAGATATGTCTAGGAGTTGCACCTCCCTCTACACTTATCTTTATGCTTCTATATTTGGAATTATTGTGAGATCTCTACTTTTGTTGTATGTCATCTTTTGACTTAAGTGTTAGGATTCATCCTGGCGGTATAGGCACCAGGAAAACACCTAAGGAAACCCTAAGGGAGGGATTTCTATGAGAAGGTATAAACTCTAGATAGCCTATTTTGTTGAGTAAGGTTCATAAGCGCCCTAGGTTAGTGGATAACCACAGGATCTGGCCGAGGAGGCGGAAAGGATAATCTTTGGGTGAGTTTGGAAAGGAAAACTTAATATAATTCAAAATTGGTTGTGAATGGGTAAGGGATTTAATAAAATATTAGAAAGATAAAAAAAGAATAATGGTCGTATAGGTTATGTTGGAGTACCGGGGTCATTGTAGCTACCAAGGAAAGCTTCATGAGGGTGCTAGGGTACATGATGACTAGGAAGGATCCCAACACATAGGACAATGAGATGACACTCACCAGGTCAACATCTTAGGGAACTCCTCTCTTGGGCTTTTATTTTGTGTTTCCTTATTTCTTCTTGTTTTTGGTTTGGGTGGTTGTTCCTCAACCTTAGACTTCCCTAGTTTCCCTGTGTGAACAATGGTTCTATCTCCTAGCACGGGGAATGAGACTTTTGTGGATCCATGTGGTTCGGTGGTGATTCTTTTCAAGGTATTGTTCGTGTTTGTGCTTTAAATGGAGCATTTGAAGTTTTTGAAGGCATTATCCATATTCTGTATATTGTATTGAGTGAAAAAAATTGTAAAGTGTTATTCATATTCATGTAAGCTTATAAGGCCTTGTGTTGTAAAAGATATGTTATAAGAATTCGTGTAATTGGGAAGGGTATCTCCAAGAAAATTATGGGAAAGGAAATCAATAAGTATTATTGTCGTTGAAAGAAAATTATAGTTAAGGATTTGGAAAATGTAATTGTTGAAAGAATAGAAGAATTTAAATGTGTTAATGTTATTTCATGCTTGAAAAGAAAGAAATATTTATTTAGTACTCTTCTCTCTCTCTCTCTCTCTCTCTCTCTCTCTCTCTCTCTCTCTACTTTCTCTTATGTGGTTAAATGGATCACAAAAATTCTATCTTTAGTTTATGTTAAATCTTAATGCACTATGAAATATGTTTTTAAAGGAATAATTATGTAAGGGAACCTATTAGGACATAAATACCTAGTTAACTTAAGTAAGTCAATTTTTTTTTTCTTTTGTAATTTTATCTTTCATATCATAAACATCAAATTCAATACTGAAATAGATCTAACATTCTTACTTCATCCATGTAATGAGACTCATAACATAAAGATTTTTGTTACCTAGAAACCCTTGAAAGGGAAACCTGGGCTAGGGATGACACCCAAAAATTTTCACTACTACAGTATTAAAGTTTTCTTGTTAGGGATACAAAGTCTAATCATAAAATGATGATCTACCTTGTGAGGGGTCTGTCCTGTTAAGAGCTTAAAGACTTATTCGATCTACCTTGGTAAAAGGATTTAAACTTACAACAAAGTAAGCACTTAGTTAAGAAATTTAGATAGACCTATTAGGATCACTCTATTAAGATATTTACCTTGATTCACTTTCTAAAATGTATCAGTACCCGATCCTTCAGTTTGAACTATGATGTTGATAATAAATCTTCACCTTCCAATACTTATTTGATCTCCTCAATCAATTATAACTTTGTTCTTCCCTTCACTGCTTAGCTCGGTCACTTCTGACCGATCTCTCCCTATATCAAAATACTTCTTTATTCTGCATATATGAGATCTCCTTTATTCCATTCATATATATTATACATTTTAGGGTTAAGATCTCATCTTTTATAGACACAAAATCAACTTCCTAGATGAAGATCAATGATCTAGATTCTATATTTATGTTGCTTAACCATTCCCTTAATATGATAGGCTACATAGATTACATAGGTATTAATGATTATAAATATAAGGCATAATCACCTCTTTGAGTCCCTCAACAAAACTGAAATATTGTATAGATGTTAGTCAAAATGGTTTACCTAAGTGTTTGTGCCATTACAAACACATATGTCAAAACTAGCTTGCTCGGCATATGAAGTCTCTAACACTGGGCATTAGCTATCCTTCATATACTATTTCTCGACACTAACACTTCTACACAACTTGACATGAAGTCCCCAATGATTACTGAAGTACTCAGTGACCTTTGACTTTCTCGGTAGTGACTACTACTCGATAACTGTACAAGATATAAGTCTAGACATAACTTGGTGTTTACAAGAATGCTCGGTCTCAGTGATGACTGACCAACATTACCTAGAAAATGACTAAGTGTAAGACACTAATGAAAAACAAAACTTAGGGATAGCAAAAACACTTTGTCATGACATTTACATTACAACAAGAGTACTTATAAATATGAATACTCCCCCTATTACTTCAACTCAGTCTTCCAAAGATTCTACATATATACATAAGAATCTTTTACATACAACTGAATATATACATTATAAAATAGTATGTCATACCTTTCTTATATTCTCATTGTATTTTCTTTTTATGTGACATTTCATTTCCCTTATTCATTTCATGTTGTTTCCCCTATTTCTTCTATTCCTATCATGGCATATCATTTCCCCCTTGTTTTTGTCACTTGAAGTTGCTGGAGTGTAGGGGTATTAAATTACTTATCCAAAAATAGTTTATGGAGATGTATTATCATACCTAATGCATTTTCCTTTCTTGACCTGACAAAATCCATAACCCGTGTCTTTATTTCTAGCTTGGTAGCTAGATCAACTAAGCTTTGGGAAATAGAGAGATGAGGATCTCTCTGGACTAACTCCTTTTCCATTGCTAATTCCTTCTCCATAACTTGCAGTTGAGGTGTTAACATTTTTTTTTTTTTTTTTTTTTTTTTTTTGTGTGTGTGTGTGTGTAGTAATATCAATTAATATATATTGATATATATGTATATATATATAATAAATCATTTCTCATAATAATAGAGATTATCTGTTAGAGTAAAGTATTAATTATGTTAATTAATATTTACTCCCTTCTTAAGATGTCAACTCTTTTTCTTTAGTTGTTTATATTTAAACACACATGCACGAGTCATTTTAAACTCATGCACTAGTTGTTTTAAATATTAACTTACATGCATTAGTCATGTAATAGTTAAACTAATGATTACATGCACTAGAGGGTTTTCCTTTCAAGGCTTTTGATCTCCTTTATAAGGATGATCCATTGTACATTTAATTCATTCATTATTTGAGGATATTTTCTTCTTCATATTTTTGAGTCAAACCCTTGCCCTCTTCTTGTCTCTACTTCCTTGTAATAGGTTTTTGTATGCAGGTGATCTTCAGGTTTTGTGGATTTGTATTGCTCAAATCCTACATGGTATTAGAGCCTAATCTACTATAGCTTGTTCGCATTTGAAGGATTTAGATTAGGGATTTTTTGGTTATTTTTTTATTGAAATTAGGGGGTCCCTAAATTTTGGTGCACTTTGAGCTCAAACAGACCTCATCGTTGAGCTCACAGCACCCAAAAACCCATATTTTGATATAAGGCATGTCCAATTTGGACAACTTTACATTTTGGGGCATTTTTTGGTACTAGACAGCTTGACACACTTTTTGATGCAGCATTTGTACTGACTGACACATTTCTCAAGGAAAAATTATATGTATTTAACATGCAAATTGAGGCAAAGATTTTGTTGCCCATCATGCAAATTAAGATCAAAAAATTTGGCATGAAAATTGAGGTAAAATTTGAAAATGCCTAACATGGATCCTGAGGCGTGCATGCGATTTTGTAAATTAAAAAAAAAAATTCCATTTTGGGCGGCGATGGCCATTTGGCCATCAAATTTAAGGCATTGCACGCAGTTTTAGCCCCTGGTCATATGGTGACCAGGGGCCCAGAATTTTAGCCCAAAGGGGCTTGCATATTATGACGACCATTTGGCCATCAATTTTAAGCCCATGAAGTGCCGACGTTAGCACATTTAGACACCATTTTGGCCCTCCAACACAGCAGTTGGTGTTTTGCTCATAACTTGAGCATACGGTGCCGAAATTGGGCAAACAAGATATCATCAGAAAGCTGCTTCCGAGCTCTATCTAGATCTGGAGGTTTTAATTTCTAAATTTTCTTTTTTGATATTTTTTTTTACTGTCAAAGCTAGATGTTTAGTTTTGCTCTCCGAAAGCTCTATATTGCGCATCCGGACTCCGTTTTGGGAAAATGAGATATCGTTGTATGCAGGGGATCTTCAGGTTTTATGGATTTGTATTGCTCAAATCCTACATTATCCTTTCTCTTATTCATCCATCATTAGCCATCAACTCGACTAATCTTCCATGTGCATGAAGTAATATAGTGAAGTGAATGGATCTGGAGCTTGCATCCATGCTTAGTGAATGACTAGTAGATTTTAGATCTAATTATTATTTATCAATCAACCCTTGATTGTTCTTGGTGAAATCTTCCACATTACCTAACTTTGTGTATAGAGAATGAACATCCTGCACAACTTCTTCTAAATTAGTCACTAAGGAAAAAAGTTCTACCCATTTTATTGCTATTTCGGTGGAAACCTTTTCAAGTACTTTAGTCTCAAAATTTTGGTTAGACCGCTACATAGGTTTTTCATTTGGCTCACTATCATCACTATTTACCTTCTTTTCAATTTGAAGTAGCTGGTCCAAGATAGGTGCTACATCATTCACATCATCCATTTCAAAATATTCTATAAATATACCTTTAATCTCATGCAAAACTTGTTTCTACTAATGCTCTCTTCTTAACTCTTCTTTCTTTCTTTTCTTCTTTAAGAGATCTTGTAATATCAGCATTTTATCATAAGTTAAGTTATCAGTATCCTACTTAGGAATTACTATAACTTCATCGAGTGTAACCTGTGTTCCAGGAGATTTCTCCTATTTCTTATGTGATTTCTTCTTTGGTGTATTCCCGCTCAGTATCTGTATTAGAGCTTTTATGGCCTCTTGTTCCTTAGGCTTTTCTTTTTTCTTTGGTATTTCTTCTCCAGCCTTCTTCTTTTCCTCCATACGAGGACTAGTTAAAACTAATGCAAACTTATCTTCTTAAACTTATAGACTTTCCTCTCCTTCTTTCTTTTCTTCCTCGATAGGTGCATTCTTAGTTGTGATTGTCTGCTTGTCGTGTTTCTCAGCACTAGTACTCTATGAGACTTGTGGTTCAACTATGACTGTAGGGGATCTTATAGGTGTAGTGTCCATAGTTGATCTACTTGCAATCCTTAGATAATCATTTACATAAATTAAAATAGGATTGGCTCTATATAGACACTTATCTAAGGCTACCTCAGTAAGTATTTGACTAATCATTTATTCCTAGGTTAATATATTTGTTTTTTACTCACTTCTACCTTTTGTCTTTCTTATTTCTCTAAATTTTGTGGTTCATCAATGTCTTCTTTATTATATATCTCCACTTGACTAGATGTACCTTCACTCGATTGTGAGCTCTTCTCAGTTATCATTCCAAAAGTAATCTTCCACAACCTTGTGCTTTGTTGAACAACATCTTCAACCTTGTGGTATAAAATAGAATATGCCCAGATCTTGGGTACAAGCATATTTTTGTACTGCTCTATATATGTATTTATGTACTATGGGGATAGATCTGGCATGATTTGAGCTAGTGTTGTCTCTCTTATCTATCTTTTTGTTATCATGGCATACTATTATTTCTGATCAATTATTTTGTATAGATCTTTAGGGATGAGATTCCCCATTTGTAAAGGTGTCATCTTGAATGTTCACAACATCTCAAGCATTGCCTCCTTAACTTTCTCTTTGTCATCATTGTTTAGCTTGTCAAATTTTATTTTCTTGAAGCTTGCTAATCCAAGAGTGCTTTTGATATTGTGGCATATTTCCTCCACAGTCAATTGTCATCTTTGTGATGACAATTTCAGTTTTGTATTATCATTAGTATCTATTTCATCATCATCATCATCTTTCTCCAAGATTAACTTTCTTCTTGGTTTCTTCTTGGGGTTACGTAGCAGAGCCTTAGCTTGAACTGTTTTCCTTTATCTTAATGTTAGTGTCCTTTTCTGGGGCTCAACAGTTGTGAAAGTATAAGCTTCCCTTTTTCTCTTTCTAATTATTATAGGAGGAGTGGGCTTTTGTTTTTGCAATTGTCTTTTTCTTGGCTTGGCAACTGATGCCTTCTTTCCCTTCTTTTGAATTTCAATGTCCTCCTCATGACTTCCTTCAGACTCACTAGAATTTTTGCTCACTAGACTTATCTTGTCCTAGCCCTTGTGTTAGTTCAAGAGGTGCATTTTCCTATTCTCCTTCTCCTAGCATCTTTTCTAGGTGCCTAACTATTTTCCTTCTCTTTCTCTCAATGGTTTCAAATTTTAACTCCATAGTTATCTTAGACTTAGCTTCTTCATAAGTCCCAAAAGGTTTAGCCTTCCTATCAATTTCCTTAGCTAGTAAAGAAGTTATGGATATTTTTGTCTCATCTACATTGACCTCATAAGGTAATGTCCTAAGCCATTCTACTCTCGATATAAAAACCTGTGCATAAGTATAATCAGTATCCACTAGGAAACTTATGTCATTATAGTACTTCTCTACTAGGGATAGAGGGATCCTACTCCTCTTTCTCATTTCATTTTTGAATTCTACAATTTAACTGTTACCCAAATTTTCCTTTTGCATGCAAATTTGGCTGAAAACCATACCCAGGCCTTTGTTTTTATCTTGTCTACCATCCCTAGAATTTTCAAGAATTTATTCCCTATCCTCTAGCCTCTGCAATTTATTTTTACTCCCTAGTCTGTAGTTGAAAAGTTTGAAAAAATAGCCGTTATACCCAAAAGCTCCAAAAAGCCCTAAAAAACCCTTTGGCCGCGTTATATTTTTAAGTTACTTTTTCTCAGTCACTTAAGTCATCCCAATTTGCATGTGTGCAAAATAATCCTTCAATTGCCAAGTCTTCGATTCCTGACAGTTAACCACTTAACATTCAACAATCCTGCAAGTGGTTACCATTTTGGTTGGCAGTCTCAGTTCAAACGACCAAATCAAGATTCTTGATCTGACAGTGGTGGCATGATCTCATGGCCCCGAAAGATTCCATGAGATCTTGTGACGATCGTCGATCTTCCTGCCTATAGGGTTCAGCTTGTCAATGGCACTGGTGCCACCTCATCCTATTTGGCACCTCTTGATTCATTGACGGTCTAGTGATTCGGCAATCTATCAATGGGGCCATCTTCTTTGGTGGATTAAGTTCTGATCAGATCATGTGGCTGTCATTATACCAAAGGCTCAAAAATCTCGATCATTATCTCAGTGGTATAGCAATAGTCGTTGATCCTCCTTCAACGTCAGAGCTTCTAACAGTGGATCCTGTGTCAAAAAGTTGCAATGTGGATCTGTTCTAGCAGCTTGTGATTGCCTGAGGTTGAATACAGGTGGAAGTGTGTTAGTGGCACCGGCCACTTTCGGCAATCAGAGGTTCTGACATCTACAGAGGATCGATGACCGGTGTATGTTCGCAAGGGTTTGTCTCAGGGCTTGCGATCTTATGACAACCACCGATCTTGGTTCATGTCAGAGCTTCCTTCAATGGGTCCTTATATGCTGACACACTTGAATTTGATTGGCCCACCTGGTGATGACTAGATTTGCAGTGGGTCTATTTGTTAGACAGGTCCCAGTCTAAAAGGATCTAACAGTTGGCGTAAAAGTGTAAGGAATATTCTAGGGCTATGAGATCATGTGCCCGTCGTTAGATCGGTATCTCAGGCAGTGGGTCTGATGTTAGAAAGTTGCCACATGTATCCGAGGGGGCGGCGTGTGATTGGTTGTTTGGTATGCTATGTGGTGGTTATTAGTGGGCCCGTGGCATCAAGGCTTTCTAAAGAGGATAAGGCACAGTTGGATCTCACAGCTATCATTACACCGCGGATCCAAAATGCTTGATCATTACCGACAGCGGTATAGCAACAGCCGTCTGATGGTGCTTTTCAGGATCGTGGGTCCGTGTCTATTAGAGACGCTGATGTGCTCAATTTTCATTGGTTGCTGACTTCCACAGTGGTGGTTGACTTGTCAAAAAGGGCTTTAAACTATTTTTCGAAGCACATCTGGACCGTCCATCTGCCGAGAGGATTATTCGATCAACAGTTGTGTTTTAAATTCGACCTGCTAGTCATTATATTCAAATTTAAATATTTCTTTTGCCAACTTTGCTAGGGTTTGTATTTTACGTCCATGCATGAAAAATGGGTAGCTGGAATTGAATTCCTCAGGATAGTGAAGGTTGAGAAGATGATAATGGAGGATCTGATCGTCGGCACCATAGATTTTACAGAGTACCACATCCTACAAGGACTTTATGAGCTTGGTGCCACCTTTGGTAGGGTTGATCTTTTAAACCCAAACATCTATAAGATTAGATTGTGAGCATTCATGGAAAGGCTGAGTTACAGGAGGCTAGATGGATCAAGTTTGATGTAGTACAGGCATAGGCACGCAACATATCTGATCAGCCTTGATGCTGCAAAGATATTTTTATGATCAAATTTGATAGGTAGTTAGGGTTTTCTATTTTATTATAAAACCATGTAACCCTATTTAGGTTTTTCTCCTGCCTACGTGCAGGGGATGTATATATTATTTTTTTTGAGAGCTTTAGAGCTCAGAGTTAACATTTTGTAAAGAGGAAAGGCTCTTTTCTTGGAAGGCTATTTGTGACATTTTCTTGTCCTCTGGCTTTCTAAATTTTGTAATCTCCCATTGATAATTCAGAGATTGAAGATATTTTGTGACATTTCTCATGTCCCTATGCCTTTTTGTGTGAGTCATCTCTTATTGAATCAAAGTAAATACATGTTTTCAATGTCAACTTAGGGTTCCTGATCCCTCTTACCTTCTACAATTTTGTGTATTATTGTGAATGATATGATGTGCATGCTTTTTTGGGTATACTACAACCCCTTAACAATCTTGTCTCATTCCTGTACCTAGTTGCAGAGGTGAATGTTTGTTTGCAAGTCATAGATTGTTGTCTACCCCAAGGGGTGTCATTGTTTGTGAAAGAATCTTTTTCTTTTCTTGAATACCCTCTTTGTTTGTAGACCCCTGCTATGAAATACTTATGCAAGCCTATTCAGTAAGTTGTGACCTACTAGACCTAAGTCTCTCATTGATTTCATCTTACATACTAAGATCCAAACCCTAATTTTGGTGCATCACCTAGTAGGTAGTCTACTTTCAAGTCTTTTCCCTTTCCAAGCATTCCTTCTATCCCTTTCCCTCAAAGTTTACTTTTTCATGTCTAGAAGCAAATTAGGGTGATTATCCAAGAGGAACCAACCTAGAACCTAGAGGTCTCATCTTAGTTAGCATAGGTCCCACACCTGGAGATGATTCCCATGTTATACTAGGTTATCAAGACTATGAGAGCTTGAGACAAAGGTGCAAAATTAGTGTATAACAATTCTGGCATGCCCAATGGGATAGTAAATGATCAGATTAATGTTCAAAGGTGTTCCTATTGGTTCATCTTTGAAAGATGTGCTATCTCTGATATGCAGATTTCATGAAATAGGCTTTTAAAAGTCATTCTATCAAGTATATCAGGTGACTCCACTGATTTCAAAGATCAAGGCTAAACTTGTTCAAAGTTTTATGAGAAATATTGAGACTAGAAGGTGAAAGCCTACCCAATTTTCAAAGTTTCCCTCAAGAAGAAGTCACAAAGGCAGGTCAACTCAAAGAACATCTCCTGCAAGAAGAGTTCAATCAACACCTCCTAATACCTCAGAAAGGAGACCTTTTCCCTTTCATTCTAGAAGAAGAGGCAGATCTCTAACTAGAGATCTAGAAGAAGATTCAAATCCAATAGAAAATATAGCTCATATAGTTGTTAATCTTTAGATTCCCACTCCTACAATGGCTAGACCATTTGCTTTTGCACCCTTTAATCAAGGTATCCCATTGAACCTTGCTCAACATCATGATGTGCCTTTGGTGGCACTTAAGAGTATACCTGATTTCACAAGTGAAGGGTAGACAACTGCTTTTGAGCACATAAGAGATGTGACCACCATATGCAGGATACACAACATTGCTCAAGAACATGTGGCCACAAAATTATTAGCAGCCTGTTTAAAAGGTAAGGCACTAGAATGGTTTAGAACTCTAACTGTTGGTTCTATTACATCATGGGGTGAATTAGGGGATGCATTAAGTAAACATTTGAGGATAAATCAGATAACTTGTCTCTAGTTGAGCAGTTAACAACTATTAAGAGAGACCC
Organism: Chamaecyparis obtusa; assembly: GCA_027943335.1. Classification (NCBI taxonomy): domain Eukaryota; kingdom Viridiplantae; phylum Streptophyta; class Pinopsida; order Cupressales; family Cupressaceae; genus Chamaecyparis; species Chamaecyparis obtusa. The sequence goes on along the minus strand of BSBK01000321.1, from coordinate 56,767 downwards.
TTAAGAGCAAATGATAGATTATAATAGTATATTCCTCAAAACATGGAATAGAATCCTAGTCTCAGTAAGACCATCAGCTGACCATGCTTTCCTATACTATTTACAAAGTCTAAATGGTCAAATTTTTTTCATGATCCAATCTATGGGTGGTACTTCTTTACCCCGAGCTTTTGACATAGTTGTTAGGGCTGAAAATTGTTTGATCCAAGTAACCATGATTGCTAGAAGGCCTCCAATGCCTATTTTTCCTAGCCTTCAACCCATTGCACCTACATAAGTACCCCCATTTACCCCTATTCCCACCATATTGACCCCTCAGGCCAGTACTAGTGGTCAAGAGCTAACAACAAGCTTCTCTCAAGAGCTACAAGAGATAAAGAATAGCCAAGAAAGTAGTAAGCAAGAAATGACCAATTTGTTGTAGACCTTGACTAAAGAGGTCACAAATTTGAAGAAGCAAGGTCAAGGAATCAGACCACCATTTCAGACACAAGGCCAAGGTCCTAATCAATAATATCAAAATCAAGGACAACCCTATCAACAAAGTAGGCCGCCATACCAAGGAGGCTATCAAGGACAAAGACAAAGTTTTAATCAGAGATCATTCCAACCATATAACCCTACACCTCTAAATTCTACAAATCTGATGAGGGATATGGTTCCTAGGCAAAATAATATGGCTATGGATAATGAATGGTACTTTCCTTGTAATCAGCATCACAATCAGGCTACATGTTCAAATGGGTGGATGAACCAAGCTCTAATGGTTCAAAATGCCTCACAAGCTCAATCAGAGGTTTCATCCAATGGCTCAGTGCCTCAACAAGAATCACAAGAGAATGAAACTACTCTTTTCAATTGGGAACAACCAGACTTCAATGGAGTCAATTATGAGGTTACTTTTGTTGCCTATACAAGAGCAAAAAGAAGAGCTCAAGACATGGAGAGGACAGATTCCAACTCCAAAGCCACCACATCTGTAGAGCCACTATAGCAAGCTGACCCCATCACACCTAAGGGGGTTCCTATCATCACAAGCAAAGAAGGCCAACATTCCAAAGGAGTGGAACCCATTGTAGTGAAAGCACAACAAAGAGTACACACTCTGACACCATTTAATATTGTAGACAACATGAAGAAGGTGAATGTCACCATGTCCATGTGGGAGTCTTTGGCTCTTCCAAGACAGCCTAAAATTTTGAGGAAGGCTATGATAGAAGTGACAACTCCTCAACCTGCAAAAGAAGCTGCAAAGCCAGTGTTGGTTAACACTGATCAAGAAAAGGAGGCTCCAAGAAGAAACTCCAAGGCCAGTTCCATTCAAGGTAGGAATTCAAAACCACCTCCCTTTATGTATCTCTAATTATTGGAAAATATTTAGTGCATAATTGTATGGTAGATAGTGGAGCTACTAGCACTATAATGCCCAAGAAAGTACCTAACCAATTAGGACTAAAATATGAATCCTTCCAAAAGAAGGTCACACAACTTGATGGATCCTCAGTCAATACTATAGGTGTGGCCAAGGATACTAATTTAATTTTGCATGCTAGTCCTAATTTTTCAATCCTCCTTGATATATATATCATATATCTCCCTGCATTATTTTCTATACGTCTTGCAAGGGAGTTTACAGCCAAGATAGGAGGCTATCTATCTTCTGATTGGTCTCACATGTTATTTCATACAAGATATGGGACCAAGGTCACCATTAGCAGCACACCATATAGATCCATATGTGTCCAATACCATCAATGTAAACTACCCTATATTTGATAACAGTGACTTACAAACCATTAGTGAAGCAAGCACAAAGATAGAGAGTATCCCTGATATTTTTCTAGATGAAAGAGCTTCAGAGGCCCAAGAAAATCTTGTTTGGGATTTTGGTTTGGGGAGTTATTTGATAAAAGAAAGTGGAGTCATAGAGCCAAGACTTCTCAAAGAGGATACTGATTCAGAGGATCAAAACAATTAGGTTTGGGAACTATTTTTTGATCGAGCTAGAAGTAGACATGGTTCTGGTGGTGGTGCTATGCTAGTGTCCCAAAAAGGAGAAAGGTATTATACTTCCTTTAGATTTAGTTTCTCCTACACTAGCAACACTACAGAGTATGAAAGTCTAGTCAATGGACTAGAATGGGCTAGAAAAAGAGGGCTTAAGGCCTAAAAAGTTTATGGTGATAGTGAATTAGTTGTCAGCCAAGTGAGAGGGATAAGTGCAACCAAAAATGACACCATGAAAGCATACAAACATAGAGTTTGGGATGCAATTGAATATTTTTGTGCTTTCAATATTGTTGTCATCCCTAGAAAATAAAATCAAAATACAAATAGGTTAGCTACTATTGGATCTCAGTATGATATTCCAAATAGCATTTCAAAAGAAATGGATCAACAACATATCAAAGTGATTGTTAGACCCTCTATTCCTGATAATAATGTCAATTGGTAGGTGTTTGACGATGATGAACAAATTCTGTAGTTCTTGTTTGAAGAAGATGTTTTTTCAAGGCATAATCAAGATAGGCTATCACAAAACTATGGTGATCAAGTGATACAGCTCAAGTCCAACAAGATGCCTAGGGGTCTTGTTACTTTGGAGACTATCTTCAACAAGGATGATGAAGTCAAGAAAAATAAAGCTGGCCTAGTGGTCCAACAAGAACATTGTGTTGAATTAGAGTTGGAACCGGGTAAGAGCTTACAATTTGGAAAAGTGAACACTAAATTGGAAAAGCAAGCTTACACTTAGTTATTCAAAGAATTTAGTGATGTTTTTGCATGGCAGTATGAGGACCTCAAGGTTTTTGATCCTACCCTTGCTCAGCACACTATTGAATTAGAATCAAATGCCAAACCAGTGAGGCAAAAACAAAGGCCTATTAATCCTAAGCTTGAGGCACTTATGCATAAAGAAGTGCTGAAATTGATAAAAAGTGGTATCATCTACCCCATTAAGAATACTAGTTGGGTTTCCAACCTTGTTCCTGTCAGGAAGAAGAATGGGGAGCTGAGGTTATGTGTTGACTTTAGGGATCTTAACAGAGCTTCTCTAAAGGACCGCCATCCATTACCCTCTATGGAACAAATCTTACAATGTGTCTCTGAATCTGAGATATTTTCATTATTGGATGGCTATTCAGGATACAATTAGATACTGGTTAATGAAGAGGATCAATACAAGACTGCATTTACAACTAAGTGGGGAACCATGGCTTATCAAAAGATGCCCTTTGGTTTGTCAAATGCAGGTGCTACATTTCAAAAGGCAATGGATATGGCCTTTAAAAGCCTCATGTACAAGTTTGTACTGGTCTACTTAGATGACATAACTATTTATTCTAAACATGCAGTAGATCACATCAAACATCTGAGGAAGATTTTTGAAAGGTGTAGAGAATTTGGGATATGTCTTAATCCCAAGAAATGTGTGTTTGCATTCCATGAAGGAAAATTGTTGGGATATGTAGTATCCAAAGAAGGAATTATAGTGGATCCTAAAATAATTGTAGCTATCCTAGAGCTACCCCTACCACATCATAGGAAATGTCTCCAATCTTTCATAGGAAAGATTAATTTTGTTAGGAGGTTCTTGCCTAACATTGCAGATTTACTCAAGCCTTTGACATCCATGTTAAAGAAGAGTTCAACTTTCAGTTGGACTAAGGAAGGGAAAGCCAATTTCCATGCTATCAAAGAGGCCCTAACAGAAGCTCCTACCCTCTTAAACCCAAATTTTAGTAAGGATTTTATCCTTTATGCTTATGGAGGTCATGATGCCATATCTGTAATGTTGACCAAAGAAAATTCAGATGGATTGGAGCAACCCATTGCTTTCTTTAGCAAAGGTTTAGAGGAGTATGAACATAAATACTCTTTTGTAGAGAAACATGTACTTGCTATGGTAAAGAGCCTTAAAAAGTTTAGATATTTGTTGACCCATAGCAAGGTACACTTAAAAGTCACTCATCCAAGTGTCAAAGAGTTTTTGCTTTCCAAGGACCTAAATGAGAAAAGAGCTGGTTGGATCACCAAGGTGATGGAATATGACATAGATATTCAGACTACCAAGCTAGTTAGAGGAAGAGGACTTTGTGAGCATTTGGCAAGGGATAAAAGTTCAAAGAAATTAGAAAGTTCAGCCAAAAGAAGGTATTATAGATTGCAATCTGTTCCTTTTGTGCTGATAAATGATGTTCTTTTTAGAAAGGACCACAGTGGTGTCCTTTCAAGATGCATAGATTCAGAAAAGGTAGCAGACATCCTATTTGAGTTTCATGATGCACCTTCTAGTGCTCATTTTTCTCCTAGGACTACTACTTTTAAGATCATGAGGGCTAGATACTATTGGCCATCTATCTTTAAAGATAGTCATGATAATGTAAGAAAATGCATCAAGTGTGCCATGTTTAGAGGAAAAGAGAGGCTTGTAGCCTTGCCCCTACAACCAATCAGAACAGAGCAGCCCTTCATGAAGTGGGGTATAAACTTCATTGGTTTTATCAATCCTCCATCTAGTGCAAGCCATAAATGGATAATCACTGCACTTGATTATTTCACTAGATGGACAGAAGCATTTGCATTAAAAGAAGCCAATGAGAGTGTTGTATTAAGTTTTTATGATGACATAATTCACAAATTTGGCATTCTAGATTCCATAATTTTAGATAATGCATTAGCATTCACAGGCCTCAAAGTCTCAGAGTGGGCAGTCAAGAATGGCATCTATCTAGATACTAGCTCAAATTATTACCCTCAGGGCAATGGCTTAGCTGAATCCACCAATAAGAACTTGATTAGGATAATCAAGAAGATTCTACAAGAAAATCAAAGAGATTGGCATACCAAACTGAGGTCTGCAATGTGGTTAGATAGAATTACCCCAAAGAAAATCATTGGTAATTCTCCTTATGTGCTAGTGTATGGTAGAGAGGATAGGTTGTCCATTTCAACTGAATTACCAGCTTTGGACCTAGCTACTCAATATGCCCTATTTGATGAAGGAGATCCCTTGCAGGTTAGGTGTGCTCAATTGACGGAATTAGAAGAAATCAGAGACAAATAAATGCAAGATATGGAATTCCATCAGATTCAGACAAAGAAAAGCTTTGATAAGAGAGCCAGGGTCATATTTTTCAAGGTTGGAGACATAGTCCTCAAGTGGGATGAGTTCAGGTCAAGACCTGGCAGGCACACAAAATTTGACTCCTTTTGGGGTGGACCATTTGTGATCATAGAATGCAGGGGATCCAATGCTTTCCAACTATCAAATATGGAGGGAGTCCCCTTACCTATCTCTATGAATGGTTTCCACTTGAAACCTTGTTTTGAGGTTAATCCCTCTCTGTAAATCTTGTAAAAATTTCCTCGTTTTCTTTCCTTGCTTTCTAGTTTAGTTTCCTGCTTTTCAAGAAGTGCTCTGAGCACAGTTCTAGTTCTACCTCTCTGAGATAATTTTTGTTCCTGTAATAACTCCATGCCCAATGGATTGTCAAGGTCACTATTTTCCATGTCTAGCAGGCTGACATCCAGCAGAAATCACCAAAATGTTACCCAAATTTTCCTTTTGCATGCAAATTTGGCTGAAAACCATACCCAGGCCTTTGTTTTTATCTTCTCTACCATCCCTAGAATTTTCATGAATTTATTCCCTATTCTCTGGCCTCTACAATTTATTTTTACTCCCTGGTCTGTAGTTGAAAAGTTTGAAAAAATAGCCGTTATACCCAAAAGCTCCAAAAAGCCCTAAAAAACCCTTTGGCTGCGTTATATTTTTAAGTTACTTTTTCCCAGTCACTTAAGTCATCCCAATTTGCATGTGCACAAAATAATCCTTTAGTCACCAAGTCTCTGATTCCTGGTGGTTAACCCCTTAACATTCAGCGATCCCACAAGCAGTTACCGTTTGGATTGGCGGTCTCGATTCAAATAGCCAAATCAAGATTCTTAATCTTACGGTGGTCGCATGATCTCATGGCCCCAAAATATTCCATGAGATCTTATGATGATCATCAATCTTCTTTCCTATGGGGTTCAACTTGTCAGTGGGACCAATGCCACCTCATCTTATTTGGCAGCTCCTAATTCATCGGCAGTCTAGTGATTCGGCAATCTATCAATGGGGTTGTCTTCTTTGGCGGGTTAAGTTCTGATGAGATCGTGTGGCTATCATTATACCAAAGGCTCAAAAAGCTTGATTTTTATCTCAATGGTATAGCAACAGTCATTGATCCTCCTTCATCGTCAGAGCTTCTGACAGTGGGTCCTATATCAAAAAGTTGCAATGTGGATCCATTTTGGTGGCTTGTGATTGGCTGAGGCTGAATATAGGTGGAAGTCTGTTAGTGGGACCGGCCCCTTTTGGTAGTCAGAGGCTCTGACATCTATAGAGGATTGATAGCTAGCATATGTTCACAAGGGTTTGTGTCAGGGCTTGCGATCTTACGACAACCACCGATCTCGGTTCATGTCAGAGCTTCCTTCAGTGGGTCCTTATATGCTGACACACTTGAATTTGATTGGTCCACGTGGTGATGACTGGATTTGCAGTGGGTCCATTTGTCAAAGGGGTCCCAATCTAAAAGGATCTAATGGCTGGCATAAAATTATAAGGAATATTCTGGGGCTATGAGATCATGCACTTGTCGTTAGATTGGTATCTCAAGCAATGGGTTCAATGTCAGAAAGTTGCAACGTGTATCCGAGGGGGAGGTGTGTGATTGGTTGTTTGGTATGCTACATGGTAGTTGTCATTGGGACCATGGGGTCAAGGCTTTCTAAAGAGGATAAGGCATGGTTGGATCTCATGGCTATCATTACACTGCGGATCCAAAATGCTCAATCATTAGCGACAGTAGTATAGCGATAGCCGTCTGATGGTGCTTTTTAGGATCACGGGTCCGTGTCTATTAGAGATGCGAATGTGCTCAATTTTCATTGGTTTCTAACTTTCACAATGTTGGTTGACTTGTAAAAAAGGGCTTTAAACTATTTTTCAAAGCACATCTGGACTGTCCATCTGTCGGGAGGATTATTCGATCAACGGTTGCATTTTAAATTCTACCTGCTAGCCATTATATTCAAATTTAAATATTTCTTCTACCAACTTCGCTAGGGTTTGCGTTTTGTGGCCATGCATGACAAATGGGTGGCTAGAATTGAATTCCTCAAGATAGTGAAGGTTGAGAAGATGATAACGGAGGATCTGATCATCGGTGCCATGGATTTTACAGAGTACCATGTCTTGCTGGGAATTTATGAGCTTGGCACCACCTTTTGCAGGGTTGATCTTTTAAACCCAAACATCTATAAGATCATATTGTGAGCATTCATGGAAAGGCCAAGTTGCAGGAGGGTAGATGGATCAAGTTTGATGTAGTACAAGCATGGGCATGCAACATATCTGATTGGCCTTGATGCTACAGAGATATTTTTATGATCAGATTTGATAGGCAGTTAGGGTTTTCTATTTTATTGTAAAACCATGTAACCCTAGTTAGGTTTTTCTCCTACCTGCGTGTAGGGGATGTATATATTATTATTTTTTGAGAGCTTTAGAGCTCAGAGTTAACATTTGGTAAAGAGGAAAGACTCTTTTCTTGGAAGGCTATTTGTGACATTTTCTTGTCCTCTGGTTTTCTACATTCTATAACCTCCCATTGATAATTCAAAGATTGAAGATATTTTGTGACATTTCTCATGTCGCTATGCCTTTTTGTGTGAGTTATCTCTTATTGAATCAAAGTATATACATGTTTTCAATGTCAACTTAGGGTTCCTAATCCCTCTTACTTTCTGCAATTTTGTGTATTATTGTGAATGATATGATGTGCATGCTTTTGTGGGTGTACTACAACCCCTTAACAATCTTGTCTCATTACTATACCTAGTTATAGAGGTGAATGTTTTTTTGCAGGTCATAGATTTTTGTCTACCCCAAGGGGTGTCATTGTTTGTGAAAGAATCTCTTTCTTTCCCTGAATACCCTCTTCATTTCTAGACCCCTCCTATGAAATACTTATGTAAGCCTATTCAGTAAGTTGTGACCTACTAGACCTAAGTCTCTCATTGATTTCATCTTACATACTGAGATCCAAACCCTAATTTTGGTGCATCACCTAGTAGGTAGTTTTCTTTCAAGTCTTTTCTCTTTCCAAGCATTCCTTCTATCCCTTTCCCTCAAAGTTTACTTTTTCATCTCTAGAAGAAAATTAGGGTGATTATCCAAGAGGAACCAGCCTAGAACCTAGAGGTCTCATCTTAGTTAGCATAGGTCCCACACTTGGAGATGAGTCCCATGTTATACTAGGTTATCAATACTATGAGAGCTTGAGACAAAGGTGCAAACTTAGTGTATAACATTAACTACCCATAACACTCTCAAAATTCTCTCCTAACTAATCAATGAACTCATTTATCTGTTGGGTGACTAATTAGTCCTTATTTCATAGAACATCTCCAATGGTAGGGAAACTATTCTAAACATAAAATAATAAACAAGTGAGTAGAGAACCAAACTTACACATTGAATTCTTGTCATTTTTTATTGAAGTAAGGTTCTTGACAAGCTGGGTCAATTTTAACTTGGCAAGATCATAAGTGCAATCTTTCTTCACCATCTTCCATGTTTGATTGACTACAATACAGGGAACACTGTCTAACCTACTAAACTAATATAATTTGTGAGCAATCAATTTCACTGCAAAATCTATTTTCAGATCAATAATTGTGGAAATAGTCATTCCTCTCTTATTCCACATTGCCTAAGTGTTTGATTGAATTATTTCCTTACTCTAGCATCTCATTGTTTTCCTCCATATTAGACTAGGATAATTGCTAACTTGGTGTATCATATCCTTAGTAATCTTGACCGGTCCATCCTCCAGCCATATCTTCATGTCATGATCTCTTATTAACATAATTTTTATCCATTCAACCATGAATTTTCTCAAGAAATTAAGGGCACGCACTAACCCTTTCTCAGCAATTTTATGATGTTCAGCCTTCAACACTCCATTGTTGCATAACTTTTCATATGCCTCCCTTAGCTCATTATCTCCTATTTCCCCAATTTCTTATATGTAGCATGTGCATATATCATTAATCATCAGGACCTTAGATGGGATCAATGATAGGGAACCCATGATATCTCCCTTCACCACACTTTTCAAAATGACTTGAAATTTATGTGGTTTGCATGCATTGTTCCTCACAAGTTGAACATTTAAAACTTCCTTTCCTTTCTTCTTGTCTGTAGCAGATGAAGTAGATTCCATATCTCTGAAATCTAGGGTTCAAATTACAAATGTAAATTACTTGGTAATACCTTGTTTCAATAGTCCTTTGATGTTTGTCGATGGCATGCTATAAAGATCTTCACAAATTTCACTTAGCACAAATAGCTTTGGTTGATCGCCTTGAAATTGCTCTGCAAGTTCTCAAATTTCTAGTGAAATGAGAATAAATGATAACATTTGGATTTATAGACTTCAAACAGTCAGATTAGGCATTCATTAAATGATTTGTACACTTTCTAGGTAAAATACAGTTGTATCCACCTTCTCATGTCAACTCGGTAAAAAATATACTCACTCAATACTACCATTCAGTTTTAGCTTCATACATATCACATCTCAGCTATCATAGGATCTTGACATACACTTAGTGACTCGGTCACTATGACCTTAAATACTGATGCTCAACATAAAATATGCAATATACCTTCTTTCTCAAATCTATCATAATGAATCTCAATTTATGTAGATATGGACTTTAACATATCAAATGTTAGGAACTGATGTAAAATAAATCATTAGAAGATTCAATTCCTCACATACCTTCTTTTCTTACTTTGAAGTAGTGTGATCACCTGATCCATTAGATGAGGTGACCTCAAGCTCACTGGCTCCACTATGAACTTTCTTCCTCTTTCTTTTTCCATGTCTTATTCATTTGGTTCCTTATCTTTTCAATAATCTCTTCATTTTTTACCTGTTCACTGCTCGGTGCATGTGCTTTGTAGTCTCTTTTTATGTGACCAAACTTATTGCATTTGTAGCAGACTAGACTTCCACTCATCTAACTCTTGGATTTTCCTCTAAAATATTTCTTCAAACATTTTAATCCAATATGAAGTTGTATTCTCTACAATAATCACAACTATACCATGTATTGTAGTCCTAATTGAATGTGTTACCCTTCCTAGGTGCTTTGTTTTATTTATTGGATGTCCACTTAGCTTTCGATCTACACTCTTGTGCTCTATGACCATATTTATGATAGTTAAAACAATGTCCTTGAAATATAGCTGAAGTAGGTGGATTACTAACCTTTGACCTACATTCATGTACCTGATGTCCATGTTTCTTGCAATTAAAACAATTTCCATTAAACTTTGGTTTAGGATTGGGATTACCATTCTTTTTTCTATAGATTTTCGTTGTGTGTCCTAGTTTTCCACAATGATGGCATGTGGGTTTCTTGTTCTTTGACTTTTCATTCCTCTATTATCCACTCTTTGGTGATTCTCCTTCTTCAGTGGATTACAAGTACTCATCATGTCCAGGTCTAGAAGTATTGATGGATCTTCTTGGTGACCTTAATAGTTCTTCAAACTATATCACATCTTCATTTGGTTTGTTCATCCTTTCATTGACTTCCTTTCCAGATCTTAGTTCATTCTTCAGTTGACTATTCTCTGATCTCAAATTTGAAATTTCCATATCTTTCTTGCTCAACTCTTGATTAGCAAGGAGCCATTGATTTACCATGTACAATTGATTGTTTGTTATCCTTTTCATGTCACGTGTCCTTTCATCAAGTCTTATAGACCATTTTATTTTTTCTTCTTCAGCCTTTGTCTTGTCTTCTTTAGCTTTCTTTTTCTGTTCAATTACTTCACAAAATCTTAGTGATTGAATTTCATGTTCTCTCTTTAGATTTCTGATATCTTTACTCAATATGTTGTTTTTATCTAGAAAATTTTTTATAGCTTTGTCACTTTCAATAGAATTATGATTATCAAATAGACCTTTAGTATCCTCTTCTTGATACTGTGTATCATTCTGTTGAATTTCCAATTCTTTCCTTCTGCTTAAGGATTTCTTCAATTCACCTATGGCTACTTCAAGCTGGTGTAAAGCAAGCTGAATGCCAATCTTTTGATTCTCTATGATCTTTCCCAACTGATACTTAGCTCTAATACCAATTGTTGGAAATCTAAAATGGGAAGTGAGATACTGAGAGGGTGGGTGAATCAGATATCTACTATTAATTTGACTTTGACATAAATTTCAACTTTCATATCCTAAACATCAAATTCAATAATGAAATAGATCTAATAGTATAACATTATTTACGTAATGAAACTCATAACACAAAGGTTTTGGTTACCTAGAAACCCTTGAAAGGTAAAACTAGGTTGGAGATGACACCCAAAAATCTTCACTATTTATATATTAAAGTTTTCCTATTAGGGCTACAAATTTTGATCATAAACTAATGATCTACCCTATGAAAGGATTTCTATGTTAAGAGATTATAGACTTATTCAATATACCTTGGTAAAAGGGTTTAAACTTACAACAAAGTAAGTACTCAGTTAAGATATTTACATAAGACTGTTAGGACCACTTTGTTAAGAGATTTACCCTGATTCACCTACTAAAATGTATCAGCACCTAATCCTTCAATTTTCACTATGATGCTGATAACAAATCTTCTATTTCCAATACTTATTTGATCTCCTTAATCAAGTATAGCTTTGTCATGCCCTTCACTACTTAGCTAGGTCAATTATGACTGATCTCTTCCTATATCAAAAATACTTCTTTGTTTTGTGTATATGAGATCCCCTTCATTCCATTCATACACATTCAATATTTTAGGGTTAATATATCATCTTATATAGACAACAAATCAACCTCCTAGATCAAGATCAACGATCTAGATTCTCTATTTATGCCACTTAAGAATTCTCTTAATCTGATAGGCTACATATCTTACATAGGGAGTAATGATTATAAATATAAGGCATAACCACCTCCATGATTCCCTCAACAAAAATTAAATATTGTATAGATTTCAACCAAAATAGTTTACCTAAGTGTTTGTGCCATTATAAACACATATGTCAAAACTGGTGTGCTCGACATATGAAGTCTCTAACACTCAGCATTAGCTATTCTTCATATACTTGTTCTCAACACTAATACTTCTAGACAACTCGACATGAACTACTCAATGATTACTCAAGTACTCAATGACCTTTGACTTTCTTAGTAGTAACTACTACTCGATAAATGTACACAAGATACAAGTCTAGACATAACTCAGTGTTTACAAGAATGATCGGTCTCAGTGATGACCAACCAACATTGCCTAGAAAATGAATAAGTGTAAGACACTAATGGAAAAAAAAACTTAGGGATCAACAAGACTGAAAAAATATAATTTCATGAAACAACAAATCAAAATATTATTCTAATGAAAATTAGATTTTGGGTGAGAGACTGGGCCCATGGGATAAAATTGTTATTTTTAGGATGAAAGGGCATAACCTATCTACTTTTTGTTTAATCACTCTTTGAGAAGTAGCATCCAACTCTAGGGAAGGAAAGGAAATTTCATCTAGATCCCTTAGCTCTTTGTGAGTCTAAAAAAATGAAACCAAATAAATAAAGTGGGAACCTATACTCTAGAGAGAGCAATTCTTGAACCATAGAAGTAATAGGACTTGTAAACAAGGGGGTAGTAGAAACAACCAAAGGGGAACATGTAACATAACTAATGGCAATGTCAACATCCAAGAAAAGGGACACCAAAGGAATAAGGGTTTCCAAAAGAGAAATTTGAATTTAGATAGAATATATAACCAAAGGAGAAATATTCATCAAAGCATAAAGGGTCACCATACTAGAAGCCTAAGATGAGCTAGGATGAAAAACCATCATAGGAATGATGGTTACCAAGGAGGGAAATGATCATCTCGATAAAAATTAAAAAAAAATTGACTTAGTCAAGGGATGATAAATCCCCAATGAACATGTCCTACCTTGCATCTAGAGATTACACAATAGAAATGACAAAAAGGGCAATAATCAATATCAAAAAATAAGGAATAATGGTCTTGAATTTTCATCAAGTTGGCTTGCAAATGTAGATTACATATTTTCAATAGACATGCCTCATTACTAGGACATAATCCTTATTCTCGATCTTCACTATTATATATATGATCTATCCTTATTACCAGTCTAAGTACTACCCCCATAAACAATAACTACTACCCTACTTATATACAAGATCGCCAGCCACATGTTGTCCTATCAAGTCAACTATGTCCAAGATAAAGGAAATACATTACAACATATAGGTCATGACCTAATTCCTTAAGAACATCCCCAAATAGATAGATCATGAAATTCAAACATGTAAGGAGGTCGGCCACATGTATCAGAGCATAGAATGATGCACCATGAATCTTTGCATAATGTGAATCTCCATCGCTATCTAAATCTTGCCAACCTAGCCCTTAGAATAGGAAAGCAATGTAGGACTGGGCCTATCATAATATAAGTTCACCTGGAAACATCATATTGATTTGAAAATATAGACATAAGATCTCCATGATGTCTAGATCACATCATAAGGATCACATAAGATAATAAGCCAAACCGGAATGACCACTACCTAAAACATAGAAAACTTCCCAACTAGAACCAAACAACAAACAAACTTAAGGAAATGTTTTTGGGTGATGCAAGATTTCCAATGATCCAAGGATGCTCTTGCATAAGACACACTAGGTAAATAGAAGATATTCCATACGAGGAACTTATGAACATTTGACAAGATTCAAGAAATAAATCCCATGCTCATTTTTAAACCACATTTCATCCTTTGCTGCAACCATCATAATCTACAAATGGCTATGACTAATATCCAAATCCAGAAACTAAGTAGTATACTATCCATATCATCAGGTACTTCTTTTCTATGACTTCCACAACTACTACTCTAATTATCCAACTCACACTAATTAGTTTTTCTTTTGTCTCTACTACATTTAATAATTAATATTTTCTTCCTCCTCTGCTACTTGAATCCACCTTTGATATCATTTAATAACTCCCTTCTTTCTGATCCATTTACAAGATCTTACTTGTCATCTGATTCCAATTTGGTAATGTGTTGCTGTAACACTATATTTTCATCCTCAGCCTTAAACTCCATCGGTTTAGATTCATTCATCAAATCCTTCAGCAACTAAACAACCTTAGAAATCCTCTCAGCCACCTACTTCAAATCCATCACTGTCTGATCTGAAATAGTATGATCTCCTAAGGTGTAATTCTTCATTACATCAAGACTCTCATCCTGCCTTCCCTCTTTCAAAGGAATTAAAGTGAACTTCTTACCATCCTTCTTCATAAAAACAACATTCCTTTAAAAATCATGAATAGCTCCAACTTCATACTGCCAAGGTCTCCCAATAAAAACATGACAAAAACTCGTGTAAACCAAATCACATAATACTTCATCCTAGTATGGTCCAATGTTGAGCTTAACCGAACACTATTCTTTAACCTCCACCACATGGTCATCCTAAAACTAGCTTATCCCATATAGAAAAGGGTGTTTATGTATCCTTAATCTAAGATTTTGTACCATCTCCTCTAATACAAGGTTTTTAGTACTACCACTCTCCTTTATAACCTTGCAACATTTTTTTTCTAATTTGAAAACTATTCAAAACAACTTCCTTCTTTGAATGGGTTTAGATTGCCTCTTACTCGTCATAACTCTGCAGAACATCAGAGATTCTCCCATCTCAAGTGCAACCTACCTTTCAATAGATTCATCCTCAACTTTCTCCTCTTGCGCCACCAATTTTTTTTCCCCTTACATTTTCTATAAATTTCACAACATTGGAAAGACCTATGACCAACATTCCCACACTTGAAACAAGTACCTTTGAAACTACTATTGTTACTACTCCTTCTGAAAATCTTCTGATCAGGTTCCCCTTCAACAACAAGCTTTTATTTTTTCTTATCACCATCTGTTGTGTCCCTTCTCTTAGGGTTTCCTTTTCTTCTCTTCAACCTATCTTCTACCTTTACGATGTACTAATAAGAATATTCAACTACACTAATCCTCATCATACTCAACTCATCATGAATGTTAAGTCTTAGACCATTGCTATATCTAGCTAGTTCTCTTTAGATGACTCTTAGTGTTGAGATTTGATGACCATCTTGTAGAAATTCTCATTGTACTCTTTAACATTCAAATCCTATTGCCTTAGATAATACAATTTCTTAAACAACTCTATGTCATGCCCAAAAGTTGAGCAAAACACACCAATCAAAAATTTTCCAACTAACACTAAAGTTGTCTAATTTAACTAACATTTATAGTTTATAGTTTAAAGGTGAAGACCTTGAATGGGTTTAAGGAGCATCATGACCAACATTGACTTGGTCAAACTCTCTCTAAAATTAAAGTCACAAATTTAATTTTCTAATCTATTTATGATAGGAACACCAAGATAACAAAACTTGACTAAGTCTTACTATATTTTGACTATAGTTGACTAAAATTAACCATCTAGTTATAAACATATTATTTGATTTCAATAAAGAATACTAATTAAATTCTCCTTTTATTAATTTCCTAATTAAATAGGAATTGATCTAAGATTAAAAAAAGAATGAATATTTATTTTATAACATAAACTAATCACATTACAACAATACAACCAACTACAATAATAAATATTAAGAAGTATAAGAGGTGCAAAAAATATGACATAGTTACATATCTTCATATGCAAGCAGAAGTCTTACAAAACCTCAAAAATTCACAAGCACACTATTAAGGTTCATGAGATGGTTTTATACACACTAAGATGTGCACTTCTCTAAATCATTTCTTTCAAGAGAATCCATGGATTGGAAACCTTGAGAAATCAATTTAGAGCTCCTTAGGCATGGAGTGCAAGGGTTTTTAAGAGTGCTCTCAGCTAGAGCTATTAAGCCAATAACCTTGCTAGTAAACCATGCAATAGGAGATTCAATGAGACAAGGGCAAGAATGCCAATATCTCCAAGAATCAATATGAAAATGCAAATGCAACTAAGCTAGAAATAAGAGTGCAAGCTAAGCTATGGAAATGAAAGAACAATGCAACTAAGCTATGAAAGGAAATATGCAAGTATTACAAAGCCTCCTAATTAAGCTAGATGAATTAATCTAAAGCACAAAGGAAACTAAGCTAAATATGAAGCTATGAATGCCATGATAAATGAAACTAGAATAACATGTAGATGTAAAAGCCAAGAATGCTCCAAATCTTCAAAAGTTCCAAAGTGACTTAGAAAATCTATAGGATAACATTAGCATAAAAAGTTGGGGATCTAGAATGAAGAAGAGAGCTCTCATTTTATAAGAAATGAGAAGGAATGGACCATGGAGATTAAGAGGAAAAAGATTTAATCAACAGTGGAGCATCAAACAGGAGCAATCTATGTGCACAAGTATCCTCCAATGGGAAAATAAGAGTTGACATTCATGTCCTTATGAGACAAAAAGTAATTTTTTCCTTTTTATAAATAAGAATAATGCTTTATTTGTGCAACTTAGGATAAGAGGAAAAGTGAGTGGTTTTTTATTTAATTAAAAAATGAGGAAATTCCTTTTAATAAATAAAGACTTACGATAAGATGGTTAGCCCATAGAAAATAATTGAATAAATGATAGAACTAGAATTTGATCAAGGATAAGCAATTGATGATTTAGAAAAAGAGGCTAATAGTCTAGATGACCATTTTTAGGTGTCTACAGGTTACATGCGTCCACTAGTTTTCTATTATTTAAGTGGTTAACAAGAAAGGTTCATCCAACTTACTATGTTATTTATTTCATAACAATATTAATTTACCATGAATATTGTTATGAAATAAATTCTACCATGATTAGTCATAAAAAAAAAAAAAATTTCTAACATGATTAGTCATACAAGTTCATTTACTGATTTATCCCCATAGACCACATGGATCTATTTTACTTTTTTTTACCAAAGAGATCATTAGTTGATCTATTTTGACTTGGGAAGATAAATCTCCCAAAAATGATACTCAAAGATAGAAAGATCTAACTTAACACACATGTGAAAATGCTCACTGTCTAGGAAATGACTAGCTAGATGTGACATTCTCTAAACAAAAATAAGAAATGAAAACTAAACCTCCACACTGGGGAGTGCCAGAAATGTATATATCAAGGACATAGGTACTCAAATACATAAGAAAAACATAAAATACATGTAATTCAACATCTAGATCTTCTAACATTTCAGATACATATCTTGATCATCATAAGAATAACAATAACATAAAAAAAACATAAACATTCATCATCAAGAGTAAACATGATCAAAGATAAATATACTTACATAAATAATGCAACAAGAGAAATGGGTTGTCAAGCTTTAAGTGATAAAGTTGGAGGAAGTTCACCTCTATACACTGGTCCCCAATAGTGGTATAGTTAGCAATGCCTCCCAACCATATGGTACCCGTAGGCCCAACCCCTGTGCTAGTGGAGATAGTAGTTCGGCCACAAACATAAGGCAAACATGTAAACAAGGAGCTGGCTAACACACATGCCAAACAATGTGTAACTCATACCAGAGTACAATAACCCAACACTATATACATAAGTTCAAATACACCACAACATGAAGAACACTCAACTTGTGGACCAACTTCCAAAGTGCATACCAAGCACATCCATAGAACATGGTCACTACTTAGTACTAAAAAGGTTATCCCATCACAATGATGAAGCACATCCAAAAATAAAGATGCAACAAGGCATAAATCAAAAGGAGTTAAAAATTCATAAATATCATAAGGACTAAGTAAACTTAATTGGTCTCAATACAAAGGGTATGTGTCCCTCAAAACTTGGCATAAGAGCATAACTCAACTATTTCTTGGATGCAGTCTCAACACCTGACATCCATATACCACATGAGAAGTCATTTTCAAACATGAGATGTACTATCACAAGGGTAGGAGCAAAAATAATAACAAAGGTAAAATTACACCGACATAAAAAAACAAACAAACACTTGAAGCAAAAATATTACATACCACACGCTCTATTGACCACATTGCCAAGAGCACATATCTCAAGATGATCTGATAAATAAACATGTGGTATAAATATTTTTACATGTTTCATGATATATCTATTACTCAAATATTAAACAAAAAGCTCAAAACATAAAAATATCAATTTTCTAGCAAAATTTGATAAGGTTTATAAAAATCAGCATTTTAACTTGAAATGTCACTTTCAGGCCAAAATATAAAATACCCAGAATGTCATATAACCATTTTGAGTTGTCCATCATATTCTTTGTAGCAAATACAACTTATATCAAAATTTAATTCATGCACAACATGACAAATGATGGGTTATAGATAGCACACAAAATGGTGCAATTAATAAAAAGTCCAAAAATCAAATTTAGATTGAGGCTATAAAATTAAAACTCATTGGTCTAAATCTAACCAACAACACATTTTTCAAATTAAATTTCAATTTTGGTTTCACAATGAAGTTCTGTTATTCACATAAATTATCACATTTGCATTTATATATCACTATTCACATGCAATCTTCAAATGACCATAACTATATGAGAATGAACTCAAATTGAGTCAAATTAGAAATTATATTATATAATTCTATCATTCCACAAAATAATGTGAATTCAAAACACCCAAATTCCACTTTTTACATTTTTTCTATTTTTCAAGTAAAATCATAAACTCCATTAAAATAGCTTCAATTTTCAATTTTCAAAAATCAAAATTATAAATATACCCTTTAGTTGTAAAAGTGTCCAACACCCCTCTTTTAACATAAAATTTACATTTTTGTTATATGTAAAAATTTGGGCAGCATAACACTATTTTACTTCATTTCTCCAAAATGCAAGCATACACAAATTCATACAAACCCAATCGGGTGAAAGAAATAGATGAAATCGTAGAAAAAAGTCTATTCTCATCCTACTAAACTACTCCAATGTACTTCAGGCAAAAAGATGGAACAAAATAAAATACATAGAAAGTCCTACCTCGGAATAAGAGAAATCCAAAATGAAAGGGAAGAAATAAATACGGCATGAAAGCAGATGAAAATTTAGGCATAGTGTAGCAATCTTGCTACAATTTTAACGAGTCGCTCTGTGCTCAAATCTGGCAAATGAATCGCTCCCAACAAAAAAAATTTCAAATTGCTTACAAGAGGGTTTGAACAATTTTTCTCTCCAAAAATGAAAAAGTGTCTAAATGAGTTCTAATTTCTCATTATAAGTCACTTTTTCCACTTAAAACCAAAAAAAGATAAAACAATAACTTAAATTAAAACAAATTAGAACCCCAAATTCACCCCGAACTCAACTTGAATTAATTTATCCAATTCTAATTAAATGAAATAGTGCTATGATAAAATTATCAAAAAAAATATAAAGTAAAAATAACATTATTAATTAAATCATTTTTAGCGACAATTACGAGAGTCTAATGCACAAACACACAACTAGTATTTCACAATGTGCAATATGAATTCTAGATTTTCCAACTTGTACTAGAGGGAGTAATATAATAATAAATTATGGATACATCATCCAAACAAGGATGATATTGGCTCAATATGAAAGGTCGGTGCTACTATCTCCTGTGCCACTACCGGGAACATAGACACACTCAATCCTTCCAATTGAGGGTGAATGTATCTTGTACGTATTCAATAACATACAGACATCAAGTGAAATTGTTCATAATATATAAATAACCAAAGCACATATAACACAGATAATCATAATGAAAGATAACGAAACATCGTGTGGATCTCGCATGTAAGTGACTATGGCTCTGTATCACTTCGTACCAGCACCAATAGGAAAAATACATAGCAAGATGTGGTACATCATACACAACATATAACTATATATTATTGCATTATCTTGAAACATTTAAATAAAACATTTCTAACAATATGAGCATATGTCAATTTAAATCTTCCTAAAATTTCCAGTGGCATATAAGGTACAATATCTAGGAATTATTGACAATCATCATAACCTACTAATCCAATCTTTTGAACATAAAAACTAATATATTTAATCTATAAAGTACCATCATGAATATAATATTTAAAAGGGTAAATAACATCCTGATATAACATCATAGTATTTCATGTATTGTAACATATTCTTAGTTAGATTAAATAGTATTTAACATCAAGTGTACTTACCTCATTTTAGTTGCAATCCAAAGTTTGAGGCTCTATTACTTCCTTGCAATGACAGAGTTGAAGAGGCACTACATTCTCCTCCCCTAAAACTCAACTTACTCTTGGAAGTCATAAAGGCTAAGATTGAAACATACCACACATTAGTCTTGAAATATCTTTTACCCAATATTAATAATATAGATGTTCGTTAGTTCCAAGCCAAGATATAAAATAATCCTCATTAATATAGTTACGTACAATGAATATGTGTATATCAACATCAACGTAGATCAAGTAATCATGAAGAGTTTAGATATCAATGCCACAAATTTATTTTATTTTTTGACAAGTTTATCATTACTATTTAAGGCTCATCATAGAAATATATTTAAGTTTTCCATATGATCTTCATATAGAATTCATACATACTTTAAAATAATCAATCAAATACATTACTTTTCACTATTTCTCATTTAGCAAGCATGTCAATTCATACAATACCACTCTAATTGCTATCATTTTTCCTCTTTTTGAGAAAAATATATATTTACACTAATCATTTTAAGATCTTTAATCATTTCAAAAGATATTATTTCATGATACAGTTTCAATTCCACAAAATTCATAACATAGTTAGCATCACAACTCATTAAACATGATGATATATGAATATAACAGCATAAAGATTCAATTTATATTATAATATGCAACAATACACATGCATTTACAACAACACAAGGCTCAAAATCAGGCATGTACATGTGCTCTGGGTAAGATCTCATCTGAATCCATATCTCACTTAGTGGCTTGATGGGGATGTGTTACTCACCATATGGTGAAACCTTCCATACAAGACCACATGACTAGTATCCCTTGTTTGGAGTAAGGTGTTTAGCCTTGAAGGGAGAGTCACCACTCTAAGGTAGGTAGTGGTCATGGTCTCATAACAACCTCACATACCTCCATACTATGAGATTTCCCTATCTCTACTTCCTCGTATCGACTCTCCAAGACCGTCTCCATTAGTCTTAGAGAGGAATCACAGTACAACACAAGACCAACTCTCAAAAACAATAATAAGGATAAATAGCTTAGTTGACAAAGTCTACAAATAAAATAAATTAAATCTTCAATTCCAATAATAAAGTAAGAAAATATATGAAAGTACAACAATAAATCAAATGTAACCTCAAGAGCTACATGCAATAAAATTTTCACAATTTGTGGCTAAACCATCATAAATAACATAAAGAATTTTCTGGCCCACACAAGTAAAGATATTAAAAAAAAATCATAAAGTTCACATTGAATCACTATATGACTACATCTAGTCACCCAATGAGGAAGGAGGGAACAATCCTCTAGCTTTCATGATAGCCCTCCATGTATCCAAAAAAAAAACCCTTTAAATCAGATGGCATGGGGTGGCAACCTCGACAGTCTCCTCTGCATCAGGTAGATAGATATAACACATCATCTCACCTAGCATGACCATACACCAAGTGGAAAAATCATAGAATGGTCATATGTCGCATGGCAGTGTACCTCATGGAGAAAACACATGCAGGTCACAACCCGCATATCAATACCTCTCAATAGGTGATTGTCATAGCTAGAGGTATACCTAGCTAGGGTACTCCCATATGCCTATCGGTCCTCAACAATTGAGAAACCATGGGGCCCCCTTTACAAGTATGTAAGTGCCTACCTATCACTCTGCATCAAGTAGGAATAAGATACATATACATACTACGTGCCTACACATATTTAGGTACATGGCATCATGTTCCTGAGCCCAGCTCGCTACCATTGGCAACATGGCATGATCATTAACACTGTGTCAGAACATCAGTGGGTGTGACATCATATCTCATGCATCATGTCGGAACATGTGCAATATGGAATACATCATAGCATGGGACAAAATCTTCTTCCTCATGTTGGATCACAAAAGTGTATATACAAATGCATAAATCATCAGTGATAATCAATTTATATCTATTTTATCTCACATAAAATATTGATATCATCCTCAAGAACTGTGGGGATAAGGGATAACACAAATGAACATTATACTCGGGTTCATCATAGGAGAATCATTAATTATCTTTTCCTCAAGAGGTGGAAGCTAAGGTCACTTCACACCGCCCTTATTTGTATGTCATGATGTCCACTCGAGGAAAAGAAGATATGCTACTATCCCTACACATAATGACTTATCGACAACTTGTAGGTTGGCAGTCAGTAGGGTCAACATATGCAACTAAAATGATGGAATGATTCTTCCATACCCAAATGCAAATATATCCTCCATAGATGGGTAAACATATACTCACCACCTCATGAGCACACAAAGCAAGTGCTCATTATACACAACATACAACATATCATTGGTACAGGATGTTCACATGCACCAAGATTAATTTTCTAAACTAAGAAATAAATTAATATAACATATATTTAATTGCTTCTAAAAACTAAACAACATAAACATCATATATAAAATTCAAGTACTCCCTAATATCCATCAAAATTTTATTACTGGGAAACATTACTCAACATTCATATTTTCTCATTTCATTCCTTCACAATTCATTTGATTCAACATAACACAAATTTGATTATCAATGTTATAATATCTCTACTTCAAGTGGCAACATATCATTTCATGACACATAATTTTCAACATTCATCCATTTACAAACATAAATAAATAATATTTCATTGAAAATGTGATTCCAATACTATATGAAGAAGGTGAATTAGTAACAACACATAATGTCAACACTCATAAATGGAGCACATATTTTTATATTCTAATCAAGTGAAAGATAGTAAATTTATGGATTTTCAGAATTCAAAACTTTGACTTAGAAGAATAGAAAAGAATATAAGTACCAATCATATAATGCATCAACTTTTACCATACGTCTAATATGTTTATCATAAAAAAATATCTTTGTAATTACATATCAAATAATAGGGGAAAAAAATAGAAGAGATAGCCGAAATTCATGTAACCATTAATAAACATGACCTATTCATAACATTATACATGAAAAAATCATATTTAAACAATTAGCATGAATAAAATATATTCAATGTTTACCTCATGCATTAATAAACATGACCTATTCATAACATTAGACATGAAGAAATCACATTTAAACAATTAGCATGAATAAAATATATTCAATGTTTACCTCATGCATCCATTAAATAATATAATTTAAATAATCCAAATTCACACAATATCAATCAACAATTATATGCAATATCAATGCATAGCACATGGAGCAAGTGAACAAAATGACAATTTAAGTATCATATTTCACCTAGTAAAATAATGCACCAAATAGACATATCATGGCTATCTCTAACTTCATCATAAATTCTCACAAGTACACTATGGCATATTCAAGCCCATTTACCACCAAGGACATAAGGAGACAAAAACATCCAACATCAGGAGATTCTTATTGATGTTTCACTTTTCAATTGAGAATACAAGGAAAAAGATCTAACAGACAATCCACTCTATAAATTAGTAATAATGATGGGTCATTCCAACTATCTATCACCATGTTAAGTCATAAAAAAAAAAAAAAATAACCATCATAGGGTATATCATCCACATATCACTAACACCAAACACAATGGGAGCATAACATAGAGGCCCAAGGTATTAACATGTGCTCTTATACCAAAATGTCATGTCCAAAAAGTTGAGCAAAACACACCAATCAAAAATTTTCCAACTAACACTAAAGTTGTCTAATTTAACTAACAGTTATATTTTTTAGTTTAAAGGTGAAGACCTTGAATAGGTTTAAGGAGCATCATGACCAACATTGACCTGGTCAACCTCTCTCTAAGATTAAAGTCACAAATTTAATTTTCTAATTGATTTATTATAGGAACACCAAGATAACAAAACTTGACTAAATGTTACTATATTTTGACTACAGTTGACTAAAATTAACCATCTAGTTATAAACATATTATTTGATTTCAATAAATAATACTAATTAAATTCTCCTTTTATTAATTTCCTAATTAAATATGAATTGATCTAAGATTAAAACAAGCATGAAAATTATATTATAAGATAGACTAATAATATTACAACAATACAACCAACTACAATGATAAATATTAAGAAATATAAGAGGTGCAAGAAACATGACACAGTTACATATCTTCATATGCAAGTGAAAGTCTTACAAAACCTCAAAAATTTATAAACGCACTATTAAGGTTCATGAGATGGTTACACGCGTCCACTAATTTGCTATTATTTAAGTGATTAACAATCAAGGTTCATCCAACTTACTATGTTATTTATTTCATAACAATATTCTTTTTAAACCCAAAGTATAATTTATACCATGATTAGTCATACAGGTTCTCTTACCAATTTATCCACATAGACCACATGGATCTATTTTACTTTTTTTTTACCAAAGTGATCATTAGTCGATCTATTTTGACTTGGGAAGATATATCTCCCAAAAATGGTACTCAAAGATAGAATGATCTAACTTAACACACATGTGGAAATGCTCGTTGTCTAGGAAATGACTAACTAGATGCAACATTCTCTAAATAAAAATAAGAAAAGAAAAATAAACCTCCACATCGAGGAGTGCTGGAAACATGTATATCAAGGACATAGGTATTCAAATACATTAAAAACACATAAAATTCATGTAATTCAACATCTATATCTTCTAACATTTCAGATACATATTCTGATCATCATAAGAATAATAATAACATAAAAAAAACATAAACATTCATCATTAAGAGTAAACATGATCAAAGGTAAATATACTTACATATACAATGCAACAAGAGAAATGACCTCTCAAGTGAAAAGTACTAAAGTTGGAGGAAGTTCGTCTCTATACACTAGTCCCTAGTAGTGATGTAGTTAGCAACTCCTCCCAACCATATGGTACCCGTAGGCCCAACCCCCGTGCTCGTGGAGATAGTAGTTCAGCCATAAACATAAGGCAAACATGTAAACAAGAAGGTGGCTAACACACACGTCAAACAATGCATAACTCATAGGAGAGTACAATGACCCAACACTACATAAAAAAGTATAAATACACCAGAACATGGAGAACACTCAACATGTGGACCAATGTCCAAAGTGCATACCAAGCACATTCATAGAATAACACGATCACTACTCAATACTAAAAAGGTCATCTCATCGTAATGATGAAGCACATCCAAAATTAAAAATACAACAAGGCATAAATTAAAAGGGCTCAAAAATTCATAAATATCATAAGGATTAAATAAACTTAATCGGTCTCAATATCAAAGGTATGCATCCCTCAAAACTCGGCATAAGAGCATAAATCAACTATATCTTGGATGCAGTCTCAACACCCGACATCCACATACCACATGAGAGTTCATTCTCAAGCATGATGTGCACTATCACAAGGGCATGAGCAAAAACAATAACAAAGGTAAAATTACACCGACATAAAAATAAAAAATAAAAACACTCAAAGCAAGAAGATTACATACCACACACTCTATTGGCCACATCGCCAAGAGCAAAGATCTCAAGATGATCTGATAAATAAACATGTGGTATAAATATTTTTACATGTTTCATGACATATCTATTACTCAAATATTAAACAAAAAGCTGAAAATATAAAAATACCAATTTCTCGCAAAATTTGATAAGGTTTCTAAAAATCAGCATTTTAACTTGAAAGGTCACTTTCGGGCCAAAATATAAAATACCTAGAATGTCATATAACCATTCTGATTTTCTCATCATATTTTTTGTAGAAAAGACAACTTATATCAAAATTTAATCCATGCACAATATGATGAATGACGGGTTATGTATAGCACGCAAAACAGTGTGATTCATAAAAAGTTCAAAAATCAAATTTAGATTGAAGCTATAAAATTAAAACACATTGGTCTAAATCTACCCAACAACACACTTTTCAAATAAAATTTTAATTTTAGTTTCACAATAAAGTTCTGTTATTCACATAAATTATCACATTTGCATTTTTATATCACTATTCACATGCAATCTTCAAATGATCATAACTATATGAGAATGAATTCAAATTGAGTCAAGTAAGAAATTTTATTATATAATTCTATCATTCTACAAAATAATATGAATTCAAAACACCCAAATTCCACTTTTTACATTTCTTATATTTTTCAAGTAAAACCATAAACTCCATTAAAATAGCTTAAATTTTCAACTTTCAAAAATTAAAATTCTAAATATACTCTTTGGTTCTAAAAGTGCCTAACACCTCTTTTTTTACATAAAATTCACATTTTCGTTATTTGTAAAAAATTGGGCAGCATAACACTATTTTACTTCATTTCTCCAAAATGCAAGTATACAGAAATTCATACAAACCCAACCGATTGAAAGAAATACATGAAATCGTAGAAAAATATCTATTTTATCCTACTAAACTACTCCAATTTACTTTAGGTAAAAATATGTGCTAAAATAAAAGATATAAAAAGCTTCCCCTCACAGCAAGAGGAGAAATCTAAAATGAAAGGGAAGAAATAAATACGACATGAAAGTAGATGAAAATTTTGGCATAGTGTAGCAATCCTGCCACGATTCCAATGAGCTACTTTGTGCTCAAATCTGGCAAATGGATCACTCCCAACAAAAAAATCCCCAAATTGCTTACAAGAGAGTTTGAACATTTTTGCTCTCCAAAAATAAAAAAGTGCCTAAATGAGTTCTAATTTCTCATTATAGGTCAGTTTTTCCACTTAAAACCAAAAAAGGATAAAACAATAACTTAGATTAAAACAAATTAAAACCTCAAATTCACCCCGAACTCAACTTGGATTAATTTATCCAATTCTTATTAAATGAAATAACACTATGATAAAATTGTCAAAAAATATAAAATAGTTTATAATAATAATTAAAAATAACATTATTAATTAAATTATTTTTAGCGAAAACTACGAGACTCTAATGCACAAACAGACAACTAGTCTTTCATAATATGCAATATGAATTATGGATTTACCAACTTGTAGTAGAGGGAGTAATATAATAATAAATTATGGATACATCATCCAAACAAGGATGATATTGGCTTAGTATGAAAGGTCAGAACTACTATCTCATATGCCACTATCAAGAACATGGACACATACTCAATCTCTACAATTGAGCATGAATGTGTGTGGTACCTATTCAATAACATACAAATATCAAGTGCAATTGTTCATAATATATAAATAACCAAAGCACATATAACATAGATAATCATAATGAAGGATAATGAAACATCATGTGGATCTCGCAAGCAAGTGACTACGGCTCTATATCACTTCGTACCAACATTAATAGGCAAAATTTATAGCAAGATATGGTATATCATACACAACATATAACCATATATTATTGCATTATCTTGAAGCATTTAAATAAATCATTTCTAACAATATGAGCATATGTCAATTTAAATCTTCTTAAAATTTTCAGTGGCATATAAGGTACAATGTCTTAAAATTAGTGACAATCATCATAACCTACTAATCCAATTTTTTGAACGTAAAAACTAATATATTTAATCAATAAAGTACTATTATGAATATACTATTCAAAATGGTAAATAACAACCTGATATAACAACATAGTATTCCATTTATTGCAACATACTCTTAGTTAGATTAAATAATATTTAACATCAAGTATACTTACCTCATTATACTTGTAATCCAAAGTTTGAAGCTCTATTACTTTCTTGCAATGACAGAGCTAAAGAGGCACTACATTCTAATTCAGAATCCTCTAGTATGAACTTGGTATTAAGTCTAGAAATCATAACTCTACACATAGTGATCTTAGGTTCACTATTATCTTCCATATCTTTCTGAGATTCCTTCCACTATAAGGTAGGATGAACCTTAAACTTAGTCTATGATAACCTAACCCTTTGTAGATCCTTAATATCTTCAAGCTTAAAATATTCTTCTAATTCACTCATCCAATCTATTAAATCTTTAGGATGTAATGAACTAGCAAAATGATGAAGGGTCACACCACCCTTACTAACTCATAACCAAAAACATACCAACATGAAGATAAAGAGAAGGCAAAATACTTTACAAAGCATAAATTAATACTTGAAAATAATTACAACTTGAGAGATCTTACATTCCCAAAGCTTATAATCCAAGAGCTTACAATCCAAGAGCTTCTCAAATACAAGATCTTACAACTTGAGAACTTCTTCTCCAATACGAGACTCTACAACTTGAGAGCTTACTACAACTTGAGCACTTATGAATGCTCCTATGCCTTCTTTATATAGGCATTTACCACCCAAGATATTACAACACAACCAATGTGGGATAAAAAATAAATCTAACTACCTTGATAAAAATATTAAATACCCACCCAATTAATATTTAGCACCATCATGTGGGCCAATTACAAAAATTAAATTGTCTTTGTGAGCCAATAAGAAAAATAGAAAGGTGTAACTACCTAGCTACAAATATTAAATGCAAGAACTTTCTAAATTTTTTTAAAATGCCACCTACACACCTTGATAAATGAAATGATTTTTTTTTTCTTTTATTTTATTTTTATCTTTCCCATCTATGCACCTTGGTAAATAGTTTTTTATTTCTTCTTCTTATCTTTTTCTTTTCTTTTCTTTTCTTTTTTTTCTTTTTTCTTTTTTTCCTCCTTTTTTTTTTACTTTTTTTTTACTTTTTTTTTTCCTCTTTTTATTTTGTGATGCAAGATGCTCCTGCATCAGACACCCAAGGTAGAAAAAATTTTGTGAATATAAATTCACAAAATGAAGTAGCCACTGCTGATATATATATATATATATATATATACATACATACATACATACATACATACATACATACATACATACATACATACATACATACATATCTTTTCCAACACCTTTCTAGAACAAGTATTTGTTACCGATATATTTTATTTTTCCTTCTTTTCCAACACCTAGTTGGAACAAGTATATGCTGCTGACAATACTCCTCTGCAATCAACTTTATCCATTTGCAACTCTCATTCTCCTCGAAACTTGTACAATCTAATACATCTATAATAAACTTGTAATGTCATACAAATTTTCTTTTGCATACCAAACATCACTTGCAAGGTCCTCATATAAACCATCATCATTATCTTTCAAATGCATCTCAAAGTTAGCATCCCACGATTCATAAAAATTTACCTCTTTCACATCTTCATCTTTGTTTTCTTCTTTCGTGTCTTCAACAAGGCATGTAACAACTTCCTTCCTTTGACCTCCAACCAAAGTATTCCACTCTTCCTCGACTACTACAATCTTCATTAATAAATCATCTTCATCAACTACAGGTTCATGAATCTTCTCATATTCATGCCCTACCTCTTCTTTTGTATTGCATGCATGATACTCGTATCGCATGCATGATACTCCACTTTATCTTCTTTCTTTTTTGCATCCAAGAATTGTCATCATCTCTTTGAATCGCTCTTCTCTTTTTCAGCTATGCTTCTAATTCAGCCACTTGCTTCTTCAAATCTAATATTGCAACTCTTATCTCTTCTTGATATCTCTCTTTAATTTTCTCAAGTTAAGAATTCTAAGAATCCATCCAATCACAAAAGTCATCTTCTTCTTTCTCATCTCCATACTCGCGTTCTCTTAAGAAAAACTTCACCCAACCCAAGGTCTTGGTGCAAAATGCTTCACGCTCAGTGATCTGTCTACACACTTAGGAACTCCTGGTCTGATACCACTGATGAAGGGCCACACCACCTTTACCAACTCATAACCAAAAATATACCAACATGAAGACAAAAAGAAGGCAAAATACTTTACAAAGCATAAATTAATAATTGAAAATAATTACAACATGAGAGATCTTACAACATGAGTGATGTTACATCCCCAAAGCTTATAATCCAAGAGCTTCTTCTCAAATACAAGATCCTACAACTTGAGAACTTCTTCTCCAATAAGAGACTCTACAACTTGAGAGCTTGCTACAACTTGAGCACTTATGAATGCTCCTATGCCTTATTTATATAGGCATTTACCACCTAAGATATTACAACACAACCAACATGGGATAAAAGATAAATCCAACCATCTTGATACAAATATTAAATACCCATCCAATTAATATTTAGCACCACCATGTGGGCCAATTATAAAAATTAAATTGCCTTTGTGGGCCAATAAGAAAAATAGAAAGGTGTAACTACCTAGTTACAAATATTAAATGCAAGAACTTTCTAAAAATTTCTAAAATGCCACCTACACACCTCGATAAATGAAATATTTTTTTTTTCTTTTATTTTATTTTTATCTTTCCCATCTATGCACCTTGGTAAACAATTTTTTTTTCTTCTTATCTTATCTTTTTTCTTTTCTTTTCTTTTTTCTTTTTTTTCTTTTTTTCCTCTTTTTTTTTCTTATTTTTTTTTCTTCTTTTTTTCTTTTTCCTCTTTTTATTTTGTGCTCCTGCATCACAAAACAAAAAACATCAAATCTATGAATCTTACCCATTTGTGCAATGTGCCCTAGCTCTCAGTAATATTTCTTCATTTGTAGGGATTTTGACCTTATTTGTCTCAAGATCTTCAATAGTTTCTTCATATTCATCTCAAGTTTCAAGGTTCCTTCTAACCCCAATCAAAGTATTTCAAATTTAAGTCATCTCATTTTTTAATTCTTCCATAATTATTTCTAGCCTTCTAGGGTTCATTCTTCTTATAGGCATTCTTGCAAACTTAAGGAATCACTTTCTCAAAATCCTCATCTTCAGTGATCTAATCACTAGTGTTGATTTCCCTAACATGATCAAGAAATATAACCAACACCCACAATATGCATCAAATAATCTATTTGTATAGAAAATCACCAACTTGCCTCTCAACTAATCCTCCAACTCTTCCTGCGGCTCCCTTCATACAATCCTTAGCAATTGTATGTTAGATCTAACTAATCCTATTTTTAAAAATCCTTTTGTCATACCCAATCAGTAATAAATTGTATTCTTGATCACATTCCAAAAGCCACCGAGTAATGTTCAAATCCTTAGTTCTTCCACCCAAAAAAATAAATCCACAACTTCTCAAGCTTGGGAACTCAGATATGCAACCTAAGGAAACACAATTATGCTTTGATACCACTTGACATAGTCAAGGGAGGAGAAATCCCCAATGGAAATGTCCATCCTTGCAACTAAAGGTTACATAGTGAAAAAAAGCAATATTCAACACTAACAAATAAGGAACAATACTCTTCAATTATCATCAAGTTGGCCTACAAATGTAGATTATGAATTTTCAACAAACATGCCTCATTACTAAAGACATAAATCATATTCTCAATCTTCCCTATTAGATATATTGGATATCCTCATTACCAATCTACTATCCCCTATTGGTTCTCAAAACTACAACTTGCAAAAGAGCACCGATTTACAACATTTACTATACAAAATATACAACTCTAGCCAATGAATAGGTATAACCCTGAAGGGTTAATCCCTTTGTTCTTTTGATATTATTAAGATCAAGGAAAGTGTACCTTCAAGTCCTCATGTTTTGCAATAATATTTTAGTAGTTTTTATATTCTCCCACCAAAACATTCATACTATTAACACTCATTACTCCTTCTTACTCTAAAACCTACTCCTATTTACCAAAAATGAAATAAAAGAGGTTCCAAAATAAAACAAGAATTATCATAAGATTAATTACCTTCACCATTGGGTTACAAAGTCTCTATTCATTAAATCCTCATGTGAAACTCTATGAGATAGCTTATACCACCATCAACCATACAGTTCTATTAATGTAATACCTTTTCAATCATCACATATAACAAGTTCAAGAAAAATTAATTCTCGTGGGAGAAAACAAATTGAACAAGAGGAAATAAGACAATAACCTCACTGTGACTTCCTAATTGTCAAGTCTATGTGCATGACATGAAAGTATTTTAACACAATTCTTAAAGATAGTCATTGAATTCATACATGCAATACCACACAAGACCTAAGTTAATTAGTAAAGAAACACACATAATACCATTTGAGAAAAGGATTTGTTTATATATTTCTTAAAATAATTTTCTATACATTTCCCTATTTTCTTTGTCCCATCTTTTTTCTTTCTTTCCTTCCCTATTTATAACATGGTTATAGTTTCCCCTATGTAGGCAGGGGAAGCAACAAGCTTCCAACCAATTACATTTCACAACCTTTCAAAAATATAATCATAATTACAAAGGTTAACATTTAGGGAAAAAAACCTACATATCCTAAGCATTATAATAGCCCAAAAGAAGTCATTATTTAGTGATTTTCAAAAAAGGGAAAAAGTCCCTATGTGCATGTGGTTGAACATTTGTTGGATGTGATCATGGAACCATTTAGGATCAAAAACAAATTCTTCAAAAATAACCCGCAACTCAACCTTTTATTGCTCCTTCTCCAACTTGAACATATCTCTTTGGTATCTGACATAGCTAGTAGAATGATCCCATGTTACAGACATCAGATTGTTCATAACATCTTGTTGGTCCTATTCATCAAAATCTAGATTGGGTTGGAGAAAAGGCTATGGATTCTAATTTGATGACCCCTCACCTACTAGAAGACCCATTTTTTTATCAAAATTAGAAAATGTTTTGTATTGTATGTGATGGATGCCAAGCTCTCCTTTATAAGGAAATCCCAAGTTACTGATTTTGTAATGAATTTATGTCAAAATAATATTTCACACAAGGTAACTGTGCCTTGGAAATGAAAAATAATAAATGATATCACATCACAATTCATACTATGTAACATTTAAATCCTTTTTGATATCTTTTCAAAATTTCCCCTTTAGATTTATGTGCTAACAGACCATTAATAATATTTATTAACCTCTTTTGATAACAAAAGTACACCTGCAATAATCCAAATGGCATGATCAAAATCACATCACCCTAAATCCTTACTGACAATGGTTGTCCATTTCACATCATCTTACTACCCATGATGTGATGTACCAATTACGAAGCAATATCGCTAAAACTCCAAACCAAAGCTATACGAAATAGCAATGTTGTTATTTTTCAAGTCATCGACTATTTAGTTTGCAATATAACGATGTCACTATTTCACAATCCTCAACATAGCACTTCTACAAAATAATGACAAGATAACCTCCGAACTTGTATCATCATGCTTGGTAATGTAACATATAAATATTTTTGAAAATTTCAAAAAATGGTTCCAACACCCCCCTAAACAAGAACTACTACCCTAAATATATACAAGATCACTAGCCACAAGTTGGCCTATCTTATCAACAATCTCCAAGATAAAGGAAACCTATTAAACAACATATATGTCAAGACCTTAGAAATCCATAGTAACACCCCTAAATAGATAGATCATGATATGTGAACATCTAAGGAGGTCAACCACATGTATAAGAACATTAAATGATACACCATTAAGC
Source organism: Chamaecyparis obtusa (assembly GCA_027943335.1). Classification (NCBI taxonomy): domain Eukaryota; kingdom Viridiplantae; phylum Streptophyta; class Pinopsida; order Cupressales; family Cupressaceae; genus Chamaecyparis; species Chamaecyparis obtusa. The sequence goes on along the minus strand of BSBK01000321.1, from coordinate 22,920 downwards.
TTCACATAACATAAATCTCCATCTCAAGCTGAATCTCACCAACCTGGCCATTAGAATAGGAAAGAAATGTAGGACCAATCCTATTATAAGATAATTTCATCTAGAAACATTGGATTGAACTACTAAGCTAGACGTAGGATCTCCACAATGTCTAGATCACATTATAAGGATCACATAAGATAACAAGCCAACTAGAAAAATCACTACCTAAAACACAAAAAACTACACCAATATTACTCCCATACTGAATAGGTAGGAGAGACAAATTTGAAAGTGGGGAGAAAATGTAAATGTGAGAGTCCACTGTGGGATACTATTACTTCTATAATTGTTAGTAAGCTTCATCTAGCCAACTAGGCAATAATAGGTAGATAATATTGTAATTCCTATCCCATATTGAGGCCAATATCACAAGGCTATACTTCCAATGGTTTATATTAATACTAAGCCCTTAACTTTAAAGATTAAAACCCAAAATCTAGTAAAAACCAATCCTACAAGAAAATATAAACTATACCTCACCATCATACCCACAAAGAGAATTCATCACTTCAAAATATGGTCTCTCTAGATGTAAGATAGTTCCTCAATCACCATTTTTAAAAAGGTAAGGATCTCTTCACAAGCTAGCTTCTTATCTATAGATAAGGCACAAGATAGGTATTCTGTCACATACATCTAGGAAAATACCTATATAAGTGTAATAAATCACAATATAAGAGCCAATGGAACCCCAATATTTATAAGAATATATATAAGGAAAAATTCTTAGTGAACAAAATCTATGAGAATCACTCTAAAAAGTATATGGGTTAGCAAAAAAACAAGATAACTATTTCTCTCTCTATGTATCTATTATTAAGAAAAAGAGTAAATCTTATAAAATATTAATGCACTTTATACATAAATAATTGAAAATGACTACATCTTGTAGACTACAATAAGATAGGTTAGATAGTTTCTAGTAATTGTAGGTATTAGATAATCTTGCAATAATATGATTAGATTTGTTAAGTATAGTTTACAATAATAACACTTGTTTTTTCTTTATACAAAGAAATAAATAGTACTCCAAAATGTAAGGAAAAATGACAACTTTTGATTGAAGCATTAAATTCACATGCACTATTACAATGTCATCCTCTTATTTTGTCTCTATACTTATGCAAACATTTATAGATTCTATAGTCACAACACAATACTATGTAATATTGTTCTATGTAACAATTAACATATGATCATGCCTCTTTGTATGTCATTGCATTTTCATATAAGTTGGACTTACACATGTTCTCACATTGTATACACTTGGATTTTTCTAAGAAATTTTAGACTATCTCTATATTCTCAAATACATTAATATGATTAAAACCTCATGTTTATGCTACAATGGACTTATGTTGGATAATTTTTGTCAAAAATTTTGTAATGTAGTAAAAAACACAATTAAGGTAAATGTGTTAAAATAAAGGTCATATTTGCATGCAATAGACATACAAAAATTCCATATTTATAATTCAAGTAAAATTCATCAACCAAAAACCAACTCCGGCAATTTTAACCACTCTAACATATTTTAACTATTTTCACTAAACATCAAGTCCCTTAATATACCTGCACTAGAAAAGGATAAATCTGGGTGGCCACAAAGTTAATAGGTGCATAATTATTACCATTCCTACTTCTCACAATAATTTTATTTTCATGAAAAAAAACCATGGTTGCATAGGTAAAAAAAGATCTTTTTGAAGATGGAAAAATCTCAAGGAATTAAAAATGATTTGCCACATGATGTTATGGATCCATAAAAGGTACATGCACAATGCATTACTATGACATCTACTCAACATTTTATTAGTTTAATTAAGTCCACTAAATATGAAAGTCTCCCAACACATTGATGAGTACAATAGATAATAGAGTTTATGTATTTTGGCACAATATGGATGTGATGTATTATTATCTTATTTTGTTTTTTATAAGATACATAAAGAACTAGGTCTAGAGACCTAAATTTCATAATAGTTGGCATAAATGGTAAGATATAGAAAAAATATCCAAACTCAAAATAAATATAGAATAGGGAATTAGAAAGGAACCTCTCACAGAAATCTAGGTCTAAAAATGAGAGATTATGTGGCTAGGTCACATAGTCTTCAAGGAAATTGAAGTAAATATTATAAATAGATTCTAGATCAAGATGTCACTCTGATCCTCCCTAAAAAAATTGAAAAGGTTTCGAACTATGTGGCTAAGCTATAGTGTCTATCGTTTTCTATTCTTAGTTCTAAATCATTCATCTCAATCTACTCAAGAAGAGAGGAAATGGTGTTAGGTTTTATAGTGTCTTTCCTATGTGAGGTTGTGGGTAGGAATTAACCTTTCCTATAGAAAAATATGTATAAAGAGAGATTTTCCCTAAAGGGAAAAGGCTAAATCTGAATTAATTTTTTTGTATGAAAATAGTTGTACATGTACTATGAATTATCCATGCCTTGAAGTTTTAATTGAAGGTTTATGATGCCAAGGGAGAGTTCAATCATATCTTCACTCATGGAGGAAACATATGAACTTAATCATGGATGTAATTTTGTATTCTTGAATCATTTAAGTCTAGGCCTCCTCCTTTTCAATCCTGAGAATAAATGCTACAAGTAATCATCTTCTTGATGAGAGAAGAATATTGTAAGAATGAGATGTTCAAATCAGAGCGTGACTCTATTTTTTATGCTCAATCCCATTAAACATGTTGATAGTTTAGAAGAAGGAAAATTTTGGGAGTATTTTATTACTCAACTTCTATTGACTAATAAAAAGTTCAAGTTAGGGACCATTTTGGTAGGAATATGGTACCTAGTTTAGAATAATTGAGCATATTTATGGTACCTAGGTTCCTCCTTGTATGTATTATTATAATTAGTGTGGGATGCAGTGAAGGATCCTAATTATATAATCCTATGAATAGTTGTAGAGGTTGGGGAAGTTTCTTCCCATGGAGCAACTTCCCTTCTCTAATGTTTGGGTAAGCTTATTTAAAAACTAGTTAATTTAATTAATTAGGTAGGTAGTTTTACCTATTGGTAAAAACTAACTTACCTACATTTCCCATACTAACTTAACCCAAACAATATTATTAAATAATTTAACTCCACCTATATAGTTTTATTATAATTAATAGAAACTAACTCTTATATAAATATAATATATTTGAGTAGACTTCTCAATGAATTCACTACCCCAATGGTAACTTGGGACCCCTTACAAACCAGAGGTCCCGAGTTCCACTCCCACCCTCTACACTAACAAGACATGAGAGAGAGAGAGAGAGAGTAAATATCAATAATACACTCATAGGAACTGTTATACACTAAGTTTGTGCCTTTGTCTCAAGCTCTCATAGTCTTGATAACCTAGTATAACATGGGAATCATCTCCAGGTTGTGGGACCTATGCTAACTGAGATGAGACCTCCAGGTTCTAGGCTACTTCCTCTTGGATAATCACCTTAATTTTCTTCTTGACAAAAAAGTAAATCTTTTGAGGGAAAAGGATAGAAGGAATGCTTGAAAGGGAAATGACTGAAATCAAACTATCCTACTAGGTGATACATCAAAAATATGGTATGAATTACAATATAAAAGATGAAATCAATGAATATACTTAGGCCTAGGTGATCACAACTCACTGAATAGGTTTTCATAAGTACTTCATAGAAGGGTTTGTAGATAAAAAGAGTTATTCAGGGAAAGAGAGATTCTTTCACAAACAATAACACCCCTTGGAATTAGACAACAATCTATGACCTACAAACAAACATTCACCTCTACAACTAGGTATAGGAATGAGACAAGATAGTTAAGGGGTTGAAGTATACCCACAAAAGCACTCACATCAAATCATCCACAATGATACACAAAATTGCAGAAAGAAAGAGGGATCAAGAATCCTAAGATATCACTGAGAAGCATGTAAATACTAAATTCATTAAGAAATAACTCACACAAGAAGGCATAGGGACATCAAGAATGTCACAAAAACACCTTCAATATTTGAATTATCAATGGGAGGTTACAGAATGTAGAAAACGTAGAGGACAGAAAAAATGTCTCAGATAGCCTTCTAAGAAAAAAAAAAAAAAAAAATTTACAAAATGTGAACTCTGAGCTCTAAAGCTCTCAAAAAACAATATATACATCTCCTCTTGCATGCAAGCAGGAGTAAAAAATCTAATTAGGGTTACATAATTTTTCATATAATAATAAAACCCTAAAATGGTCAAATTCAGCCATAAATGCACATGGAAATATCCTAGCTTAATCAGATATCTATGTTTTCATGTCCATTTCATGTTTATACCTGTAAAAAATCTAATCGCCATGATCCATCTACCTACCTCCAACTCGGTCTCACCATAATTGTTAAAATCTGACATTTTGAGATATTTGAATTTAAAAAATGATAAAACGGTCACAGGTGGCACTAAAATTCCTTATCGATGGTCGGCATTTGAAACTCAATCTCTCTTTAAAACGTGACAGTCAGATCTTCCTTTTTTACCTAGGCTTGGCATTTGACTGCAAAACTAACTCAGCATTTACCTTAGGTTCCAATTTTCCTTCAATTGCAGAATCGTTCAATACTTTAGCTAACCCCGGTTAACTCTGGCGAACAAGAAGATAACCTTTAGTCAGTGATTTGTAGAATACTCTTAACCCTGGGCCCAGAACCACCACCTATCACCTTCCCATTCACCCTTGACTGCTCTATAGGCATACGCCTCGGCAAGTTCTGACATGGTCCCACTAAAAAAATGATTCTAATCCAACGACGGGCGCATGATCTCATGGCCCCCGAATATTCCTTCAGACCATGTGCCAGCCATAGATTTTCATTAGATCAGGACCCTCTGACAAATGGACCCACTACAAAATCCAATCATCACCATGTGGACCAACCAAATTTGAGCACATCAAAAGAGAGGACCCACCTGACAGAGCCCGGAGATAAAGCAAGATCAGTGGTCATCGCATGATCTCCTGTGTCAAAAAGATTCCTTGCAGACATGCACCAGTCGTCGATCCTCATTAGATGTCAGAACCTTTCAAAGTGCTAGAAACCTGGTCCCACTGAAAATCTTAACCCTAGAGGTTTTAGTGAACACGCGACCAAAAGAAACTCGCTCAGTCGCTGAATAGAAATCTTAACCTCGGTTAAGTCTAGAGAATACACAGACAAGGCATTTCATAGAATCATTAAGTTTAAAGTCCAACCTGGGGTTCAGTTAGAGAATGCCTGACTGAAAGGCAATCCACGGAGTTTCTGAATACTTTAGGGCACCGCCATTTTATCTCGCAACTAGGAGAAACACTACAGTCACTAGTTCACCGAGAGAAAAAGGTAACTGCTAGAGAACTTAGAGAACTGGCAACTAAAAGGAAATATTACGCACATGGGTTTTGAAGACACTTAAGTTGCTAATAAAGTAACATGAAAATAGAATGAAGGCTAGGGTTTTCTAACACAATGGCTAGTTTTATGAATATTTTAAGGGTTTTGCACCTAGCTAGAGACCTAGAAATAGTTGCAGAGACCAAGGGGAAATAGATAAATCCGTGAAATTTTTCTGAGTGCTTGGGAGGATAAAAATACAAACCCTGGGATAGATTTTAGCCAAATTTGTATGCACATGAAAATTAGGGTAACATGAACATAACTACAAGCACATCAATAACTAAATATATACATGTATTCATATACGTGTGCACCCATATATGCATACTTTGTATATATGATTAACACATAGAGAGAGAAAATAATATTGTAATCCTACATATCTCATAACCATATAAATGAGATCAACATCAAAGGATATATAAAATAAGGAACTCAAAACCACCCAAAATCAAATCAAGGGACTAGACAAAGTAATCAAAACCATAGGGTTTTCCATGTGTGAAGTCTAGCCCATCTCTGAACAACAACAACTAGTTTGAGGATTTTAAGGCATGCTCATACCTATGTATCTAGGTGGAGTCGATGCCTAGTACCTGCACACACCTGCATCACCAAGCAACAAAAGAAATACATATACATATCTATATACAAATAATGAAAGACAAGGAAGGAGGAGTGTGACATCGTGTAGATCTCCACAAGGAGTGACTATGAATGCCTCCCCTCATCCAGAAACCACACCAAGTAGGATACATAGATATCATAAGATGAGTTAGCAGGGTTAAAGACCAATAATCATAATCATGAATTTACGCAAAAAGTATGAATCATTACTTAGCAAGATAGCTCTTATAATAGACCACAAGAAATAAACCAAATCATATATACATAAGCATAAAAGATAATGGTCCTTGGCATATTATTTGAGGGAAGAATTATAATCTTCAAGTCTGAAACCATATCTAAATATAGTAAAGTAAGAAAGAAACATAAAGTCCACAAATTCTAGAATGTCATAATCCTATCCAACTTCAATATAACAAGAAAAACTACTACAGAGGGTACTAAAAGTACAAGCGTTAAGGGTTAGGTCATAATACATAACATAAGTAGGGCTAGTCTCATAGAGACAGTCATGTTCATTCATGTAATCATCGAATGATAGTCATGTCAATCATAGTCATAATCAAATAATCAAACCATTAAAGAGATGTAGAAACCATAGCATTTGTTTATCAATTAAAGTTTAAGTACCCACCTATCAATATTGGCCCTAATTTATCCAAGAGATCATAACCATTGATAAATATTTTCTCATACAAATCTATTAGGTGTCTCCATCTCGTCAATACCACATGCAATCATAACAAGAGATGAGTACACATGCAATAATATACCAAAAACATTTATCACTACCTAGATGAAAATAAAAGTATTATATTTAAGAATGAATTTTTTATTCAACCTTCAAGAATAAATCTACTCTTATCCAAGCATCTAAGTCTTTGAAACATTTCCCTAACTTCCAAAGGGATATCAAACATGTTAGGGTTGGACGGGTGTTACATAATCTTATAGTGTCATAATTTTTTATGATAACAACATTATTATTTATTTTTTCTTTCTTAGTGTGGTTTCCACTAGATCATTTTAAGATCATTTTTTCTATGCTACCATAAAACATCACCAATGTGCTTACACTTAAATTATCTTCATGTAAAAAAATTGAGGGTAGATCTGATGTGGAGGACCTCATTACTTATCCCTCATATTCAAATGCCTTTTTTCAAGTGGGCTAGAGAACCTCGCACCCTAGTCTTGACAAATGGGTTCCAAATTAAATTATTTGGTGACTATAGTCTTTCATCATTTATGATCAAGTCTTGAAATTTATATTTGATTTTTATGTTTTGGTCTATAATTGAAATTAAGGTATTGATTATTACATGAAGAGCATATTTTATCATTCATAAGGTCCATATTTATCTCTAGGAATCATTATTATGTGTTTGAAGCATAGTGGTGATGTGTCAGATCATTGTGATATGATGAGTTGGCATTTACATGATTATGATGATAATATTTCTTAAAGTTGTGCAAGTACATTGGAGAGTGTGATATGATTTGATTGTTCTTTGTCAAATCATTTATATTGTCAATCTAGAGGCTAACATGTAGTTTCTATTGTAATTATTAGTTTGGATTACTTTTTAGGGTTTCACAAATGAGAAGGAATTAATTTTAATGTTGTATTTGGGTCTTAGCCAACCTAATTAGTAAAAAGTAGATATATCATTTCTAATGTATTATGATGTGTGCACGATAGAGTGAAAGTGTGAGAGGAAAAGATCTATGTGTGGTGTTGATGTTGTCATTGCAGTTGTTTATGGTGATTAGAGGTATTATTAAAGAAGTGAAGAAGTGTTTCAGAGAAGACCATTAATTAAGGATTACACAAGGATCTACCATGAAATGACTACAACTATCAAATAATTATTTACTTCTTGATTCTAGCAATTTGACACGAGAAATTGATTAACTAGGTCACTCCTAACAAGCTGAGTAGGATCCTAATAGGTCTGATTACTAGATCCTCTAACAAGGTGACTTCTTAACTAGAGTTCTAAATCCTCTAGCGAGGTGACCCTACTAAGTCTTTTTTGTAAGCTCCTAATAGGGTTGAACACTCTTAACTGGGTGAACTCTTAACTAGGTGGATGTAATTTTCCTAACAGGGAATCTTATTGTTGTAATAGTGAGGAATTTTTGGTACTAATTCTCACACATGGGTTTTTCCTCTAACATGTGTTTCCACAAGAAAATATATGTGTCAAAGTGTTGTATTCTTTTGATGTTTATTTTACTTTGTTATTATTTATCTTTTTCTACTACATGCTATATCTTGTGGAAGTTGGTGGTAAATATATTTAGTATTTTGGCTACACTGAATCAAACCACCCCCTCTCAGAGTCTTCAAATATTAATAGTTTCTAGCAATGACAACACCACAACATCCACTACATGTTCATTTGCATCATATGACAACAAAATCAACATGATCTTCAATATTATTGTATAACTTAGCAATATGTGGACTATAATGTTACATATGTAGAAAACCATACCATACTTGCAAAACCTTGCAATATGTCATGTTGTGTTACATTTATAGAAAATTAGACCATCCTCTTTTATTTTTTTAGTTTCATTATTCTTGACATTGATATTTATAGTACATTCAACTTTTATGTGTTCATATCCATTACAACCATAGTGGTATCCATTAAAGTTCTTGACATCTTTGTCCTCATTTATTTTGCTTCAATTTACTTTAAAGTTCAATGTTGAATGGCCTTATGCCCTAACTTAGTATATTGACAACATATTCCATTGAAAGAAAAATTCCTTTTCAAACTCTTACACTCATTAACTATGTTGCCTACAATTTTTCAATAAAAATATCTATACCATCAAAAGGAGAGTACCTCAAAAGAATAGAAGGACATCTCTAATTCTTCATCTTGTTTCTATCCTTTTCCTGCACTAAATTCTTTTTCTTCTTCTTTGTCTTGTAGTTGACTAACTCCTTATCTACTTCCTATTAACCATATTCCAAGTTTCATCTTCAACCTACTTTTGATCGTCCATATCCTTCTTACCTTCTACCATTTGTTTCTGATTTACCATGTTCTTTTTTCATCCACTTTATTCTTGTCTATCATAATCCAATCAACTTCCTTTTTTTTTTCTTCTTTTTTATTCTATTATACTATTTAATTTTGGTCTACCATGTTATTATTGTCCTCTTGTTTCTTCTAGTATACCATAAACCATACAACCTCCATCGAATCTCCTAATTCAACCTTTGATAGATTGGATTTCTAATTATCTTGATTAAGTTCCATTTCTACTTCATCTCCCTATATAACATTATATTGAGTTAGAAAACATAGATTCTCACATTTTTCTTTAATATAATAAATATTTCTAGAAGTCCTAAAACCTTCTGCAATCTATTTACCAAACTATTTCTTTTTTTAAATACATTCATCATTTTTTAACATAACTTCATAAACTTTCTTAAACATTTCACTAACACTCAAATAATTATGTTTCAACTCTTTACATAATAAACATCATCATTTCTATTCTTACCGCCATTTGAAATGATTCTTATGCCTTTGATTTTAGAACTTCCTTCTCCTAAAAATTTTAATGCTCCACCATCATATTCTTTCAACTTGATAAACCTTTTGTTTTCTCCTATCATATTATTTGAACATTTAGAATCTATAAGCCAAGCATCTCCAACAAATTTTTCATACAAAGAAATCTACTCCCTTTTTTGAGAAATATCTAAAAATAGATGTTCCTCAATTGTTTCATTAGTATGCTCATCTTTAAAAAATATTCTTCCATGGAACATTTAAGCTCTTTTTATTTCTATATTTATAGGTTACCTTCATTCTAAAATCACTTTTCTTTCTATTTCATTTTCTATCCTCATCTTTTTATTCACTATGATAATCCTTATTCTTGCATTCATTAGAAAAATGTCCTATCCTTCCACAATTTAATAATTTAAGAGATAACTTACCTTTAGATATACTAGTACCTTATTTAAACCATCTTTAAAGATACACTTTAGCATCCTCCAACATCTTGCATGTCTCTAGTTCAATATCTTTAATAGCTTTAAAAATAGTCTCTCTCTTTTCTCTTTCTACTTCTAAAATCTCAAATGCAAAAAGTGAACCAATAAGTGTTACAAATAGTGGTTTTCATTGTACCAAATGATCAACCTATTAATTCTTGATACAACCACTAGAATTATAGAAGACATAGGAGGTTGTTAAACCATTTCACAAACCACCACAGCACTATCAATGCCAAGGAGACTAAGGGTGCAATTTTTCTTCCTCGCCATTATAACAATCCCACACCCTAGCACAAGTGTGGAGTTAGAACTTGTGACCACTGATGTTCTAGAAATTACAAGGAGACCAAGGGCACAATCAGTCTTGCTCACCATTGTAACAATAAGATAATCAATTGAGTATTAACTTAGACCATTTCTTTCCCTTATTGAACATTTCATTGGTATGAACTCCTTTTGTAAGGTTAGTGAGATCTTGAATATAACATTAATTTATTTTATATATCTGTCTGCATCTCTACTTCCATAAAAAAAAAAAAAATAACTTTGTAAATGCATCTTTCAACACTCGCATCTTCTACTTTTCTCAAGACTTCATACTTATGTATGAGATTAATTAGTCTTTCTTTATTTTTCTTAATATCTTCTCCATTCACTAGGACCAAATTATCCTAGATATCTTTTACACATTTCAAGTCTTTCACCTTTTCAAAAGTTTTCACATAAACTACTAAAGAAGATTTATCTTTCTTTCACATTTTCTACTTTCTATCTTTCTTCTTGAGTAGTCAAAGGTATTCCATAAGGAGGATAAAAACCAGTTTGAATCACATTCTAAATGTCATTAATATTTTTATATATGCTCCATCTTCTCCTTCTAATAGGAAAAAATCATTCCATTAAATAGAAAAGTTTGAAAGTGTAAATTGTGCACCATCCTAAATCTTCCTCAAGCAGTTAAGACTCTTTGAGAGGAACCTTACTCTGATACCAATTGATAAAAAAACTTTAGATACTAGAAGGGGGTGAATTAGTATAAAACAAAACTGCAACAACTACCTTCCATAATCAAAACAAAAAATAGCATGCAAGTAAAGAACATAACAAACAACACATGAACACCAAGATTTATACATGGAAAAATCATACGGGAAGAAACCACACTATGATATTCCACAAACATAATTTACTAAATTATATAAGCTGATCATAGGATCTTACTTCTCCATACTAGCGACTAGAGGGTCACTACTAATACAAAAATGAATACAAATAATAAGGTTACTACCTTACACTATAAATAGGATCTCATTTCTATGGACTTGTATACAAGGGCTCACTACCAAAGTAGAAAGATATAGAAACATAGTTGTGTAACCAAGAATCACTATCTTAAAGTACATGCTAATCTCCATAGTAGATAAAGATAGATTCTACTAATAATGCAACTGATGTGTAAAATACTATCCACCTTAGCATAAAACTTTTACTGTCTTTCCTTCTTTTTCACTAACTCTACTCTATTGATTCTTAAACATCACTGGTTGATACACTTTTCTTTCTTTACACCTTACACTTACATTGTTCAAAAGTACCATAAATCCCCGTATACATGAGATCATTGGATATTACAACAATGTTTGCTAAGCCAAAATATATTTACAAGTAAGTTTCATGTCTTCCAAGGAAATGGAAAATTACAAATAAGTCATATTAAAAAATCATCTAGTTGAAGGACACAAATGGAATAGATATAAACATTCAATACATAGGTCCCATATATGATAAACTCATCTGGATAAGAGATGACAAAAAAGTACAAGACCCAAACCTAAATATGATACTGGAACAATCAATAAATATAACACCCAAACATAAATTTGAAAGAATAATCCATTCTAAGAGAAAGAAGGATCAATAACATGCCACACATTACCTAATGATATATCTATAATAACCAGAACAACTACCAATGATAATTCAATGTGTAGAGACAAATTGTCCACTTACTATTTGTAAATGACCTCCACATGCTATAGAAATATCCGCATACCACATTAGAATCCATTTCAACATTCTATGTCTAAATCCATGTAAACATTCCATGTCATAAATTTCCACAATATATTTCTAGATCATAACAAAAATTGACAAGAACTACAATACTAGATGACATAGTTTTCAAAACAATAGGAACACATTCTAGAATACTAGAGAACACCACAACTAAGACCAAAACCTAAATCCAACTGTGTGATTATTATCACAAATTCAGCCCTAATTTATAGGAAAAAACACTTTAGAAAGTATAAATAACTGCAACTATAAAATTAATATATGATGTGAACATAATACCACTTCTATTGAACCATAGGCATCTAAACCATATAAAATTTTGGATATAAGAGTACAACACTGAGGGACTGTTAAATACCATCTTCTCATGATTGAATAGGATAAAGACCTTTATTCTGAAACCATACACCTTCACATGATCACAAGATACCATTCTAAAACTATACCTACCTATCTTTCACTTCACTGTAGTACTACACTAAATACATACTTGTCTTCCATTACAATGGAGGCTCATTATACAAACCAATAAGTCCAAGTATAGTATACTATAGACCATAATATTGAGAAAACACAAACTCTTTTGACACAGTGTGTAAACTCCTCCAGACTACAATGTTGAGAAAACACAAAGTCCTTTGGAACACTACACAAAGCCCTCTAAAATACAATGCTTGAAAAAAAAGTGCAACAACTACAATACCACCAAGATAAGATATTGGTGATAGATCAGGGAATCAAAAGACAACCATAATCAAGAATCAATGGTGCATGATGCAAATAATGATTACAAACATAAATGTTCTTTTAAGAGAAATGTCTATTGAGGGAGAACATAGAAACTATTAGGAAACTAGCCTATAAATTTATATAAGACATCTTATTCCTTTAGAGATACTATTATAAGTTTCTAAGGATATCATTAAAGATAAAACTTAATCTAAACCACAAAAACTTTGTATACTACCATCTTGCAAGTGGAATTAATAGAAGTTGAAAGAGATGCAATGGTTTTCTAAGGATGTAGGGGCAATTGAGAAAGATTTGACTCATTTTGGAGGTATTTATGATAGAATAAGAAGATTATCCAAGTATATAGGGGTAGGTGTTGAAAATATTTAAAGTGATTCATGAGTTAGTTGGACCCTTAGAGATAATTTAGGAGATTGGAGGCCAAAGAGAATATTTAGGAGAACTTCCATCAATTAAATCAAGAGGATCTTAATGGAGATTGCTGAGTCAAGAAAATTTCAATATGATTTAGAACAACAAAGAGGGGGGGTGAATCAGTTGTTCTCAGGTCCTGATGTATAAAACAAAATTACAAAATTTTCCTTAAATCAGATCCAATAACCAAAACAAACTCGATCATCACTGATTCAATAATAGAAACATATAACAATGCAGTCCACTACCTAGCTATAACTTAACTTGTAAAACACAAAAATGTTCAAACCAAAACATTCACACAAGTATTAATACCAGGATTTATAGTGGAAACCCAATGTGGGAAAAACCACTTTGTAACATGCTACTATTAGTTTCACTCTTCTGAAGTGAGCTTAGTTAAAAGCCAAACCTGTGAAAGGTTACAATACACACTATCAAGTGTGACCCAGTTAAAGGATTTCAATCACCCTATTAAAAGTGAGCCTAGTCATAGGACTTACATACACTCCATTAGAATGCAACCTTGTTCAAAGGATTTAACATATGATTGTTAGGTCAACCTCTGTTAAAAGGATTTTGAATATTACAATGGTTAGAAAGTAGCAGCAATATTTATCTAAAAAATATACAACTCACTTTGCCAATATCAGATCATATTCTATACACTAATATTGGTTTACTAACTTTGAAACTTTTCCATCTCCATCTCTGATCTACTCAGAACTTTTCTTCAAGCAACCACCATAATTCTCCTTCAGCCTTTTCTTCTTATATAGTCAATAAAACTTTACTGATCTTCTAGCATTCTCTGTTCACTCATGCACTTGCATATCCAAATGCTTAGGTTCCCTTTATACTTTCCTCAATTAGGTTAACTCATCTTATGCCACTCAATCTCATTCGTAGATCTTAGGGTTAGGTCAAATTAATTGAATCTACCCACTTCATGTTCTTCAGCTCCTTTTCTAGAATCATCTCAAATCTCTTAAATATTTACAATAAAATGTTTTACAATGCATTTAATGATTTCAAAAAATCAATAAATAAAGTCAAACACATTTTACATAATCCAAGAATTCAACAATGTTGGCTCCAAAACTAAATTATCTTCAAATATAAAAATGTTGATGCTCAGTCAATACTATGATCAACTACTTGGTCTTCATGTAGAAATCTTGGTCATTACTAAAAATGTTTCCTCAGCTTATACTATCTTCCTCAGTAATTAACTATTGTTCAGTCGATACTAGAATTTTTCTTAGCATACACTGACTCAGTCAACACTAACATTACTCATCTTAAACATGATTTCTCCATTCTTTGCTTGGTCAAGCCTACCAGTTTAGTCTTCAGTCTTACTAAGATAAATAATACATTGTCTCATCTTTGTATAACATAGTCAAGTACACTTTTTAATATCAAGATAACTCAACCTTTCCCTAGGTGCTATTGTTACCAACCTTTCCTATCCCCTTAGAAACACTCAAATAGATATAGTACTTTCCTAAGTAGAAATAGTCTTACCAGTTAAGGTTTGACATCAATGACAATACAACAATTGTTTCAATTGTAGTTTCCAACAATCTCCCTCTTTGGCATTGATGGAAACACCATATGATATCACCTGAATAACACATGGATTACCAACCAATCCAAAAACTTATCTGTTCATCAGATAATTATTTATAATATCCTTAGCTTCATTTGTATGTAGAATCTTATAAGCCTCACTCTTGTGACCGTCAGAAGTATTCACATCTCCCTCTATCTCGATCCTTCATTTCAGTTCATCACCCTTACTTTTCATTGTATTGTGTTATCATATCAATTCATCTCCCTCTTTGACAAAAATGCCAAAGTAGCAACTAAAACATACATCCATCAGATGTAGATAATATCTGTGCAGCTCAGTGTTTCTCCCTCTTTCATCTTGCTTATGACTGATTCCTTGTCTTTTCTCCTTTTCACAACTCTAGGCCAGCCCTAAAGTGTGACAATCTTCTGCATCAATTTTTCAAATATTTTGTTGTAGCATATTTGATGTAGTGCTCCTAGCTTGTCTAGGTAGCCTCAGTTAGGGGAAGGACCCCTAATTGACTTCTCAAATAGTCATGAGCTTCTTTGGGTAAAGCTTTAGTGAATATGTCTACTAATTGTTCTTTTGTATTCACATATTCCATTTGGACTTCTTTTATCTTGTACTAATTCTCTCAAGTAGTGATACTTGATTGCTATGTGCTTGGTCTTAGTGTGCATCACTAGATTCTTAGAAATATTGATATCACTTGTGTTGTCACAGAAGATAACAATAGGTTCAGTGATTTCTTATTTCATGCCTATCAACAATTATTTTATCCATACCAAATTTGAATAGTTTACTGCAACAACAACATACTTGGCCTTAGCGGTAAATTGGGAAATGAAATTTTGATTCTTTCTCATCTAGGAGACTAATCTCTATCCAAGAAAGAAAGCTCCACCACTAGTACTCTTCCTATCATCTACATTTCCTACCCAATCAAAATCTGTATAAACTCTAAGTTCAAATTTGTCATCCTTATAATATAGACCATAGTCAACAGTTCCTTTCAAGTATCTCATAATTCTTTTCATAGCCATCATGTGTGTTTCCTTAGGATTGGCAGAGAATCTTGCCACAATCCCAAAAGCTAGTGCAATATCTAGTCTACTATGTACAACATACTGCAATTCTCCAATCATGGATCTGTACAAAGTCTGACTCACTTATGTAGCATCATCATTCTTAGATAAATTTTGTCTAGTAACCATAGGAGTACTCACTAGTTTAGCATCTTCCATCCTAAAAATTTTTAGTATTTCATTAACATACTTAGACTATGTAATGAAAATTTCATTCTTCCTTTGATATACTTGTAAACTAACAAAGAACTTGATCTCACCAAACATGCTCATTTCAAATTCAGTTTGCATTTCATTTGAAAATCTTTTACACAATGCATCTTGTCCACGAAAAATAATGTCATCCACAAAATTTTTTGCCAACATGATACCTTTACCTTCTTCATCTTTCATGTATAGATTGCTTGTGTCATTTGTTCTTGAAAACCCAGTCTGTATCAAGTAGTTGTGCAACCTCTCATACCATGCTCTAGGAGCTTGTTTCAATCCATATAGTGCTTTGTTTAGTTTGCAAACCATGTGTCTTCTGTTTGGATCAATAAAACCTTTTGGTTGTTCTATGTAAACTTCTTCTTCTAGTATACCACTCAAAAATGCAAACTTGACATCCATTTGATATTCCTTGAAATCTTTATAAGTAGCATATGCAAGAAGAGTTCTTACTCCTTCTAATCTAGCTATAGGGGCAAATGTCTCCCCATAATCTATTCCTTCTTCTTGTGCATAGCCTTTACATACTAGCCTAGCTTTATTCCTAGTTATTTCACCATTTTCATTCATCTTATTCTGAAACACCCACTTTGTTCCTATAACATTTTTGTTTTCAGGTCTCAGGACCAGAGTCCAAGTATCATTCTTTTCAATCTGGTCAATCTATTCATTCATTACTTGTATCTAGTCTTCATTCTCTAATGCCTCTCTAGTTGACTTGGGATCAAATTCACACAGTAGGCATGTTGGATCCTTAGTCTTACTTCTGGTCTAAATTCTAGTATTTTTGTCTCCAATTAGCTATTCAGGCTTGTGATGTCTTCTTACATATTTTTCCAAAGCAGGTTCAGCTCCTTTCTCCTCTATTTCATCAAGTTCTCCAACAAGATTGTTAGATTCAACTTCTGAATGCCCGACAACCTTTTCCTAATACTCAGCAACATTCTCTTATAGCTTGGCATGTTCTTGTTCTCTTTCAGCACTATTTTCCTTATGCTCAGTAGCATTTGTTTGTTGCTCAGCATTGCTTACCCAAGACTCAACATCAGGTGCAAGTCTATTACTTGCCTCTTCTTCTTCCTCAATGTACACAAAAGATCTATAATCTTCTAGTTCTCTAAGTTTGTTTTCAGCTTCATTTCTTTCTGCATACTCATCAATTTTGACATTCACACTTTCCACAATTTTGTTAGTGTTAGAGTTCAAACACTTATAAGCTTTACTTTTTTTGGAATATCCTAGGAATATGCCTTCATCACTCTTAGCATCAAACTTTCCATTCCTAGTGTCTTTTAATATATAGAACTTATTTCCAAAGATTCTAAAATATTTAACACTCGGTGCATGCCCATGCCATAATTCACAGGGTGTCAGAATTGTACCTTTCTTGATTTGTACCCAGTTAAGAGTGTAGACAACAATGCTTATAGCTTCTTTCCAATATTTTGTGCCACATTCTTTTTAATCAACAATGTCCTTGCACAATCCAAGATAGATCTATTTCTTCTTTCTGCTATACCATTCTGTGGAGGTGTTCTAGGTGCAAACATCTATCTTTTAATTCCTCTATCATTGCAAAATAGATTAAATTCATTTCATATAAATTCTCCACCTTGGTCAGATCTAAGACATTTTAGGTTTCTACCTATCTCCTTTTCAACCTTAGCCAAATACCACTTAAAGAATTGAAAAGCTTCAGATTTTTCTTTTAGAAACATTACATGCATCATCCTAGTATGATCATCAACAAATAAGATAAAGTATCTAGCACCACAGTAACTTTGTACACCCATAGGTCCACAAAGGTCAGTATGAACCAAATCTAAAGTGTTTTTAGAAGTAAAGGATTTTCTCTTAAAACTTGACTTTGTCATTTTTCCTAACT
This sequence comes from Chamaecyparis obtusa, assembly GCA_027943335.1. Classification (NCBI taxonomy): domain Eukaryota; kingdom Viridiplantae; phylum Streptophyta; class Pinopsida; order Cupressales; family Cupressaceae; genus Chamaecyparis; species Chamaecyparis obtusa. The sequence goes on along the minus strand of BSBK01000321.1, from coordinate 4,807 downwards.
ACCATTCCTTGCACATCACATTCTCAAGTTTCTTCAATCTAGGTAGACCTCTTACCTTTTTCTTCTTACTTATCTCTACCAAATTGTCAAAGTTAACATGACATAGTCTTTTATGCCATAACCAAATATCATCAAATTGTGCAATTAAACATGTTTCTTCAGATAGATCAAGATAGAACAAATTACCTCTAGTCTGATCTCCACTTCCAATTAGTTCTCTAGTAGTATCAAATATTTTAGCTTGCTTGTGATGAAATTCCACTTGGTAACCAGTTTTGTTAAGCTGAGCAACACTTAACAAATTATAACTAAGACCTTCAACCCAATATGTATTTTCACAAGATATCTTATCAGTTAGTTTAATCAAACCTTTTCCTCTAACAGGACATGGTGCATCATTAGCAAATTTTAGACTTTTACCTTTGTAATGATGTAAGGTCTCAAACTTATTTTTGTCACCAGTCATGTGATGTGAACAACCACTGTCAATAATCCATTTATCATTCTTGTTCACATACAATATAAATGTAGTTTTGTCATCCTCATCAGATTCATCTTTCATTGCAACATAGACTACCTCAATTTAAAAATCATCACTATCAATGTTAGTTTCTTTTTTAGCAATGTAACAAGATTTCTTACCTTTTCCTTTGTAGTCTTTGTTCCATCAGTAGCTTCTGTCATCTCTTCTATCTTTATGTTTTCTTTTTCTTTCATCATCTTTATCCTTCCTATCAGGACATCTAGTAGCTATATGACCAAATTTATTACATGCAAAACATATAATAGGGAGTTTACCTTTATACGTTCCTTTTCCTCTTCTCAGTCTTCTAGCCATAAGAGCCTCTAGATCTTCAAGTTCTTCATCAAAAGTGTCACTATCACTGTTAATTTCACTTTCACTTTCACTTTCACTGATGTATCTTTCTTTTTCTTTCTTTGGCTTGTTTAGAACTAGATGTGACTTGAAAGAAGATTCAACATTACCAATGCTTCCAACAATGAAATTATCATAGTTAGAGAGTTCAAAAGCAGACAGATTACCAACCAAACTTTCCAAAGTAAGCACATTAGCAAAGTTGCATCTAGATTCTTGAATAGCTGAGATCTTAATAGCATATATAGGATGTAGGGTTCTTAGTACTTTCCCAATTATAGTTTCATCATCAATAGCCCCATTTTCTCCTCTAATAGCATTCACAACTTCTTTTATTCTACCACAATATTGTGCAATGTTTTCACCTTCTTGCATTCTCATTTCATCAAACTTACCTCTAAGACTCTCGGCCTTTGCTTTCAGTACATTCAAGTCACCACCATAGATTCTTGCAAGAGTGTCCCACATATCCTTAGTAGTTTTGCAATCCTTAATGTCCTCAAATTCTGGATAGCTTAGGGTAGATGCAATTTCTAGCATTGCCTAACTATGTTCTTGCTTAGCTCTCATTTCTTCGGCAATCAAAGGTGCGACAGGTGAGACATAGCCATTCTCAATGTAGTACTTTTCAAAGTCACCAATACCAGCCAGATGCAGCTTCATCAAGCTTTTCCATGTAGGGAAGTTTTCCTTATTCAGCTTTGGTACCTCCTTCTTATACATCCTGATCATTTTCTTCAAGCCCCTTTAAACTTGATTTTTGTCAACACTAATAATAAGCAACAAATCTCTAATACCAATTGTTAATATGATTTAGAACAACAAAGAGGGGAGGGGGGTTGAATCAGTTGTTCTCAAGTCCTGATCTATAAAACAAACTTACAAACTTTTCCTTAAATCAGATCCAATAACCAAAACAAACTCGGTCATCACTGATTCAATAATAGAAACATATAACAATATAGTCCACTACCCAGCTATAACTTAACTTGTAAAACATAGAAATTTTCAAACCAAAACATTCATAGAAGTATTAACACCAGGATTTATAGTGGAAACCCAATGTGGGAAAAACCACTTTATAACATGCTACTATTATTTTTACTCTTCTGAATTGAGCTCGGTTAAAAGCCAACTCTGTCAAAGGTTACAATACACACTATCAGGTGTGACCCAGTTAAAGGATTTCAATCACCCTGTTAAAATTGAGCCTAGTCATAGGACTTACACACACTCCATTAGAATGCAACCTTGTTTAAAGGATTTAACATATGACTATTAGGTCAACCTCTATTAAAAGGATTTTGACTATTACAATGGTTAGAAAGTAGCAACAATATTTATCTGATAAATATACAACTCACTTTGCAAATATCAGATCTGATTTCGTACACTAATGATGGTTTACTAACTTTGAAACTTTGCCATCTCCATCTGATCTACTCAAAAAATTTCTTCAATCAACCACTACAATTCTCCTTGATCCTTTTCTGCTTATACAGTCAATAAAATTTTACTGATTTTCTAGCATTCTCTGTTCACCCCATGCACTTGCATATCCAAATGCTCAGGTTCCCTTTATACTTTCCTCAATTAGGTTAACTCATCTTATGCCACTCAATCTCATACATAGATCTTAGGGTTAGGTCAAATTAATTGAATCTACCCACTTCATGTTCTTCAGCTCCTTTTCTAGAATCATCTCAAATCTCTTAAAAATTTACAATAAAACATTTTGCAGTGCATTTAATAATTTCAAACAATCAATAAATAAAGTCAACATGTTTTACATAATCCAAGAATTCAACAATGTTGGCTCCAAAACTAAATTCTCTTCAAATATAAAAATGCGGATGTTCGGTCAATACTATGATCAACTACTCCATCTTCATGTAGAAATCTTGGTCATTACTAAAAATCTTTCCTTGGCTTATACTGTCTTCCTCAGCAATTAACTGTTGTTCGGTTGACACTAGAATTTTGCTTGGCATACACTGACTCGGTCGACACTAACATTACTCAGCTTAAACATGATTTCTCGATTCTTTTCTCGGTCAAGCCTACTAGTTTAGTCTTTAGTCTTACTAAGATAAACAATACATTTTCTCATCATTGTACAACATAGTCAAGTACTCTTTGTAATATCAAGATAACTCAACCTTTCCCTAGGTGCTATTGTTACCAACCTTGCCTATCCCCTTATCAACACTCAAATAGATATAGTACTTTCCTATGTAGCAATAGTCTTACCAGTTAAGGTTTGACATCAATGACAATACAACAATTGTTTCAATTGCAGTTTGCAATAGCAAAGTCATTAAACAATTTTATCATCTCCTAATCTTTCTATTCTTTTTGGTTGTAAGGCCATATAGCATGTTGGTTCTTTCTTTTTTAGGGAGTTCTTTCTTTATTTCTATTACATAGTGTAATTTCTAAGGTTCTATTAGAAATAATATTTTGTAACTCTAAAGAAGTCACTTGGAAATAAAGTAGCAATGTATTTTCACATATTTAAAAAGAATTTTCAAACTACATACTATTGTAGCAGTACCTTTTAAGAAATAAAAATTTTACGTTTTACCTTCTCAACATTAAAACATTCGATACAATAGATGAATTAATTAATTCTTTTATCTATTTTACTAAAAAAAATTCAAGCACTTTTCTCTATTAAATTATTTAGGTATAAAATAGTGTATTCCATGTAGGTTATAGGTTGTGAAGTGAGATAAACATCTTTGGTTGCATAATTTTCATTTTCCTTCTAAAAGTTTTCATAGAAATTAAATGAATTGAATACAAGTATTATTGTGTTATTGTGAATACATCCAAACAATGAACAAAATAGAATATCAACTTTCATTTATATAAAAAATGTCCAATAATTATCTATTTATATAAAAATAGCATGTGTAATGACCCCTTTCCTACCACTTGATGTATATTCCATAAACTAGTGAAAGTTAGGAATATTGAATTAAGGAATAATTCTTACTAACCAAGTATATTAGCATATTACTCCATATTAACCATCATTATCCATAAATATTAAAGAAACATAAACCATCAATTGATAAATTAATCCACATATTCTAGATTTAACATTCAAGGATCTCTTCATACAGATCACAAGAATTCATTATCTTTTCATTAGTAACGTCATCATAAGGTGGAAGACTTAATGTGCCAAGGGCACGTGAAACAGACTACAAGCGACCTCCCTCAAGGCATAACCCTAGTGTTGGGACACTTGTCATGTGCTTGAAATTACTCTGTCTCTCCCTTCCACAAACTTCTGATCCTAGGACACCTTAGTAAGAAATAGGAGGTAGATTCCTATTATCAATAAACTGTGTATATATATATATATATATATATATATATATATATATATATATATATATATATATATATATATATATATATATATATATATATATATATATATATATATATATATATATATATATATATTATATATATATATATATATATACATATATATATATATATACATACATATATATATATACATACATATATATATATACATACATATATATATACATATATATATACATATCTATGTATATATACATAGATATGTATATATACATAGATATGTATATATATATATATATATACATATATATATATATATATATATATATGTATATATACATATATATATATATATATACATATATATATATATATATACATATATATATATATATATGTCTATATATATATATATATATACACATATATATATATATGTATACATACATATATATATATATGTATGTATACATATATATATATATGTGTTATATATATAATATATATAGCATATATATATATATATATATATGTATATATATATAGTATATATAGTATATATACATATATTTATATATATATATA
>BSBK01000320.1:1190000-1192500 GCA_027943335.1 Chamaecyparis obtusa | reverse complement strand
TCCCCAAGAAAATTTTAATAAATTGACTCAAATAAGGCAACAAGGAATGGTAGAAGATTATATAAAAGAGTTCCAAAAAATTTCAGTCCGGGTCATAGGAGTAGATGATGACCGCTCCACCTACTTATTCATAGAAGGATTAAAGGACTCATTAAAGGGACTAGTAAGCACCCTAAAGCCTACATCCCTAGACGATGCTTTTGAAATAGCACTAAGGCTGGAAGTCTCAACTATGAGTAACAAGTCATGGAGTAAGCCCAACACACAATCCCACAAGAAAGATAAGTCATACAAAAAGCTCATACCTGTAAAAGAACAAGATGAGCTAAAGAAAAAGAATTTATGCTTCAAATGCCAAGAACCATGGGGGGCCAAACCATAGTTGCAACCAGAAGAGAAACCCTTGTCGTAATTGCAATGAAGACTGGGTACCTAGACATAAATGTAAAAAGAGGGGCGCATCCAAAGAATAGAAGAAGACCCTGAGGAAGACAATACCAAAAAAAGAGCAAGACATGAAGAAAGAGAAGAAGAAGAAGGAGAAGAATATGGAGTGATAGCAACTATTACTCAATCCTCTAAACATCGAGTCTTAAGAATTAGGAGCACTCTCAATGGACAAAAATTCATTTCCCTAGTTGATAGTGGAGCATCCCATAACTACATTGATGAAAAACTAGTTAATAAAATGAGGTTATAAAACTAAAAAGTTCAAGGGATTTACTATTGCCCAAGCCACAGGATCATTGGTACGATGTACAAAAGTGATTCCACAACAAGAAATCACATTGGGAAGGAAGCATACCATTAGAGAGGACTTGCACGTGGTTCCACTAGATTCAGATATAATTTTGGGGGGCTCCATGGATATTTTCTTTGGGATGTTTTATGTTTGACCTCCCAAACTTAAAGATCCAATTTGAGCATGAAGGGGAAGAAATAACATTGGAAGTAATACCTGATAGTCCTACAAAATTAGTCTCATGCAAAAGAATAGAAAGAATATTCCAACATGGTCAAGGAGAGTGGGTTGCACAATGCTTAGTACTAAACCAATCTACCCCACAAGAACCAGCCATCCATATAGATATTGAGCCCATTATTAAGAAACATCAAAAGGTGTTTGATGAAATCCCACCAGGATTACCACCTAAAAGAGGATTTGAACACATTATAGAATTGGAAAAAGATGCTAAACCAATGATTACCACCCCTTACCAACATCCTCAAAATATAAGGATGAAATTGAAAAAGCCATTCAAGAACTCCTAGCAATGGGACATATTCAACCTAGCTCAAGTCCTTTGCATCACCGGTGGTACTTGTGAAAAAGAAGGATGGGACAATGAGGATGTGTATAGATTATTGAGCACTAAATAAGAAAACTATTAAAAATCACTATCCCATTCCTAGAGTGGATGAGCTCATAGACGAACTTCATGGAGCAATGTATTTCTCTAAGATTGATTTACGATCAGGATACCATCAAATCAGAATGAGGAAGGAGGAGGTTCCCAAGACTGCATTTAGATGTCATTATGGGCATTTTGAGTTTCTAGTTTTACCTTTCGGTCTCACTAATGCCCCGACCACTTTCCAATCATGCATGAATCATATCTTCCGAAAACAACTCAGGAAGTTTCTACTCATATTCTTTGATGACCTCCTCATATATAGTAGGTCATGGATGGAGCACCTCCAACACATTGAAGAAGTCTTAAACATATTGGAATCTAAATCCTTGTTTGCAAAAGCATCAAAGTGTGAATTTGGGTTAGAAGAAATTCTCTACCTGGGTCATAAAATCAGTGCCAAAGGTGTAAGGCATGGATGAAGAAAAAGTTAAAGAAATAAGGGAATGGCCAAAACCCAAAACCCTAACTCAACTTAGGGGATTTTTGGGCTTATGTAGTTACTACAAATGATTTGTGAAGAATTTTTCCAAGATAGCATCCCCACTGACAGACTTAACAAAAAAAGGAAATTTTGGATGGAATGAGGCAGCACAGGAAGCTTTTATAGGGCTAAAGGAAAAAATGAGCTCTTGCCCAGTCTTGGCTATTCCAGATTTTACATTACCTTTTGAGTTATAGTGTGATGCTTCAGGAGAAGGAATTGGGGTAGTACTCATGCAAAACAAACACCCTATTGCTTTCAAGAGCCAAAAAATTTTAAGGATAGAAAGGCACTACTCAATCTATGATAAGGAAATGTTGGCTATCATGCATGCATTGGCAAAATTTAGACAATACCTAGTATGTGGAAGGTTCAATATTAAGACAGACCATAATAGCTTAAGGTTCTTTATGAATCAAAAAGACCTCAATGATCATCAGCAAAAATGGGTAAGCAAGATCCAAGCCTATAATTTTGATATTGAGTACGTTAAAGGAACCAATAATGTAGTAGCAAATCTCTTATCCTGACGAGGTCATTTGAACACTCTAACTAGTATCACAAGCGATTGGAAAAATAACATTGTTGCAGAATATGCTAAGGA